>SJYX01001462.1:1401153-1438638 GCA_006410675.1 Oreotragus oreotragus
TATGAAGACCTACAAGACCTTTTAGAACTAACACCCAAAAAAGATGTCCTTTTCATTATAGGGGACTGGAATGCAAAAGTAGGAAGTCAAGAAACACCTGGAGTAACAGGCAAATTTGGCCTTGGAATGCAGAATGAAGCAGGGCAAAGACTAATAGAGTTTTGCCAAGAAAATGCACTGGTCATAGCAAACACCCTCTTCCAACAACACAAGAGAAGACTCTACACATGGACATCACCAGATGGTCAACACCAAAATCAGATTGATTATATTCTTTGCAGCCAAAGATGGAGAAGCTCTATACAGTCAACAAAAACAAGACCAGGAGCTGACTGTGGCTCAGATCATGAACTCCTTATTACCAAATTCAGACTTAAATTGAAGAAAGTAGGGAAAACCGCTAGACCATTCAGGTTTGACCTAAATCAAATCCCTTATTATTAATATACTCAGGGTTACATAAATAGTAAGTAGAGGAGCTGAAATGCGTACCTGGCCTGCCTGACCCCAAATCCAAGTCCTTACCACTCCACCCTCACTGGTCACCTGGTTAGCTAATGAAAGAAGCCATTTTCCTGTTCCCTTTTTGGAGCTGGCTTCAGAGTCTTGCTCAAGATTCACCTGATAGGTGATCAGAGGCCCAGAAACCACTCAAGAGCTCAGTTCCAATAACTGCATCTATCAGCTGCTTTCCTTCTCCAGCTATCAGAAGACACCCAAGTGGTAACTTTCCTGCCTGTGGCTCCTGAGAACACGGTGGCATCTATGTACGGATCCTGCCTGCAAAGACCAGCTGCTGAGGGGCCACGGAGCCAGTGACGATGCCAAGCAGCAGCCATAATAATAGTGAAACAACCTAATGCTCAAGGAAGAGCCATTCAGCTCAGTCGCTCAGCCGTGTCCACTCTTTGCAACCCCATGGGCTGCAGCACGCCAGGCCTCCCTGTCCACCAGCTCCCAGAGTTCACCCACACTTATGTCCATCGAGTCGGTGATGCCGTCCAGCCATCTCATCCTCTGTCGTCCCCTTCTCCTCCTGCCCCCAATCCCTCCCAGCATCAGAGTCTTTTCCAATGAGTCAGCTCTTCACATCAGGTGGCCAAAGTATTGGTGTTTCAGCTTCAACATCAGTCCTTCCAATGAATATTCAGAACTGATTTCCTTTAAGATGGACTGCTTGGATTTCCTTGCAGTCCAAGGGACTCTCAAGAGTCTTCTCCAACAACACAGTTCAAATGCATGAATTCTTCAGCACTCACCTTTCTTTATAGTCCAACTTTCACATCCATACATGACCACTGAAAAAACCATGGCCTTGACGAGACCGACCTTTGCTGGCAAAGTAATGTCTCTGCTTTTAGGAAGGGCAAAAACCAGGGATTTTCTTTACTCAAAGCAGCCACAGTCATGTCAGTCTGGTTTTAGCTGCCTCTAAACCAGAGCACCTTTGCCTCTAAACCAGAGCACCATTGCCTCTATGGTAATGAGAAAAATTTCCCAATAAGTGATATTTCCCAGCGCCTGTTTTCTGTGTGGCTCTGACCTGCAATTGGTAGATGCCCTGCCTCTTCATTATCAGTGGAATGGAGTCTCCTAAGAATCATATCTCTCAGGCAAATAAGATATCATTTTCATCAGCAACAATTAGATTATCCCCATTTAACTAGCACCCCACCACCACCACTCCCCGTCAGCTGTATGGTAGAAAGACAGCCAGGACACACCAGGTAAAAAGAGTCAGGCTGGCTCCCTTGTTAGAGAAAACAGAGCAAAGCAAACGAGCGCCTGGTAGAATCTGAGCAGCAGAGAGCAAGGAAACTCGAGCTGTTAATCAGGAAGTAAGATGGCACAGGGGCTAGTGTCTGTCAACTCCTTCCTTGTGCCAAGCCCTCTACGTACCACAAATGTCTAAACAGACAGCAAATGTGAAAAGAACGATGAGTCTCCACTTTCGAAAGACTGAAAATCAAAAAAGAGGTTTTGAACAATCTGAGGATATATTCTTTTAGAAATGTAAATGAAACAGACAAATGTCTACCTGTTACATTTATTAATTTATCAAGACATTACAAATATTATAGTAATTTAGAAATACTGCTAACTTAGAAATATTTCTTTTAAATATTCCCATCTCACATTCATGAAAGTGAAAGTGAAGTTGCTCAGTCGTGTCCGACTCTTTGCGACCCCATGGACTGTGGACTACCAGGCTCCTCCGTCCATGGGGTTCTCCAGGCAAGAGTACTGGAGTGGGTTGCCATTTCCTTCTCCATTCATGAAACCATCCTATATTAGTTCTTCATATCTTCTTTACTATCACCATCCTTGTCACAACCAAAGTCACATTTTGAGGCATCTAACAGTTTTCCAAAACACATCACCTTTACTTCCCACTAAGTTGTTTTGTAATAACATTGCTTTTTGAATCCATATAATAATATGCTGTTAATGAAAATGTATCTGAGGCCCCAGATATCCATTTCTGTAAGGCTTAGTACAGATGTGTCTCTTCATTCATCCTCTAAATGTGTATTTATGTATTTATAAAATTATTATTGCTTTTAAAAGTGATCCTTAAAGCCCTGTTTTCAGTGATATCTAGTATTTGCTCTTGTGAGTCATAAATCCCTAGATTTATGACTAAATCCGTATTATCCTGAGATAATACAGATTTATGAGTATATCTGTATTAAATCTGCCTCCTTTGAAAAAATCCATTGTGTAAGGCAACCTTTATAACCACTCCAAACTGCAGCTGACAGCAGAACATTGTCTCAGAACAATTTGTCCGTCTCAAACAGTACTTTGTCAAAATAAAGGAAAAGAATCCTCAAGTGTCTTGGCCTGGGTTCCACAGAAGGCAAAGCCTTCCAGCTGCCAATCTATCAGGGAACTGCAGGCAGGAGCAGTATGGGCAGCAGCAAGTATGGGGTGCATTCCTGAGCTGCACCCCTGCTGGTATCAAGGGAACCAAAGGTACCATCTCTCAAGACATCCTTATAACTGCTTCTTGGGACAGGTAAGGGGAGGGGGATGCATTCATCCCCCCTAGTCTCCCTGGGGTCAATATTGGCCCCTTGGGAAGCTGGAGCTCCCTCTGCCCCATGGATGCTCAGTGTGGGCACTGAACGGGCCTCACAGCAAGATGGCAGCGTCTGCAGGGAGCCCCCAAAGGGGCGGGAAAAAGGTGCAGCAGGAAGTGGGAGACTGTCATTACCCCTGTGTGAAGGCACACTGCCGGTGGCAGCTGGGAGTTATCTTGAAACCAAGTGAGTGTGAGAGGTTATCACAGGGCCTCTAACACACCCCATTCAGTTCAGTTCAGTTCAGTCACTCAGTCGTGTCCGGCTATTTGCGACCCCATGAACTGCAGAACGCCAGCCCTCCCTGTCCATCACCAACTCCCAGAGTCCACCCAAACCCATGTCCATTGAGGTCAGTGATGTCGTCCAACCATCTCATCCTTTATTATCCCTTTCCCCTCCTGCCTTCAATCTTTCCCAGCATCAGAGTCTTTTCAAATGAGTCAGCTCTTCGCATTCAGTTCAGTTCAGTTCAGTCGCTCAGTTGTGTCTAACTCTTTGCAACCCCATGAATCGCAGCACACCAGGCCTCCCTGTCCATCACCAACTCCCAGAGTTCACTCAGACTTATGTCCATCGAGTCATTGATGCCATCCAGCCATCTCATCCTCTGTCGTCCCCTTCTCCTCCTGCCTTCAATCTTTCCCAGCATCAGGGTCTTTTCAAATGAGTCAGCTCTTCGCATCAGGTGGCCAAAGGATTGGAGTTTCAGTTTCAGCATCAGTCCTTCCAAGGAATATTCAGCACTGATTTCATTTAGGATGGGCTGGTTGGATCTCCTTGCAGTCCAAGGGACTCTCAAGAGTCTTCTCCAACGCCACAGTTCAAAAGCATCAATTCTTTGGTGCTCAACCTTCTTCACAGTCAACTCTCACATCCATACATGACCACTGGAAAAACCAAAGCCTTGACTAGGCAGACCTTTGTTGGCAAAGTAATGTCTCTGCTTTTTAATATGCTATCTAGGTTGGTCATAACTTTCCTTCCTAGGAGTAAGTGTCTTTTAATTTCATGGCTGCAATCACCATCTGCTGTGATTTTGGAGCCTCCCGAAATAAAGTCAGCCACTGTTTCCAGTGGAAACAGTAGAAACACACCCCGTTATAGGGACACAAATATAAGGTAGTTCCTTTCTAGTTCTGAGGGGTAAGTTTTCAGAGAGAGAAAAAGCTCCCCTTATGGGAAGACATATACGGTACATTGTCTATCCCTCAAAACAACCCTGCCAGGTGGATGATAGTATTTCCACTGTACATATGAGGAAGCCAAAGCTCAGGGAGGTGAAGTAACTCACCTGGGGGGTGCAGCCGGCCCTCCACAGGCAGGGTGTCGAGGGAACACATACCCTGACCTCACTGCGCCGTTTTCAGGGCACTCAGCACTTGTTTTAATCCAGTCCCTCAAGACACCCAGACACGAAATGACTCGTGGAGGAAGACATGTTTATACTCACACTTCCTCAGTAATAGGAGGCATGGCACTCCACTGTGTAAGGTGTCCCCAGGAGGCTCTCTAATTAGTCAGGGGCAGAAAGAGCAGGAGAAAACACGACCAGGAAGAGCCTTCCCTGTGGTTCCCACTGGAAGGAAAGAGAGAGGCAGGCTAAGGAAGCTTAGGATTGGCTAGGCCAAGCAATGGGGAATGGGGCTGCCTCTGGTCATCTCATACCTGGTCCAGGGTGGGGAGGGCAGGGGACCAGGCCCAGAGTGTGAGAGCTGATGAAGATGGCAGCTGGAGGCGGGAACACTGGACTGGCTTATCTGCCTGTGAGAGGCACATCCAGGGTCTGCTGGAGTCAAAGATGGCAAAGCTTCAGCATACAGAGAATAAAAGACAGGCTCAACAGGAGGCCCTCTCCCTGATCTCCTGCCAGTGCTGTCATTGGCTGGGCCCTCCAAGAAGCTAGAGCAGAAGGGAGCCCCTACGATGGTGAGGCAGCCCCTCCAAGCCCACCTCCCAGGATGCCGAGAGGGTGGAGAAGGCAGGGAGTGGACCAGGGGGACACAGAACAGCTCAGTGGTTTAACTTCCCTCCTGCGAGACGAGGACTGGGGCGTGGGGTGCACAGCAGGACTGCAATCATCAGTCTTCACCCGTCCATTCAGTGCTGAGCGCCCAAGCGTACCCCCACTGCTCTAGGCAAGCAGACAGTGGGGCCCACAGGCCACATGTGGTCCCAGTTTTCCAGAGCTTATATATCCGTTGAGGGACACAGAGAGTAAACAAGTGAGCTACAAAGAGGATTTTATAGACAGCGTGTGCCCCGCCACTCAGTCATGTCCGACTCTTTGCGACCCCGTGGACTGTAAGCCTGCTGTGCTCCTCTGTCCATGGGATTCTCCAGGCAAGCATACCGGAGGGGGTGGCCATGTCCTCCTCCAGGGGACCTTCCCGACCCAGGGATTGAACCCACGTCTCCTGCACCTCCTACAATGCAGGCGGATTCTTTACTGCTGAGCCACTGGGGAAGCCCTTTGTAGACAGCAATCAGTGTTAAAAAAGGACAGACAGCAGGGTGAAGATGATGAGGCAGGAGCGGGCACACGCCTTCTTTCCTGGTTTGAAACTTGCAGGGGCTCCTGGCTGCCTTCAGCACTGGCCGCCTCCCCCAAGGGCTCCAGCCTCTGTCTGCAGCCTGTCCTCAACACTCATCACCCCGGGACGGGCAGCCCCAGCAGGGCCCCGTCACCCCTCAGCCTCCACTCGGCAGCCTTTGCTGCTCTGTACCCCAGATGTGCTTCTCACCCTCTGCTTCACCCCCCTTTTTTCTCCTGCCTCATCCTCCTCACCTTCCAAGGCTCAGATGTCAGGAGGAAGCAGTGCCCGACACCCCGGTGCCATCAAGCAGCCCTGGCGCCCTGGCCGGGCTGTGGCCCTCTTCACCGGGCATTCCTTCCTGGCCTGAGTCCTCAGACGCACTCTAGGAACAGAGGCTCAGGCAGCTCTTGACAGCTGGGCCAGGGGCGCAGGCTCCCTGTTGGCTCTCCACAGCGGCTCTGTCTTCCTTCACCGATTACTTGGGGACCACAATAACCTCCTCCTGGGCTTCGTGACAAGTTAATGAGGTGATGCACACGCCCAGTACCTTGCAGAGTATTCAAGAGTAGGGTTCAAACCCTCCTCGGGTTGCTTTTTTTTTTTAACTCAGAAAGGAACATTATTTTAAAGATTTTTTGAAAAGGTTCGCACATTATTGAAATATATATATTTAAGTGTGTGTGCATACATGCTCAGTTGCTTTAATTGTGTCTGACTCTTTGAGACACTATGGACTGTAGCCTGCCAGGCTCCTTTCCCCATGGGATTCTCCAGGCAAGAATACTGGAGTGGGTTCTCATCCCTCCTCCATGGGATCTTCCTGACTCAGGGATTGAAACTGTGTCTCTTACATTTCCTGCTTTGGGAGGCAGGTTCCTTACTGCTGAGCCACCAGGGAAGCCTGAAATATATATAAAATGAATGTTACATCTTCTTCTCACCTTATATTATCCAGTTTCCCTTCCCAGCGCATCAATAATAAGCCAGTAAGCATTTAAGACCACACATGCCCCTGTGTATGTGTGTGTAGACACACAGGTAGATAGATCCTTTTTCATACTAATCAAAGCTGACACTGGCCTGAACCTTCCTTTCTTCTCATAACAACATATCTTACAGTCAGTATTCTTTTTAATGGCTGTCTGGCATCCACTAATATGAGGAAGTCATAATTTATTAAGTGGACTATAAGCATATTTTCACCCTGCTTATTTAACTTATATGCAGAGTACATCATAAGAGGGGGTCTTGATCTCTGAAGGGCCCGGCACACGCCTGACTGGGAGGGTGACTGCTGGGTGACAAATGAATGAGTGACATCTGACCTTTGTCCCCTTCCAAGGGGGTATCACCCTCTCGTCTGAGTTCTTCCTCATCCAAGGAAAGACTGCCAGGCCGTTCAGTGTCTGGTCCTTGGGTTTGCAAATACCAGGAAACAAATAATATGACCTTTCTTCTCTGACTCCAGATATGTTGGGACACAGATTCAGATCTTTTGCCAGATTTGAAATACTTTTTCATGCTATGCTTTGAAAATTACCAAGGGCCAAAGCTGATCCCCTCTGTTGTCCTCAGACTTGAAGCTAAACTACCTCCGACATTTTCTTTCTTTGTGGTAGCTGGATCGAGCCTCGCTTTGCTTGCCTTTCAGTGCCATTGTGAAGGGACTTTATAAAAGGCCCTGACATGTCTATAAGGTGCTGAGCCAGGAGACAAGGTAGAAGATCTGAAATAATGTGAGAAGCTGAGAGACCTGAGTATTCTCTAAGGGGGTTGTTCCCTGGCCCAGTTGTTCCTTCCATGTGGCCTGCGGGAGAGGGGATGGATCTACTCTAGCCAGGCACGAGCTCCACCTCCAGGCCCAGACCCAGGCGGTGAATTCCCTGCTAAGGGACAAAACTCTTAGCCATTGGCTTGTGACGTGCATGATACAGAAGTGTTGAGTACAACTTGATTCTTGGCTTTTTAAGTGGACCCAACATAAACTTACTAAGAGATTTATCAGACATTGTGTTTTGTTCTGGGGTTAGGGACAAAATTATCATAAGGTTCAGCCTCAGGAAGATAAGAGGAACTTCTCGGCTGTCCAGTGGTAAAGACTCCTCGCTTCCACTGCAGGGGGCACAGGTTTGATCTCTGGTCAGAGAACTAAATAAGAAGATAAGGAAAATGAGGAGTGCTATAGCAGGAGAGCAGCCTGGAGGTTTAGAATGAAACTATAGGATCCAAATGATTTTCTGGAGAGAATGACATCTGGCCAAGTTCTGAAGACTATGTAATGTTTGTGGAATGGGTGTGGGTCAGGTGGTCCCGAGCATCCTTGTGGCTGTCGTTCAGCCACTCAGTCATTTCTGACTGTGACTCCATGGACAGCAGCACACCAGGCTCCCCTGCCTTTCACTGTCTTCAGGATTAGGCTCAGATCCATGTCTACTGGGGCTTCCCTTGTAGCTCAGGTGGTAAAGAATCTGCCCGCAATGCCGGAGACCTGGGTTCGATCCCTGGGTTGGGAAGATCCACGACTGTGTGACTTTCACTTCACTTCACGTCTATTGAGTCAGTGATGCTGTCTAAACATCTCATCCTCTGCTGCCCTCTTCCCCTTTTGCCTTTAATCTTTCCCATCATCAGGGTCTTTTCCAAGGAGCTGACCCTTCCCATCATGTGGCTAAAGTATTGGAGCTTCAGCTTCAGCATCAGTCCTTCAAGGGAATATTCAAGATTGACTTCCTTTAGGATTGACTAGTTTGATCTCTTTGCAGTCCAAGGGACTGTTAAGAGTCTTCTCCAGCACCACAACTCAAAACAAAAGCATCAATTCTTCAGTGCTCAGCCTTCTTTATGATCCAACTCTCATATCATACATGACTACCAGAAAAGCCATGGTTTTGACTATATGAACCTTTGTTGGCAAAGTGATGTCTTCAGTTTTTAATATGCTGTCTAGGTTTGCCATAGCTTTCCTTCCAAGGAGCAAACATCTTTTAACTTCACGGCTGCAGTCATCGTCCACACTGATTTTGGAGCCCAGGAAAATAAAATCTGCCTTTGCTTCCACTTTCCCCCTTCTATTTGCCATGAAGTGATGAGACCAGATGCTATAATCTTAGTTTCTTGAATGCTGAGTTTTAAGCCAGCTCTTTCATTTTCCTCTTTCGCCTTCATCAAGAAGCTCTTTAGTTCCTCTTCACTTTCTGCCATTAGAGTGGTATCATCTGCATATCTAAGGTTGTTGATATTTCTCCCACAACCTTGATTCCAGCTTGTGTTTCATCCAGCCAGGCAAGTTGCATGATGTACTCTGCATATACATTAAATAAGCACAGTGACAATACACATCCTTGATGTACTCCTTTCCCAATGTTGAACCAGTCCACTGCTCCATGTCTGGTTGTAACTGTTGCATCTTGACTGGCATACAGGTTTCTCAGGAGACAGGTAAGGTGGTCTAGTATTCCCATCTCTTTAAGAATTTTCCACAGTTTGTTGTGATCCACACAAAGTCTTTTGTGCAGTTAATGAAGCAGAAGTAGATGTTTTTCTGGAATTCCCTTGTTTTCTCTATGATCCAAGGAATGTTGGCAATTTGATCTCTGGTTCCTCTGCCCTTTCTAAACCCAGTTTGCACATCTAGAAGTCCTCAGTTCACATACTGCTGAAGCCTAGCTTGAAAGGTTTAGAGCATAACCTTGCTAGTATATGAAATGAGCACAATTGTAGGGTAGTCTGAACATTCTTTGGCATTGCCCTTCTTTGGGATTGGAATGAAACTGACCTTTTCCAGTCCTGTGGCCACTGCTGAGTTTTCCAAATTTGCTGACATACTGAGTGTAGTACTTTGACATCATCATCTATAGGATTTGAAATAGCTCAGCTGGAATTCCATCACCTCCATTAGCTTTATTCATAGTAATGCTTCATAAGGCCCATTTGACTTCACACTCCAGGATGTCTGGCTCTAGGTAAATGACCATACCATCGTGGTTAACTGGGTCATTAAGACCTTTTTCATATAGTTCTGTGTATTCTTGCCACAACTTCTGGGGCCGCCGACATTGTCACAGAGGAAACTTGCTCTACCAGCTTGGACTTTCACATCAGAGAGAAACAAACTTCCATCCTAAGTAAGTCCATGCTGAATCTGGGTTACTTTAATACTGCCTATACTCAGCAGATCTGACCCAAGCAAAATCATGAAAGTTACAAACTGTGAGCTGACTTTCCTTTCTCTCCACCCTCTTCAGTGTGATCTGCTCCATGGGTTCCAGGCTCTTCATATTGTTTCCCTACCCCCACCCCAGCTCCTCACTGCTGGCCAGGGCCTGTGTGCTTCTAGCATCCTCTACCCTGACTCCCTAATCCTCAACCCTTCAAAACTTACCAACCATGTGTCTTTCATTCAGTTACAGGGAACTTTCTTCTTCCCAACTTCTTGAGACATGAACAACTCTTTAATCTGAAGATACAAACCACCGATAGCTAGTTACAGCTTCATGTATGACCAGAAATTGGGACAGGAATCACACAGACATGGATCTGAATCTGAGTTCTGCTACTTTCCAGGTGTAGTGAGCATGGGGCTTTTGTGGTGTGGTCTCTGCCTCCTTATTTGTAAAATGGTGATATGAGCACCAATTTTACAGAATTATTAAGAAAATAAAATAAAGCATTTAGCATACTTCAAGGAAGAGGATGAGAGGATGAGAGTCAAGCTAATCACAACTCTTCTAGAAATGCATGCTTTCGTTCAGGTTCAAGCAGTCCAGATGATGGTCATTTACCCTGCTTTTGGAGACCCCTGGGGATAAGATTTCTCCAGGCCCCTTCAGTGAGCCTGCTTAATCATCCTTGGAAATCCGCCCACATGTCCACCAGACCCTCTCTCATAGCTGCTGCTGCTAAGTCACGTCAGTCGTGTCCAACTCTGTGCGACCCCGTAGACGGCAGCCCACCAGGCTCCCCCATCCCTGGGATTCTCCAGGCAAGAACACTGGAGTGGGTCTCTCATAGCTTCTCAGGCCTTTTTAATTGTCCGTGCAGGAAATGTGGACAGCTTTCTCCTTGAGATTCTTTGCCTCTTCCTCTTTAGGTTAAAAACCTCTGAGTCTTTTATCATTACATCATAAAATCCATTGTCTATTACTGGGATAATTTAATAATTTTGTTACTCATTTCAGGGTTCAGAGAGAGGCTTTGATGGTATTCAGCAAGGGACCGGGAACACCTAATTTGTAAAAGAAAGCAAAATGTTACGTTATCATAATTCTCACAGCGTGGTCCTGGACCAATAGCTTCGGCCTCACCTGGGAACTCATTAGAAATGCACATCGTAAGGTCTCACTTCAGACGTCCTGAGTCAGACACTGGCTGGAAGCCAGCAGTCTGGGCTTTAACAAGGTCTTCCAGTGATTAAGATGCTTGTGGAGGTTGGAGAACCACTGCTCTGTGCAAAATGGCAAAGAGATGAATTGGAGACAGTGGCCAAGAGGCCTGCGGCCTGAAGGGCAGCCCTCAGTTTCCTCCTGTGTCTATATCCTCATTCTCCAGTTGGCAGCAAAGGAGAGACGCTCCCTACAGGGAAGGGAGAGTGCTTTCCCGGCTCCCTCCCACTGAGAAGAGAAAGAAAGATGGGCCGGTCTGTCCTGACTCAGGGTACTTCAACCACACACGGAGGGTGAGAGAGCCACTCACTCCTAGCACCCTTGTCTGCTTGAACATGACCCCGCCAGTGTCTGAGAATCTCAACAAGCAGATTAGCAGCTCTAGAAGCAAGGAAGGGCAAATCAACCCTGCATGTTCATTGGAAGGACTGATGCTGAAGCTGGAGCTCCAATACTTTGGCCACCTGATTCTAAGAACTGATTCTTTGGAAAAGACCCTGATGGCTGGGAACGAGTGAGGGCAAGAGGAAAAGGAGGCGACAGAGGATGAGATGATTGGACGGCATCACTGACTCAATGGACATCAGTTTGAGCAAACTCCAGCGGACAGTGAAGGACAGGGAAGCCTGGTGTGCTGAGTTCATGCCGGAAAGAGTCGGACACGACTTAGTGACTGAACAGCAAGGGGAAAGAAGAGTAAAAACTCTTCTGCCCCAGGGACCGACAGCCCTGCTAGTTTCTCCCTCTCTCAACTTACTGTGGGAAATAAATTCCCTTTGTTGTTTTTAATAAATTGATTTATTTTTGGTAGGGTGAACTAAAGTACCCTAAATTGTGAGGGTTTTACGATGTGTGTTCGGAATTATTAAGCAATTGATGCAAAAATTTTCCCATATCAAAAGCTTGGGCACAGTTCCAAGAGGAAAACTTTCCATAGCAAAACATCATCTGTTTTCAAATTACTCTAGAGGTCAAAGGAAATCAGTACACAAGACAGTGGAAGCACCGCCAAAGGGCCTAAATCTACCCCACATGCCAGGCTGGCCGCTCACCCAGGCTTGCAGCGGGTGGTGTGGGCCAGGGCTGTCTGGGAGCAGTCAGGCCAGCAGGCTTTAATAAAGGCACCGGGAGGCACACTTTATTATGGCTTCTGTGTTTTTATGACAGTATGAAGCTACAAGTTCCACGCCTGCCCCGCGCTCTGTTTTGTCACAAGGCAGTCATACTCAAAGTTGGAGATACTTAACTCTAAATAGCTAGGATGTAAAGTCTCTGTGCCCTGGATTTCATCAAAGAAAAATATCTCAAGCACATAAGGAGAAAAGTCATAAATGTCATACTCAAATGTTTATGAGTTTCATTATTGTCCCGATTTTCTTTTTTTGGCAGAATCGCGCCTTTTAAAATTCAGTTCACGTTAGTCAGAGGCCCTTTGCCGCTGGCCGCTGGTCTCCATAGCGCTGGGGAGCCAGGGGTAATTACTCTGTCCCAGGAAGGGCTCGTTCCAGCGCGACACCCTCTCCAGCCCCGCGGCAGTCTCCGCGTTTCAAAAGAAAAATTGTGAGCACCTTTGCGGGAGTGTGCCCTCCTCTAACCCGTGCCCTGACTTCCTTCCCCATCTTCCATCTGCCCGTTGGTGACGCTTCTCTGAAGGCTGCTGTGACGCGCGACGTGTGGGCGTCTGAACCCGCAGTTCATTTGCTGTTTCTGAAAATGATTCAGACGTACCAACCCCAAAGCAGCCTGCCACCAGAGCGAAGCAGTCCTTTCACTGGCGACCGAGCAGCCTGGCCGGGTAGGCAGGCCCTGGGCACGGGCCAGCTAGCAGAGTCCCTGACCCTTGTTCATCAGGCAGCGGTGTATGCAGAACTCTGTTTCCAGCTCAGCTGAGCCATCCCCATAACCACACATCAGCTCTCAAGTCTGCAAATTATATATTAGAAGCGTCTTCCCCACTGCAAGGCCTCCCTGGCGGCTCAGTGGTAAAGGATCTTCCTGCAGTGCAGGAGACGTGAGTTCGAACCCTGGGTAGGAAAGGTCCCCTGGAGAAGGAANCCAGCTCAGCTGAGCCATCCCCATAACCACACATCAGCTCTCAAGTCTGCAAATTATATATTAGAAGCGTCTTCCCCACTGCAAGGCCTCCCTGGCGGCTCAGTGGTAAAGGATCTTCCTGCAGTGCAGGAGACGTGAGTTCGAACCCTGGGTAGGAAAGGTCCCCTGGAGAAGGAAATGACAACCCACTCCAGTATTCTTGCCTGGGAAAGCCCATGGACAGAGGAGCCTGGCGGGCTAGAGTCCATGGGGTCACAAAAGAGTCAGACACGACTGAGCGACTTAACAGCGGCAACAGGTACAAGTCAAGGTGAGCTTGTGCCCCGAGGCCCCTAGCCAGGGACGCTCTGCAAAAACAGAGGCTGGGGCAGGAGCATACATTTGAGACGGGCTTTTAATTTTTTCTCCAAAGTGGAGGGGACACCTGCCCAGGGTGGAGACCTGCTCTGAATTTCCTTTCTCTTGATTTTTTCTGGCGTTTTCTAGGGATTTGGGTTGATGGTATCCCCTCCACCCCGAGCTAGGACTCTGGCAAGGGCCCTGCTCTGACTCACATTGACCAAGAGGCCTGAGACGGCTTCAAGTCCAGACTTAACCATTTCACAAACGTGGAAACGAGCTTGCTGCTGCTGCTGCTGCTGCTAAGTCGCCTCAGTCATGTCCGACTCTGTGCGACCCCATAGATGGCAGCCCACCAGGCTCCCCCGTCCCTGGGATTCTTCAGGCAAGAACACTGGAGTGGGTTGCCATTTCCTTCTCCAATGCATGAAAGAGAAAAGTGAAAGTGGAGTCGCTCAGTCATGTCCAGCCCTCAACAACACTATGGACTGCAGCCTTCCAGGCTCCTCCGCCCATGGGATTTTCCAGGCAAGAGTACTGCAGTGGGGTGCCATTGCCTTCTCTAGGAAACGAGCTCAGAGAGGAAGTAACTCTCCTCAGAGGGTGGATTCCGCTCAGGTAGCTCATAAAGAGCTTTTATTTTGGATTCCTCCCTGGCCAGCCTTCCTCCACAGCAGACTTCTGGGAGGTGATCCATGTTGTTCCCAAATTGCCCTCTGGAAGAGAAAAGTTGCCCTAACTGAGGCTCACGATCAGCAGCAGGACAAAATTTCTGAGCCCCTGCTGGGTAGCGAGATGGGAAACCACATTTTCTTTAGGCATTTCTCTCAGTAACGTTAAGAAAGCCCCCCAAACAAGTCATTTTGAATAGTTTCTGGAGCAAAGGAACAATCTTCTAAGCAACAGAGTAGGGGGCTGGGCCCCCCTGTCTTCTTGGTCCTGGGATCAGGCAGACCCTGTCCTCAAGAGCCAAGAGCCAGGTGTCGGGAGCAGGTAACGAGACCGAGGGGCAATCTCGTGCTGCAAGAGACCCCAGCACTACAGGGGCATGGGAGGTGGGAGGAGCACCTCTCTCATTCTCCTGGGGTATCAGATACTAGGGGTTCAGGCTAGGCCTTCCAGAATGGGTATGTGAGAGCCAGACAGGCAAGCGTGGAGGAGAGTGGTTCAGACCAGTTAAGACAGGCAACCAGCTGGAATTCAGGCCAATTTTGAGGGTTATCAGAAACTGAAGAAATAGTAACAAACACAGTTTCAGATTGACCCAGAGGGAAACTCACTCCTAGTTTCAGATAAATAATGTGCAACCTACAAACTTCTCTCAAAGGCAAACTGTTAACAAAAACCTGGAGAAGCTCACCACTGACTTGACTAAAGCTTCTGAAGGTAGGCATTTTGAACTCAGAAATGGTATTAGTAATGGGAGGGCAATATGGCATGACACATAGGAAATGACTCACCATGTAATATTTGTTGAATAAACAAATCACTTATCAGGAATTTCTTTTCACTGAAATATTAATTGGGAGTTGTTGATATGTTTATTTATTTGTTTATTTTTAATAGAAGGATCATTGCTTCACAGTACTGCACTGATTTCTACCAAACATCAACATGAATCAGCCATAAGTTTACCCATGTTCCCTTCCATTTAGATATCCTTTCCACCTCCCTTCCCATCCCACCCCTCTGGGTTGCTATCAAGCCCCTGTTTGAGTTTCCTGAGTCATACAGCAAATTCCCACTGGCTGTCTGTTTTATATGTGGTAATCTATGTTTCCATGTTGCTCTCTCCACACCTCCCACCCNTTAGATATCCTTTCCACCTCCCTTCCCATCCCACCCCTCTGGGTTGCTATCAAGCCCCTGTTTGAGTTTCCTGAGTCATACAGCAAATTCCCACTGGCTGTCTGTTTTATATGTGGTAATCTATGTTTCCATGTTGCTCTCTCCACACCTCCCACCCTCTCCTCCACCCCCACCCCAGCCATGTCCTAAGTCTGTTCTCAATGCCCATGTCTCCACTGCTGCTCTGCAAATAAGTTCATCAGTACCACCTTTCTAGATTCCATATATATGCATTAGTATACAATACTCATATTTCTCTTTCTGACTCACTTCACTCTATAATAGACTCTAGGTTCATCTACCTCATTAGGACTGACTCAAATGCATTCCTTTTTATGGCTGAGTAATAGTCCATTGTATATATGTACCACAGCTTCTTTATCCATTCATTTGCTGATGGACATTTAGGGTGCTTCCATGTCCTAGCTATTGTAAATAAAGCTGAAATGAACATTGGGTTACATGTTTCTTTTTCAATTTTGGGTTTCCTCCAGGTATAGGAAGTAGGACTTTGAGAGACACCTGGAGTACCAGACAAGTTTGGCCTTGGAGTGCAGAAGCAGGGCAAAGGCTAACAGAATTTTGCCAGAGAGTGCACTGGTCATAGCAAACACCCTCTCCCAACAACACAAGAGACCACTCTACACATGGACATCACCAGATGGTCAATACCAAAATCAGATTGATTATATTCTTTGCAGCCAAAGATGGAGAAGCTCTATACAGTCAGCAAAAAACAAGACTGTGGCTCAGATCATGCACTCCTTATTGCAAAATTCAGACTTAAACTGAAGAAGGTAGGAAAAACCATTAGGCCATTCTAGTATGACCTAAATCAAATGCCTTACAATTATACAGTGGAAGAGACAAATAGAAAGGGATTAGACCTGATAGAGTGCCTGAAGAACTATGGATGGAGGTTCATAACACTGTACAGGAGGCAGTGATCAAAACCATCCTCAAGAAAAAGAAATGGAAAAAGGCAAAACAATTGTCTGAGGAGGCCTTACAAATAGCTGAGAGAAGAAGAGAAGCGAAAGGCAAAGGAGAAAAAAAAAGATATATCCATCTGAATGCAGAGTTCCAAAGAATAGCAAGGAGAGATAAGAAAGCCTTCCTCGGGTATAAATGTAAAGAAATAGAGGAAAACAATAGAATGGGAAAGACTAGAGGTCTCTTCAAGAAAATTAGAGATACCAAGGGAGCATTTCATGCAAAGATGCACTCAATAAAGGACAGAAATGGGATAGACCTAACAGAAGCAGAAGATATTAAGAAGAGGTGGCAAGAACACACAGAAGAACTATAAGAGCCTTGGAGAAGGCTCTTGAGAGTCCCATGACAACAAGATCAAACCAGTCAATCCTGAAGGAAATCAACCCTGAATATTCATTGGAAAGATCATCAGAAGGACTGATGCTGAAGCTGAAGCTCCAATACTTTGGCCACCTAATGCGAAGAGCTGACTCATTTGAAAAGACCCTGATGCTGGGAAAGATTGAAGGCAGGAAGAGAAGGGGACAATAGAGGATGAGATGGTTGGATGGCATCACCAACGTGATAGACATGAGTTTGAGTGAGCTCCGGGAGTTGGTGATGGACAGGGAAGCCTGGCGTGCTGCAGTCCATGGAGTCGCAGAGTCGAACACGACTGAGCGACTGACCAACAATATGCCTAGTAGTGGGATTGCTGAGGCATATAGTGTTGATGTTTGCTTTTACTAAAAGCTAAAAAAATATGATATAAAAAGTAAAAATTACCTGTAATCCCAATAGCCAGACATAACCACTGTTAACTGCTGAGGTCATCCAATTTGACTTGTGACAAATTGTCAACAATAGAACCTAGGTGAACAGTATATGGGAGTTCATTGTACTTTCAATTTTTCTGTTTGAAATTTTTTATAATAAATTATTGCAAATAATGGTGCAATGATTAATTCTTTTGTATATATATTTTTTGTCCATGTCTCTGATTTAATCCTTAATTTTCTGTATGATTAATTCCAAAACTAGAGCCATTGGGTCAAAAAGTATGGCCCAAAGGACCTTAATACACATTCCCAAAGTGCCCTTTTGGAAGATTGCTCCACGACATGTGAAAACCTTCATCTCATTCTCTCTATGCCTTCATTGAATGACATGATTTTTTTATTAGTTTGTTATTTTAATGGGAAAAATAGTATGTCATTGGATTTCTTTGGCTATTAATAACTTTGATTTTTTTTTCTTATTTTCATTAACTCTTGGTATTTCTTGAATTGTAGTCTTGCCCTATTTTTCTGTTGAAAACTTAATGTTTATTCATGTCCTTGAATGGATTTTTAAAGTTTATTGTTTATTTTTTCCTGAGCAATATATGAACAAAATATACCCTTTAACATTTAATTGTAGGATGAACTCGTCATCCCTGCTCTACTTCCCCCATCCCCAGGGATGACCTCTTTAAAGAGATTTTTAAAAAGAGCTGTTTCCTTTAGTGTTTTCTCTACTTAACATGCTTCTTTTTGGCTGATTTCAAATTCATTAAGGCATAGCTTGTGTACAATAAAATGCACATATTTTAACTGCACAGTTGATGCGGGTTTTTTGTTGTCCAGTTGCTAAGCTGTGTCTGACTCTTTGTGACCTCATAAACTGCAGCACACCAGGCTTCCCTGTCCTTCACTATATCCAGCAGTTCGCTCAGATTCATCTCCATTGAGTTGGTGATGCCATCCAACCATCTCATCCTCTGTTGCCCGCTTCTTTTCCTGCCCTCAGTTCTTCCTAGCATCAGGTCTTTTCCAACAAGTTGGCTCTTCACATCAGGAGGCCCAACTGTTGGAGCTTCAGCTTCAGCATCTTCCAGTGAATATTCAAGGCTGATTTCCTTCAGGACTGACTGGTTTGATATCTTTGTTGTCAAGGGACTCTCAAGAATCTTCTCCAACACCACAATTCGACAGCATCAATTCTTTGGCTCTCAGCCTTCTTTATGGTCCACCTCTCACATCCACATATGACTACTGGAAAAACCATAGCTTTGATTATACAGACTTTTTTGCCAGCAAAGTGATGTCTCTGCTTTTTAATACGTAGCTAGGTTTGTCATAGCTTTTCTTCCAAGGAGTAAGTGTCTTTTAATTATGACTCTTTTTAAATTGGGTAAAAAAACATAACACAAAATTTACCTTGACCATTTTTAAGTGTACAGTTCAGTGCTGTGAACTATATTTACTGTGTTGTGCAACAGATCTCTAGAACTTTTTCATCTTGCAAAACTGCAACTCTATACACATTGAACAACACTCTCCATACCCTCCTCCCTATCAGCCCCTGACAGTACCATTTTACTTTGTTTCTATGAATTTGACTAGTTATCTCATATAAGTGGACTCATGCAGTATTTGTCTCTTCATTTATTTCACTTAGCATAACGTCCTCCAGAATCACCCATGTGAACATAAATGGCAGAACTGCCTTCTATTTAAAGGCTACAGAGTATTTCACTGTGTTTCTACACATTTTATTTCTCCATATATTCACCGATGGATATTCACTTTTGGCTGTTGTGAATAAGGCTACAATGCACATTAGCATACAAATACCTCTTCAAGACTCTGCTTTCACTTCTTTTGGATATATATTTGTGCTATGTGTGCTAAGTCATTTCAGTCATGTCCAACTTGGTATAACCCGATGGACTATAGCCTGCTGGGTTCCTCTGTCCATGGGATTCTCCAGGCAAGAATACTGGAGTGGGTTGCCATTTCCTTCTCCAGGGTCTCTTCCCAACAGAGGGCTCAAACCTGTGTCTCTTATGTCTTGTGCATTGGCAGGCGGGTTCTTTATTACTAGCACCACATGGGAAGCTGGATATATATTTAGACGAGGAATTACTGAATTATGTGGGGATTTTATTTTTAATTTTCTAAGGAATCTCCATAGTGTCTAAGTAGTATGCGTTAACAGAAATTTTTTGCTATTTTTCCTGATTTTATAGACATTATTGATTGACTTTGTACCTAGGAGGGCTCAAACCTGTGTCTCTTATGTCTTGTGCATCGGCAGGTGGGTTCTTTATTACTAGCACCACATGGGAAGCTGGATATATATTTAGACGAGGAATTACTGAATTGTGTGGGGATTTTATTTTTAATTTTCTAAGGAATCTCCATAGTGTCTAAGTAGTATGCTTTAACAGAAATTTTTTGCTATTTTTCCTGATTTTATAGACATTATTGATTGACTTTGTACCTTGAAAGATAAGCTGTATTATATTTCAGCCTCCATGGGCTTCCCTGATAGCTCAGTTGCTAAAGAATTCACCTGCAATTTAGGAGACCCAGATTCGATTCCTGGGTGGGGAAGATCCCCTGGAGAAGGGAAAGGCCATCCACTCCAGTATTCTAGCCTGGGAAATTCCGTGGGCTGTGTAGTCTGTGGGGTCTCAAAGAGTCGGACTCAACTGAGCGATTTTCACTTTCAGTTCACTTCCATCTCCATATATTTTCCAAGTATATTTATATACGAGGTATGTTTATATCCCAAATTTTTATTAAATTACTATTTTGTGTTTATAACTTTAAGTCTAGTCAAGCATTGTTTATTTTGCTTTCCTGTAGAAGGGCTTGTTTTTCTTGGAGTTAAGGATTGTGTTTTGTTTTGTTTTTATTCCTTTAGTTTATGTTGTGTATTTATCACCAGTTTATAGCCAGACTCACTTACAAAGTCGTATAGTTTCCCTCAACATGATCAAACACATCAGGCAACCTATTTTTTTTATATAATTTTATGTATCTATTTACTTTTGGCTGTGCTGGGCCTTTGTTGCTGTGTGGGCTTTTCTCCGGTGGCGGTGAGTGGCGGCTCTCTCCGGTCACGGCGCGCGGCTCCGGTCACGGCGCGCGGCTCCGGTCACGGCGTGCAGCTCCGGTCGTGGCGTGCGGGCTTCGCCCTGGGATGGCTTCTTCGGTTGCAGAGCGTGGGCTCGAGGGTGTGTGGGCTGCGGTAGTTGGGGCACACTTAGTGCTTAGCTGGTGTGGGGCATGTGGGATCCTCCCAGACCAGGGGTCAAGTCCATGTCTCCTGCATTTGCAGGCAGATTCTTTACCTCTGAGCTACCAGGAAGCCCAGGTAACCTATTAATCACACTTTTTCCTTGGAAACGTCCTCTGTTCCTTTGCTCCTTTACCTCTGGTCTCTTTGTAGGCCTGCTGCACAGCTGTGGTCCTGGGACTGACTTCTGCCATCATCCTGGTTATTCTCTCCATCTCCTTATCATGTTAGGTCCCTTGTTTCCTGGATCTTATGACATAGCTTTCCTCAAGGCTGCTCATCCTTGGTTGCTTGTTTATATTTAAGAGTTGAAGCTATGCCTTTACATAGAGACTGACAGGGCAAAGACTGATTGCGTATTATGTCCCAGGCACTACTGAGTCCATGTGGTTTGAAAACTAAATAAGACTTGAAAGAAATACAAACACACAATTATAAATATATTATAAATATGGTATATAGATGTGATTATAGTATTCAAGGGATAACAGGGCACAAGGGAAGGAATAACCAGCTCCTCTTAGGCAGCCTTCTCTTTTAGAATATTCTAATAATGTTATCAGTTGTGGTATCACTATCGGTTATAAATGCCTACTCTGTACAAGTACCATTATCCATTTAAGACCAAAGTTTTTCTTTGGTTTTGAAATGATGACCTTTCTGAATTTTGTGAACAGAATGCTATTGCCTTGAAAAGAGTGAGTCATATATCAATAATATTTGAAGAATCAGCATAGGTTGACAAGTGGTATTTTGAATCTTTGTTTCTCCTTCAGTCTCTATCTTTTAAAATGAAACAAAGGTACAGCTTTATTTAAAGAAGTGCCCTCGTGCAGGGCAATATGTATGATATATCATTTGCATAGATATTTTTGCATCAATCCATATCTGGCAAACATTTTTCTAGAAGGACAAGGCTTCCTTGGTGGCTCAGACAGCAAAGAAACTAACTGCCTGCAATGCAGGAGATCTGGGTTCAATCCCTGGGTTGGGAAGATCCTCTGAAGAAGGAAATGGCAACTCACTTCAGTATTCTTGCCTGGAGAGTTCCATGGACAGACGTTCCTGGTGGGCTACAGTCTGTGGACTCGAAGAGAGTTGGACACTGAGTGACTTCTGTTTTTCTAGAAGGACACACAGTAGACTGTGGACACCCCCTAGAAAGGGCTGGGGCTTTAAGTATAGGTAAGTTGGGAGAGAGCTTTTTGCTTCTGATCAGTTTTAAATCATGTAAATTTGCTTGTGTGCTCAGTCCCTCAGTCTTGTCTGACTCTGCAACGCTATGGACTGTAGCCCGCCAGGCTCCTCTGTCCATGGGATCCTCCAGGCAAGAATACTGGCGTGGGATGCCATTTCCTCTTCCAGGGGACCTTCTCGACCCAGGAACTGAACCCAGGTCTCCTGCATCTCTTGCATTGGCAGGCAGATTCTCTACCACTGAGCCACCTGGGACGCCCTCATGTAAAATTATTTTACTTTTATAATTAAAAGCTAATTTGAGGGATTTCCCTGGTGGTCCAGTGGTTAAGAATCTGCCTGGCAATGCAGAGGACATGGGTTTGATCCCTGGTTGGGCACCTAAGATCCCACATGCCACGAAGCAACGAATCCTGTGAGCCACAACTACCAAACCCGTGTGCCTCAGCTAGAGTCCACGTGCTGCCCTGAAAGATCCCACGTGACATGTGCGATCCGGTGTGCAGCAACTGAGACCTGACATGACCAAATGAATAAATATGTTTTAAAAACTAATTTGAGATAAAATAAAAATTAAACATGTAAAATGTCATCGCAACACAGTAGATGAGTGATTATAGTGGGAAACACCGCTGACATAATTCTCAGTGCTGTTTCAGGTCACAAGGGAGGGGACGTGACAGCCTGCTGCCCAGGTCAGGGAGGGGAGTAGGGGGAAATGTGATGACAGGCAGGTTTTAGGAGTCTCACCACTGCTCTGCATGTCATCTCTGCCCCTCAGGGACTCCCAGCCCGTTGGTGGTGCTGGCTCAGGTCAGAGCTCAGTCCATCTGGTTCCTCCTTGCTGTCACCTCTGTGCCCCTTCCTCCAGAGAAGGGATCACAGCCTGGACGAGAGCCAGGGCTGGTGATTGTCTGTGTTCACTTTGGGGCTGGACACAGGGTCAGGACTGAAGCGAAAAATCGTGGACTGAGCAGGCAGAAATGAGCCAATCTGATAGCAAAACCAGTTGGTGGAAACAAGAAGTCAGGAGTGGTTAAGGCTTAGGTTCAGACTAGACCTGTGAATGCACATAGGTGCAAAGAGTCAGACATGACTGTGACTGACTGACTGATCCCTGTGAATGCAGAAGCCTAAACAGGTGTCAACACCAAGGAGAAGAGGCAGAGCCGGCCCCTCGGGTTCACTTGATTGATCATCCCAACGACTCTGTGATGTCAGTTCAGTTCAGTTGCTCAGTCATCTCCGACTTTTTGCAACCCCATGGACTGCAGCACACCAGGCTTCCCTGTCCATCACCCGGAGCTTACCCAAACTCATGTCTATCAAGTTGGTGATGCCATCCAACCATCTCATCCTCTGTCATTCCCTTCTCCTCCTGCCTTCAACCTTTCCCAGCATCAGGGTCTTTTCCAGTGAGTCAGTTCTTCCCATCAGGTGGTCAAAGTATTGGAGTTTCAGCATCAGTCCTTCCAGTGAATATTCAGGGTTGATTTCCTTTAGGATGGACAGGTTGGATCTCCTTGCAGTCCAAGGGTCTCTCAAGAGTCTTCTCCAACACCACAGTTCAAAAACATCAGTTCTATTCCAATGCCCATTACATAGATGCATAAACTGAGGCATAGGCAGATGTGGTGATTTGCCCTTGTTGTACAGCTGGTAGGTGTTGGAGATAAGATTTAAGTCCCAAGAGGTCAGCTCTAGAGCCAGGAACTATGTTAACAATGGAGATAAAACACCCACTGCATTAACTACTGACTTATTGCTAATAAATGTGATTACAAGCTGAGGTAAGAGGTTTGAAGAGAGACAGAGACCTACACTGCAGGGTTAGGTGAAGCTGGATAGAGGAAAACTTGAACTGAGATCTAAATACTGAGTTACTAAGATAAAAGGCCGAAGGGAGCAGAGTCGGGAGGAGAAGAAAGCTCCGGAGAGAAGGCGTAGCACTTGGAAAGGTTCTGAGGTGAAAGAGAGAGGCCCAGTTTGAGAAAAGCGAGTCCAGCAAGTGCTGACTGGTCTCGGGGAGAGTGTGAAGCAGTGACAAAACCTCTTGGAGGCTTGTGGAGGTTAACTGGATAGCAGCCTTCATCCCTGGGATCCAGGGTAAAGAAGGGCTCTGGTGTGAAGCTCTCAGAGCTTCTGTGGGCAGTTCCTGTGAGCGTGTGTGCAGCCTCTGGCGGGCGCTAAGCTTGCCCAGGCACTGACACACATTGGCCTGTTCTTCTACGAGGCCCCCATTCTTCGCTTCTGCTAATTCTTGACTCCATGGCTCAGACCGTGAGTAGCAATGCCCAGTTTGTGCAAAGACCTAGAATACGGTTAGGCCGGTTCCACATCTTTGCAAAGAGGCCCCTTTCCTCCTGCCATCTCCCCTGTTGAGAATGACTCAGCACAGCGGGGAGGCAGACAGCAGAAGTGCCTTTGGCCAAGGCCACTAGCACGCTGCGTTGCAGAGCCCGTTGGCTCTCCCTATCTTGGGCTTTCAAAGCAACCCAAATACAGATGAGTTAGGCGCCAGGTTCATTGATCTGCGTCTGTTAGAACTGAGGCGGATGTCAGCCGTGTCCCCATTTGGGGCCCCCTTCCAGACTGTGCCGGAAAGGCACTGGAGGATGCCTACTGGGGGTGAGATGGAAAGCTAGCTGTCTGGCTTCCTCTCACTTTATTTATCTGGGTCTCTGTCTAGTGGCAAGGCGACCATCCACTGCAGAACTGCCATGCTAGGATTGTTCCGCTTTGGCACTTTCTTTTGTTTTTCATTCCTATGAGTAAAAGAAGATTATTCATTGAATAATCGGGGTCAATTGGTTATTCAAGAACATTCTGTAAGTGTTACAGGATCTGTCCTTGACTTTTAGAAATAAAGAAAACAGACTTTCAGAGACTGGGTAAGATCCAGCTTAGAAACTGCCGTGAAAGCGGGGAGGATGTTAGCAGCATGATGGGAAGGTCCTTCCAAAACCCCCTCAAAACAGGACTGGCTTTGGAGAGCTCAGAGCTGTTATAGCAGAGCTGTTTCTTCACTCATACAGAATCCTAAACACTGAAAAGTTTACAGAAACAATACGCACTAACCACCTAACACTGAGCCCAGCCCTATTCGAGGTCCTGGAATCCCAGAAGGAGAGGCTCACGGTGGAGTGAGGACAGGTGAAAACTCTTGTTTTCCTCAGAGGAACCATCAATGACCCTAACAGAAGTTCACACAAGATGTAATGAGAGCAGAGCAAAGCCAGGCATATGTGTTGGGGTAAGAGACCGTCAGAAAAAGCCTCAGCAATCTCTCTGATCCTCACACCCTTCTTCACAAGGGCCTTGTGTAAGCCTTTCATTTCTAAGGGAATTCCTTTACAATACTTTATGGTTTACGATCCCCTTTCTCTACTTCTATCTCTGTGATGCTCTCACCAGAGAGAGGCTTCTGATTGGGCTCTTGGCTTAGTGGAATAATTAACATTTATTGAGTTCTCACCAGGAGCCAGCCATTGTCCTATGTAAGCCATAGCTCATTCAATTTTAGAACATTTCTGTGAATCAGCTTTTATCCTCATTCCCGTTTACAGATAAGAAATCTAAGACTTTGAGGGATTAAGTGAAGTCCCACAGTTGGAGGCAGTGGGTTGTAACATGGGCAGTCTCATGGCAGAGACCTCACTCTAAACCAAGTGTCAGCAAATTATGGCTGGTGGGGCAAATCTGGCCCACTGCTTGTTTTTATAAATAAAGTTTTATTGGAACATAGCCACTTCCATTTGTTTACTATTGTCTGTGGCTGTTCTTGTGCTGCAGAGGCAGAATTGAGTAGCTGTTACAGAGATGTTATGGCTTATGGGGCCTAAAATATTTGCCATATCACTCTTTTCTGAAAAAGTTTGCTGACCTCTGCTCTCCACCAGCCTCCCTTCAAATTAAACCAAAATCTTGCAGAGGGCATAGGCATAGACTGTCTCATTCATCCTGGCTGTCCCCTCAGCCTCCAACCTGGGAGATTCCATTATTGGTGGTTGCATTTCAATGGACCTTACACACTTGCTCGATTAAATGGATTTAATCTGTATTTAAGCAATCCTAAACCTCCTTCTAAAACAGTAGACATTCAGGCAAAAATCATATTTGCAGCAATCTTCATTAGGTGAGAC
The DNA here is from genome assembly GCA_006410675.1 of Oreotragus oreotragus. Lineage (NCBI taxonomy): Eukaryota > Metazoa > Chordata > Mammalia > Artiodactyla > Bovidae > Oreotragus > Oreotragus oreotragus. The sequence continues at coordinate 1,426,776 of SJYX01001462.1, forward strand.
AAATCTCAGAGGTCAAGACTGGTGCTCTAACAGGACAGCAAGGACAGTCCCAAATTAAAGTGTGTGCTACATTTGTAGCAACCTCTTTCTAAAATGAGGTATTCTGTGAGTGGCTTGCAATAAACTGCATGGAAGGAATAAAAACAACAAAAAAATATATCTTTCAGCACTTTGGAAACTGGAACGTATACATAAGCAAAACCTCAAGGAGACAAGAATAAAGCCTACACTAAGTCCCTGGTGCTTTGGAGGCAGTCCAGGAAGAAAGCAGAAGCAAAGGACGAGGTGCAAAGTGGGTGTCCGTTTGCAGCAATGGGGAGGGAAGGCGGACCTGGAAAGGGCTGCACATTCTGTTGGGCGCCTTTGAACCAAGGGAAACCACACCCTCAACCCCACTCAGTCTTTATCATGTTACATGTGTGCACGCTAACCAGCTTCAGTCATGTCCAACTCTTTGCGAGCTTATAGATGCCTGCTAGGCTCTGTCTGTCCATGGGATTCTCCAGGCAAGAATACTGGAGTGGGTTGCCATGCCCTTCTCCAGGGGATCTTCCGGACCCAGGGATCAAATCTGTGTCTCTTAAGTCTCCTGCCTTGGCAGGCAGGTTCTTTATCACTAGCATTTATCATGGTATTTGCCTGATTTTGGCAACTACCCAGTCAAGGACTGCAGTGGTGTGGGAGGAACATTGGGCTGGTATGGAAGATCTGGGGTCAAGTCCCAGCTGCTGCATGCCCTGGTGACTTCCTGGCCATGTCACCTCGCCCAGAACCTGGCTCTGAGTAAGTCAATGAATGGGTGTCTAACCCAATGAGATGCACACAAGTGCTGGAGCCAGACAGTTCTGTATTTAAATCTCAGCTCTGCCTTTACTCTTTTAAAAATTTATTTTATTGAAGTGTAGTTGACTTACCATGTTATGTTGATTTCTGCTTTACTCTTTTTTCCTTTACTTTTAGTATCTTGTCCAAGACAGTTATGACATCTTATTTATCTTTGTATTCCCAACTCCTAGGAAATAATTGGTGCTGAACACTGAATGAATGAATGTTTCTTTTTAACTTCTATTTGTATAGTTGGTATATTGGTAAAGCATTGTTGATTCACAATGTTGTGTTAGTTACAGGTGTACAACAAAGCGAGTCAGTTATATACTCTGTTTAGATTCTTTTCCCATATAGGCCACTACTGAGTACTGAGTGGGCTTCCCTGGTGGCTCAGAGGTTAATGCGTATGGCTGCAATGCAGGAGACCTGGGTTTGACCCCTGGATTGGGAAGATCCCCTGGAGAAGGAAATGGCAACCCACTCCAGTATTCTTGCCTGGAGAGTTCCCTGTGCTATACAGTAGGACCTTATTAGTTATCTCTTTTATAGGTAGTTGTCTGTATATGTCAATCCCAATCTCCCAATTTATCCTTCCCCCAGCTTTTTGCCCCCTGGTAACCACAAGTTTATTTTCTCTGTGACTCTATTTTTATGTTGTAAATAAGTCCACTTGTACATTTTTCAGATTCTACATATAAGTGATATCATATGCTATTTGCTTTTCTCTGACTTACTTTACTCAGTGTGACAGTCTCTAGGTCCATCTATGTCCCTGCAAATGGCCTTATTTCATTTTTTTTATGGATGGTTGATATTCCATTGTATATCTATACCACATCTTTTAAAGAAATATCCATTGGCTATCTGTTTTACACATGGTAATATACATGTTTCCATGCTTTTCTCTCAATTCTCCCCACCCTCTCCTTCCCCCACTGTGTCCACAAGTCGGCTCTCTATGCCCACCTCTCCAATGATGCCTGCAAATAGGTTCATCAGAACCATCCTTCTAGATTCCATATATATGCATTAATATATAATATTGGTTTTTCTCTTTCTGATCAAATTCATTAATAGGCTAAATTCACTAATTCAATAATAGGCTCTAGGTTGGTCCACCTCATTAGGACTGATTCAAATGGGGTCTTTTTATGGCTGAGTAATATTCCATTGTATGTGTGTATCACAGTTTCTTTATCTGTTTACCTGTCAGTGGCCATCTAGGTTGCTGCCGTGTCCTGGCTACTGTAAACAGTGCTGCAGTGAACACTGGGGAATATGCGTCTCTTTTAATTATGGTTTCCTCAGGGTGCATGCCCAGTAACAGGATTGTTGGGTCATATGATAGTTTTATTCCTAGTTATTTTAAGGAATCGCCATACTGACTATATCAATTTACATTCCCACCAACAGCGCAAGAGGATTCCCTTTTCTCCACAGCCTCTCCAGCATTTGCTGTTTGTAGATTGCTTTGATGGTGACTGGTATGAAGTGCTACCTCACTGTAGTTTTTATTTTCTTTTCTCTAATAATTAGTGACGTTGCGCATCTTTTTCANGTTTCTTCACTCATACAGAATCCTAAACACTGAAAAGTTTACAGAAACAATACGCACTAACCACCTAACACTGAGCCCAGCCCTATTCGAGGTCCTGGAATCCCAGAAGGAGAGGCTCACGGTGGAGTGAGGACAGGTGAAAACTCTTGTTTTCCTCAGAGGAACCATCAATGACCCTAACAGAAGTTCACACAAGATGTAATGAGAGCAGAGCAAAGCCAGGCATATGTGTTGGGATGAGAGACCGTCAGAAAAAGCCTCAGCGATCTCTCTGATCCTCACACCCTTCTTCACAAGGGGCTTGTGTAAGCCTTTCATTTCTAAGGGAATTCCTTTACAACACTTTATGGTTTACGATCCCCTTTCTCTACTTCTATCTCTGTGATGCTCTCACCAGAGAGAGGCTTCTGATTGGGCTCTTGGCTTAGTGGAATAATTAACATTTATTGAGTTCTCCCCAGGAGCCAGCCATTGCCCTATGTAAGCCATAGCTCATTCAATTTTAGAACATTTCTGTGAATCAGCTTTTATCCTCATTCCCGTTTACAGATAAGAAATCTAAGACTTTGAGGGATTAAGTGAAGTCCCACAGTTGGAGGCAGTGGGTTGTAACATGGGCAGTCTCATGGCAGAGACCTCACTCTAAACCAAGTGTCAGCAAATTATGGCTGGTGGGGCAAATCTGGCCCACTGCTTGTTTTTATAAATAAAGTTTTATTGGAACATAGCCACTTCCATTTGTTTACTATTGTCTGTGGCTGTTCTTGTGCTGCAGAGGCAGAATTGAGTAGCTGTTACAGAGATGTTATGGCTTATGGGGCCTAAAATATTTGCCATATCACTCTTTTCTGAAAAAGTTTGCTGACCTCTGCTCTCCACCAGCCTCCCTTCAAATTAAACCAAAATCTTGCAGAGGGCATAGGCATAGACTGTCTCATTCATCCTGGCTGTCCCCTCAGCCTCCAACCTGGGAGATTCCATTATTGGTGGTTGCATTTCAATGGACCTTGCACACTTGCTCGATTAAATGGATTTAATCTGTATTTAAGCAATCCTAAACCTCCTTCTAAAACAGTAGACGTTCCGGCAAAAATCGTATTTGCAGCAGTCTTCATTAGGTGAGACAAATCTCAGAGGTCAAGACTGGTGCTCTAACAGGACAGCAAGGACAGTCCCAAATTAAAGTGTGTGCTACATTTGTAGCAACCTCTTTCTAAAATGAGGTATTCTGTGAGTGGCTTGCAATAAACTGCATGGAAGGAATAAAAACAACAAAAAAATATATCTTTCAGCACTTTGGAAACTGGAACGTATACATAAGCAAAACCTCAAGGAGACAAGAATAAAGCCTACACTAAGTCCCTGGTGCTTTGGAGGCAGCCCAGGAAGAAAGCAGAAGCAAAGGACGAGGTGCAAAGTGGGTGTCCGTTTGCAGCAGTGGGGAGGGAAGGCGGACCTGGAAAGGGCTGCACATTCTGTTGGGCGCCTTTGAACCAAGGGAAACCACACCCTCAACCCCACTCAGTCTTTATCATGTTACATGTGTGCACGCTAACCAGCTTCAGTCATGTCCAACTCTTTGCGAGCTTATAGATGCCTGCTAGGCTCTGTCTGTCCATGGGATTCTCCAGGCAAGAATACTGGAGTGGGTTGCCATGCCCTTCTCCAGGGGATCTTCCGGATCCAGGGATCAAATCTGTGTCTCTTAAGTCTCCTGCCTTGGCAGGCAGGTTCTTTATCACTAGCGTTTATTATGGTATTTGCCTGATTTTGGCAACTACCCAGTCAAGGACTGCAGTGGTGTGGGAGGAACATTGGGCTGGTATGGAAGATCTGGGGTCAAGTCCCAGCTGCTGCATGCCCTGGTGACTTCCTGGCCATGTCACCTCGCCCAGAACCTGGCTCTGAGTAAGTCAATGAATGGGTGTCTAACCCAATGAGATGCACACAAGTGCTGGAGCCAGACAGTTCTGTATTTAAATCTCAGCTCTGCCTTTACTCTTTTAAAAATTTATTTTATTGAAGTGTAGTTGACTTACCATGTTATGTTGATTTCTGCTTTACTCTTTTTTCCTTTACTTTTAGTATCTTGTCCAAGACAGTTATGACATCTTATTTATCTTTGTATTCCCAACTCCTAGGAAATAATTGGTGCTGAACACTGAATGAATGAATGTTTCTTTTTAACTTCTATTTGTATAGTTGGTATATTGGTAAAGCATTGTTGATTCACAATGTTGTGTTAGTTACAGGTGTACAACAAAGCGAGTCAGTTATATACTCTGTTTAGATTCTTTTCCCATATAGGCCACTACTGAGTACTGAGTGGGCTTCCCTGGTGGCTCAGAGGTTAATGCGTATGGCTGCAATGCAGGAGACCTGGGTTTGACCCCTGGATTGGGAAGATCCCCTGGAGAAGGAAATGGCAACCCACTCCAGTATTCTTGCCTGGAGAGTTCCCTGTGCTATACAGTAGGACCTTATTAGTTATCTCTTTTATAGGTAGTTGTCTGTATATGTCAATCCCAACCTCCCAATTTATCCCTCCCCCAGCTTTTTGCCCCCTGGTAACCACAAGTTTATTTTCTCTGTGACTCTATTTTTATGTTGTAAATAAGTCCACTTGTACATTTTTCAGATTCTACATATAAGTGATATCATATGCTATTTGCTTTTCTCTGACTTACTTTACTCAGTGTGACAGTCTCTAGGTCCATCTATGTCCCTGCAAATGGCCTTATTTCATTTTTTTTATGGATGGTTGATATTCCATTGTATATCTATACCACATCTTTTAAAGAAATATCCATTGGCTATCTGTTTTACACATGGTAATATACATGTTTCCATGCTTTTCTCTCAATTCTCCCCACCCTCTCCTTCCCCCACTGTGTCCACAAGTCGGCTCTCTATGCCCACCTCTCCAATGATGCCTGCAAATAGGTTCATCAGAACCATCCTTCTAGATTCCATATATATGCATTAATATATAATATTGGTTTTTCTCTTTCTGATCAAATTCATTAATAGGCTAAATTCACTAATTCAATAATAGGCTCTAGGTTGGTCCACCTCATTAGGACTGATTCAAATGGGGTCTTTTTATGGCTGAGTAATATTCCATTGTATGTGTGTATCACAGTTTCTTTATCTGTTTACCTGTCAGTGGCCATCTAGGTTGCTGCCGTGTCCTGGCTACTGTAAACAGTGCTGCAGTGAACACTGGGGAATATGCGTCTCTTTTAATTATGGTTTCCTCAGGGTGCATGCCCAGTAACAGGATTGTTGGGTCATATGATAGTTTTATTCCTAGTTATTTTAAGGAATCGCCATACTGACTATATCAATTTACATTCCCACCAACAGCGCAAGAGGATTCCCTTTTCTCCACAGCCTCTCCAGCATTTGCTGTTTGTAGATTGCTTTGATGGTGACTGGTATGAAGTGCTACCTCACTGTAGTTTTTATTTTCTTTTCTCTAATAATTAGTGACGTTGCGCATCTTTTTCGTGTACTTTTTGGCTATTTGTATGTGGTCTTTGGAGAAATAGTTATTTAGCCTCAGGGGAGACCTCTGAAAAAGGAAAGAATCATCTCTCTGAGAATATCACAAATCACAAGACAGTCCACAAAGTTCTCATTTCTCACAAATGTCAGAACAGAAAGTTGTGTTGGAGAGTTGTAAAAAAGAAAGAAAGAAAGAAAGAAACCCTTAAAAGTATTTCCATGAAGTTCATTAAAGAATAAATCTTTTTGATTGCAGGAAAAAATCTTGGAGAAAAATAGGAGCTCAGTGAATAGTTTTAAACAGAATTAGAGGCAATACAAGTAAAGATGCATAAAATTCAGCTTGGCTAAAGATGAAATCAAAAGTGGATTAGAATTAAGTGTATCTCAGGGAATGGAAAAAATGTTCTAAGAGTTCATATTAATAGAATGGGTTTATCTGAGGAGCAGATAGATAGCCAATGAATCTTTTATTATGAAATAGAAAAACAGAAGGATTAGGTGACTCTAGATTATTTTAGAAAGGAGTGGGACTGTGTCTGTTACAGGTTTATCCCTTTATATTCTCTTATAACTCCGTTGCCATTGTGAGAACTCAGCATTTGTTTCTCTCCTAAGCTTGACTTTAGTTCACCATTGACTATGTCTCTGTGACTGGTTTATGCTGGCTGCTTCTCCAGAAAGACTCCCTAAAGAACAATTAGAACTGCCTTACCCAGCATGTTCCTTTCCTACAAAAGTGGATTTCAGTAAAAAGGTTCAGTGCTTTTATTTATGTTACATTCCCTACTCATAACTTGCAATAGACTCTTATACTTGTTTCTAAGGTAACATCATGGGCAAAACGTGACCTAGAAATAACAACTAGTATTTATAGTGGCACATATGTACCATATGCCAGGCAGGGCTTTACATGCATACTTTATTGCATTCAATCCTGATGAGTGAGTGAGTGAAGTTGCTCAGTCGTGTCCAACTCTATGCGACCCCATGGACTGTAGCCTACCAAGCTCCTCTGTCCATGGGATTTTCCAGGCAATAGTACTGGACTGGGTTGCCATTTCCTTCTCCAGGGGATCTTCCCGACCCAAGGATCAAACCTGAGTCTCCTGCAGTGTAGACAGACGCTTTACCGTCTGAGCCACCAGGGAAGCTAGCTATGTGACCTCAGGAAGGTTTAAATCTCAGCTCTGCCTTTACTCTTTTAAAAATTTATTTTATTGAAGTGTAGTTGACTTACCATGTTATGTTGATTTCTGCCTTTACCCTTTTTTCCTTTACATTTAGTATCTTGTCCAAGACAGTTATGACATCTTATTTATCTTTGTATTAACATAACCTTACTAGCTTTGTGACCTCAGGAAGGTTCTTACCCTTTCTTCAGCTTTTTTCAACTTAAAATCCAATAATGATAATAGAGTCCACACCATGGAGTTGTGAAGGTTGCAGGAGTTTAACATACTTAATGTGCTTACAGTAGAGTTCCATATGAAGTAAATCTCAATAAATTTATTATTATTAAAGTTGCTAACTGTTGTTTAGTTGCTAAGTAGTGTCAGACTCTTTTGCAACCCCATGGACAGTAGTCAGCCAGGCTCCCCTGTCTATGGGATTTCCCAGGCAAGAATAATGGAGCAGGTTGTCATTTCCTTCTCTGGGTTATTTTCCAGAAGTAGGGATTGAACCTGTGTCTCGTGTATTGTCAGGCAGATTCTTTACCACTGAGCCACCAGGAAAGCCCATTATTATGGAGGAAGAGCTATTATCATCCTTCTTTTACATATGACAAAATTGAGACACAACTTGTTTTTTTTCCCCAGTGTCAACACAGCCAGGTGTAAGCGGTGGAGTTGGATGGTACCAGAGCCCCTTTTTATATAAGAAACCAGTTAGTGCATGCTCCATTGTGTTAGACTATTTGAAACCCCATGGAGACTGCAGCCCACCAGGCTCCTCTGTCCATGGGATTTCCCAGGCAAGAGTATTGGAGTGGGTTGCCATTTCCTCCTCCAGGCGATTTTCCAGACCCAAGGATCGAACCCACGTCTCTTGTGTCGGCAGGTAGATTCCTTACCACTGTGCCACATGGGAAGCCAAAAAGCAATTAGACTAGTGAGCAAATAAAGCTCTATGCTTTATGTATAAGAAAGAAAGGTAAGGCACCACGGTTGTGTGGATTCCAACCTCACTGCCCTTCCTTGTCACCTGGAAGTGGAGTGTGACTTTCTTGTTCCATTTGCTTACATAGCCAGGTATTTGCAGGTATTGCCTTGGGCACTAGCAGCCTTTTGAAGTTCTGTGAGCTCTACTTTCCTTCAAGTGGACAGAGCACAAGCCATTTATGGGAAAAAGAATCTTTCTGAACCTTGACCACAAATATCTGCTAAACAGGGAGTTGTTCTGGGGGGAACCTTGGTGGTTTCTCATGTAAAAAGAAACATGGGTCATGGGATTTGCAGTGAATCACAGAGGCAAAGATTCCTTCATATGAAATATTGTCACAGGCTTCTGCTGGGGAAACACTGAATGTACCATCCTCTTAGGAGCTGACGCCTTCTTAGCATCTGTACCTCTAAAAAAAACCTCAAGACTCTTCATATTCGTGCTAAAACTGATGCTTAATGAAGTTTCATTATGCCACATGGAGAATCTCAGTCTTGATTTAGCCATTCTGATGTGTAGAAACTTCCTGTACTGGCATAGTGTCTTTCCAGTGGCCAGAAGGGATTCTGAAGCCTCTTGTTTATTTCTTCTCTCAGCACTGTTTTTACTACATAGCTATTATTGTTTCTGTAAATCTACTGGTGTCAAAACTCAGGCTCACTGATGCTAAGAAATGGTTCTAAGATTTTACAGCCAATCAAGGAAAGAGTTGAATGACAGCTCCCTTTTTGTGTGCGTTGTTTCATTGGTTATCAGTTCAGTTCAGTTCAGTCACTCAGTTGTGTCCGATTCTTTGCGACCCCATGAATCACAGCATGCCAGGCCTCCCTATCCATCACCAACTCTCGGAGTTCACTCAGACTCACGTCCATCGAGTCAGTGATGCCATCCAACCATCTCATCCTCTGTTGTCCCCTTCTCCTCCTGCCCCCAATCCCTCCCAGCATCAAAGTCTTTTCCAATGAGTCAACTCTTCACATGAGGTGGCCAAAGTACTGGAGTTTCAGCTTTAGCATCATTCCTTCCAAAGAAATCCCAGGGCTGATCTCNCATGACTAACAGGTGGCATACAGTCCTTTTGACATGTCGAGTGGGGCCTGTATCATGCTCGAGGTACAAGGGGAAAACCAATAAAATGGGAAGTAATTGTGTTATGAAAAATATTCTGTCTTTAACACTGTCATGAAGTAGTAGTATTAGTCGCTCAGTTGTGTCCGACTCTTTGCAATCTGGTGGACTGTAGCCTGCCAGGCTCTTCTGTCCATGGGATTCTCCAGGCAAGAATACTGGAGTGGACTGCCATTTCCTTCTCCAGGGGATCTTCCTGACCCAGGGATCGAACCCAGTCTTCTGCACTGCAGGCAGATTCCTTACCATGTTAGCTACAGAGAACACTGTCAGGAATGTCCCTTTAAATAACCAGGTCTCCAAGCACAAGAAGATCACTTTACAGAGATGTGTTTTTGGAGTAATTTTTGTTCTAGTCTACAAAAGTTCTGCCCTTCCAGAGGTAAAATCAGCTTCATGATTGGAGTTCACAGGCTCCTATGTGCTGGCAGGGTGACCTGAGTCTGTACCCACCAGGCCTCTCTTAGCGGAAAGATTTTTGAGGGCCGAGGAATGGCTCCCTTGACAGCACCCCCCACCTTCCCTGAGCTCTAGGTCATGGTCCCTGTTTCCACATGGGAAAAAATGGGAGCAGGCTCAGGTCAAAGGTGCACAGAAAGTTGAGAGGCTTGGGAATCTGATGTTCTGAAGAAAGATGTTAATTCAGACCCCACAGAGGATCATAGTCCACACCAGCCTGGTGCTAACCCCTCTGAGGATTATCTGGAATAAGGGATCTCAGCCGTGGTTGCACATTAGACTGACGCAGGTTTTTTGTTTGTTTGTTTGTTTGTTTGTTTCAGAATATTAAAGTTAAAACACCCTGCCCAGAGTTGCTGATTCATTTGGGGATGGGGCTCTGGAGTGAGTGTTTTTTGAAAAACTCCCCCAGTTGATTCTAACATGTGTCCACCGAACACCCCTGTGGTAGAGAGCTGGCCATCCAACAGCTGCCCACAGTCTCGGGATTCAGCCAGAAGGATACAGGCTTCAGTGAGAAGAAATTTAGGAGCAATGAAAGCGTCTGTGTTTGGAGAACCCACGTGCATTGTGTATGCATTGTATGGATATCTTCATAGATGTGTAAACCATATATCTAAGTGTAGAAGGACATTTGCAGCAAAATCAAAAGTAGCATTAGCTTTGAGACGGTCTCCTCATAAGATAACTCCTAGGTTTGAATGCAATTTTTTTTTCTCTTACTATTTTAAAACCCGTTTTAAAACACTAATATGATGAACAAATAGTGTATGATACTTGATTCATGGAGACAGAAAGTTAGAACAGTTGTTGCCAGGGACTAGGGGTAGGAAGGGATGAGGAGTTCACTTTTAATTGTTTCATTTAGAAACTCTACACATTCATGAAAAAGTTCTAGAGATGGATGACGGTGATGGTTGTCCAATAATGTGAATGTAATGTGCCACTGAACTGTACCTTTTAAAACAGTTTAAATGAATTTTAAAAATAAAATTGTAAGACATTGTCTCTTTTCAGTTAACTCTTAAGTCTCCAAGTTCAACAAGTTCCCATGACGCATATAGCATTATACAGAACCTTGGAAACAAATTCTCTCCTTCTTGCCCTGGATACTTCAGAGGTAACCTTAGATTCCTGCCTGTGAGTATCTAGACCATGGACCCCCACCCTGAGATCTCTCCTCTTCATTTACTGCTGTCCAGAAACCCCCAAGACTTTCCTTATAGCTTCTCCCAGGAGTACATCCCACCCCCGCTCCTGAGACCCTCTCACTCTTACAACTACTTCTCAATCATCCAGAAATTCCTGCGGGCTCTGTCACTCACAGGCCTCATTCACCACTGCTTTCAGCTCTGAGGATGTTGGAACGGCACATCAGAGCGTGGTGAAATGGGTGTTTAAGGTATTGTTGAGGATACCGTAACTAAGCACAGAATGGATTAGTTTTGATTTTGTCTAACGGTTGCCTCTTAAATGACAACGGCATAAATGGCCTAAATGAATTAGCTATTTCATGTATTCATCCTTTAAAAACTTATGGAGGAGCTGCTATGAGCCAGACTTGTCAGAGAGACACTGAAAGGATTCAGAGAAACCCCAGACTAACTGGGGAGGTCAAACGCGCTCCAGTTGTGGAACAGAAGGTCCACAAGTAAGGTACAAACGTAAGGTACAAACATCCACTCTTCTAGTTGCCAGGACAGAACTCCACTGAGCTTTAGGTAAGAAAGGAATGTACCACCTCACAGGATAAGAAAGTCCAGAGCAAGGTTGCCCTCAGACAGAGCTGGAGCAGACGCTCAGCATTTTCAAAGTCTCCTCTGAACTCTCTGTGGTCCTTGCTCTGAGACAGGCTTACTTTTTATGGTGACTAGAATGCTCTAAGCTTATTTTCTCCTAGTTTAGCAAATTTTACTTAAAGAGAGCTGTTTTCTGAGAGTTTCGACAAAATTCTAGAAATGAGTCCAGGAACATGGGGAAAAACAGGAAGTTGACTCTAAACTATACAGACGAGGTGTGGAAAAGCTGGGGAACGGGGAGGGGAAGATGTCTTCTGGTGGAAATGGAACCACTCTCACCAGCAGAGGGACTAGATCCCGGCATTTTCCTCACCACAGTGTAGAGGTTTAGATGAGATGGTGGCCGGATCCCTGTAGTTTCCTCAGAAAAGGCTTTCCAGAGGGACCAGTATTTAAATTGGTCTTGAAGACTCTAAGAATG
>SJYX01001462.1:1441115-1451528 GCA_006410675.1 Oreotragus oreotragus
CTATAGAAGTTGCTGAGGAAGTTAGACCATTCTTTAGGCTGGGATAAAATTTGTGCAGTAGATTTGCTTTTGGTACTCCTAGATTTTTTCTTTTGTTTGGTCTTTCAGCATTTGGTGAGACAAGACAGAACCTCACCCATCATGAGACTTCCAATGAGTCTGTGTGGGAAAAAAAAAAACAGGTGAAAAAGCTCAGCATTATGCTGGGGCACAGGATAACATTATGCGAGAAAATAATACTGAGGTCTTAGAAACAGAGTTTCCATAATTTCTTTTGTCTTTTTTGCTTTCAAAAAATATATAATAAAAGCCCACAAAGAGGGTTATTTATGAAAAGCAGAACTCCATGGCCTGCTTTAGCCATCAGTGTAGGAGCACCTTTTCAGATACAAGTTGTTTTCCCCAAAATTTTTGAAAATTCTGAGAGGTTGTGTAATGTTGAATGCTTTCAAGACTCAAATCGGGAGCCAGACAACAGCTCCAGGTCCTAGAAGCGCTTCCAAATCTAAGGTTTTCTTATTTAAAAATTTAAAATGCCTCGTGTATCTGCCTTGAACATCCCAACCCATGAGCATAAGCACAGTGAATTTTTATTTCATTGCAGACCCCTCTTTATGGGTTAATTCTACATGAGAGGTAATTTTTATTAACGATAGGTAACCACTGCTATCTAGTCCTTCCCTCAAGAAATGCAAAGAACCAGGAAGCAGAACCAAAGAAATCCAAGAAACAAAACCACAGCCAATGTTTATTCTTCATTGTTGTCACTACATCTTTCATGCTTCCTTATTTTCCTTCACCATTAAATATATAATAACCAAAACTTTATTAATATACACATAAAGGAGGCGTGCACAGCACACGAGCATGGTAGGTGGTGAGTAAACATGGTGAGTGGTCGGTGTTTGCAACCAGGGTCTGTGAAGCAGGCCTCTTCAAACGATCAAGAGTTTCTGTTCAAACTGAGGGACAGGTCTGCCCTTTTATTTTTTTTTCCTGAGACTCTGCTTTGTTCTTTTCTCCAACAAATGTTTTAAAATTAGTGAAATACCAAAGGAGATATGGTGGAAGGAGACACGGGATGGAATTAGAAAAAAGCATAAATGGAACCCAGAAAGCTCTGTGATGGGTGACTGATAAAACCTCTTGAGGAAGCAAAAATAAACAGAGTATTTCATCAGCCCCTCATTCCCTAAGAGGGAAAAACACACATTTTTGTGTTTGGAGAAATAGCTATGACTTTTGCAGAGTAGAAAAGTGTCATGAGAAATTGGAAAATATCTCTAATGTCTATAGCACATGAAATATCTAAAAGTAATAAAATAATGAAAGACGAGAGTTTATCTGTAAAACTTACAGTGCACATGTTGGATGAAAAGTAAAAATATGGGACTAAATGGTTATGTTACTGAAATAGCACTTGGTACATAAACTCAAACATTCTTTGTCACATTCAGTTTCTCAGAGGCTTGACTTCAGATGCCTGAGCACTTTCAGCATTATGTTGGCCTTTATCCCTCTTCATCCGGAAAAACACCACTGCTAAAATTATGCCTAAAAGAGAAAAATCAGAGTCAAATAGATGAAATCTTACAATGTACTGTCACATTTATTTATAAAGTAGCACTCTGGTAGGAAAAAATGACTCATATAATTTCATTTTGTGAGTGGGTCAACAAAGCTTCGTTGTCATGGTGATTAAGGGCTTCTAGGCATGGGTTTTCTTGGATAAGTACGCTTATCACTTTTCTTGCTGTCAGTGTGTAACAAGTCCCAAGTTATATCTAAGCTGAAGGCTAGCCCCAGGCCTCTGTCAAGGGATATAGGACTTTATCCCTGCACTACCCTGAAGACTAAGTGTATGAGTATCTGACAGAGTTCCTGAACTCTGGACACAGTCAATAGATGTTGATTCCAGTCCTCCTTCTCCTTCCCTGGAGGAAATAGTCCAGTGAGAACAACCAGAGAGCTTTTCTTGGATTCGTCCGTCTACCTAAAGCCTACTTTCACCAAGTATCACATTTTCTTTTGCACCTTCCTCATGGCTCCAGCTTGAGTAGACAGACTACCTAACCTCTCTGCTTTCCCTCATCTCTGACCTCCTGCAAAATTACATTGTGCGTTTTAGCACTAAATGTATACTACAGACCAGAGACCTATATGGAAAAGGAAATTGTTTTTAGGAAATTAACCTGGCATTAGGGTCACAGGAGGAATAACGGTAGAAAAGACTGGATGCTCAGAGGCCCATTAAGAAACTTGCAATAATCCCAATCCTCCTATTTTGAAAAAAAAGTAAGGATATGAAGCTACAAGATCCTATTACTTCTGTCTGTAGATCACCAGTCACATCCAATCTTTAACTTGTGGTAAAAATTTGAGAGTAAATGGTCATGCTATAAAACCATGGCATGTAAGCCCAAAAATCCTTTCAAGATGAGAAGACAAACAGAATAAGAAAAGGCATAGAGGTAGGGGGGAGTTTGGTAAGTGAGTAAACCTCAAAAGCCAGCTCAATTAGCATAAAAAGTTTGCAACAAACTGTCGTCAGAGAGAAATGATGGTCACCATGTAAGTATTAGGGACTTCTTTGTAGCTCAGACAGTGAAGAATCTGCCTAGATGCAGGAGACCCAGGTTCGATCCTTTGGCCGGGAAAGTCCTCTGGAGAAGGGAATGGCAACCCACTCCAGTATTCTTGCCTGGAGAAGCTCATGAACAGAGGAGCCTGGCGGGCTATGGTCCGTGGGGTCGCAAAGGGTCGGACACAACTGAGAGACTCACATTATTGCTACTATGCACATATTAGGATGGGTCATGGTCTCTCACAAAGGCCTTTCTATGTCATAATAATGAGGAATACACACAGAAGGGCATAAAGAAATGAGATCCCTTTTAGAGCTACGAGTCAGAATCCAGGGTGCTGGACCGGATGATGGCAGAAAAGAACAGATGCCAAGAGAACAATGAAAAAGACTTAGAATAGCCCCAGCTCTTCCTTTAAAAGAGAAAGGATGTGAAGCTGTGTCAACTCCTTCGCTCAGGTGCACGTGAACTGATGGATATCTACTTCTAATACATAATTTGTGGTGAGAACACCTGTTGAAGGAGGATAAAGACTACAGTAGACACTGAGCTGTTTACAAAAAGGAAGACGGGGAACTCTGCTGTCTCGGGGCCAAGGCAGAGTGAGGCCTGCGACGCAGTGGGATTATTCTGAGTTAATAAAGAATCAGGGTCCACAGTCACAGAAACAAAAGGGGGAGTTCTGCAACATGTCAGGTCCTTCAGATATGCCTGCATCTCCACTGGAAGGCTAGCTTCTACCTATTCCAACAACGGCGGACTAAGCCCTAAGCTCTGTGAGTGAAAGAGCCGTTCATGTCCGTCACCGGGCCTCCCACCAGGCCCAGTGCCTGACACATAGCAGAGGCCCAGCTACTGCATGTCTTTCCCTTCATCATGAAAGCTTGGTGACTCCACGTGAGATGCAATAATTTATTCTTTAAAGCCGCCTATGTGGTTTTAAACTAACTGGTTTAAAACTAACTGGTTTAAACTTGCTGGTTTTAAACTAACCAGCAAGGCAGTGATAGGTGGAGGGCAGTACCACAGCAGTAGCTCCCAGTCAGGTGTACTGGTGATCTGTATTCTTGGTTGTTGCCCCAGGTTGCCATCTGAGCAGCCCCAGCTCAGCCCAGGAAGTCAGACCCTCACGTGAGCTCATGTTTCCGAGGCAGAAGCGTGACAGAAATCCTTGAATCTGAGCAATTATACTCACCGATGACCAAAAAGGTGGCAAGGAGTATACCAACTGCCATGCCCACTGGGGGTATCCCAGGCATGTGAGCCGCTGGCTGGAAACACCTATTTTCCACACACTTGCAGAAAGTAACTGAGAAACAGAATAATATTTGGTAGATAAAATTTTAAGCAAACAATCGAGGAATCTGGTATTAAAGATAAAAATTCTCACAAATTACCATATTGAGAGACAACATTATCCCAAGTTGCCTGCAGCAAAATATCTACCTGGTAAAGAGACAATCCCTTCCAAGGGTTGCCGCCCACCATCACTGATGCGGATTGGGATGTTGTAAACTCTCTCTTCAAAGCCCGTGTGCTTGGTGGAGAGGCGGGCATGAGTTCCTGTCAGAATAGCGAAAAAAAATGACTGACATGAAAACACAACTGTGGGCCCCTGGATGAGCAGGGATAAAGCTCATCTCTGCCTCATACATGAATGGTTAGGTGAAAGTGTGAGTTAAACTACCCCAAGTATCACCACTCCACGGGTACCCTCCATAATGTTAAAAAGGATGCTGAAGCATCCATCAGATTCTCAATTCCTGACTTCGCTGTAGAAATGAACACCAAATGCAGTAGGCTGTCATTACTCCTGGTAGTTATGTTCCATAAAATGGTCACAAACACTGAATTAGAAAGCATATTTGAAGAAGTAATTGCTAACGTTTTTCCAAATTTGATGAAAACTCTATAAATCCTCAGATCCACAAAGATCAGCAAATCTCAGGAAAAAGAAAAATAAACACAACTACACCAAGGCACATAATACTCAATTTACTGAAAACTAGTGAAAAAGAAAATCTTAAAGGTATCCAGAGAAAAAAGGATATTATACTCAAAAGAACAAAGAAGAACCAATACAACCCAGAACACGGTGAAGAAATGTCTGTAAAGTACTAAAAGAAAAACTGAGTAAGTTTAAAAGTACCCCAATCACATGTTCTCAGGTCACCATGGAATTAAGTTAGAAATCAATAACCAGGAAGATGTGGGCAATCCCCACATATATGAGAACCAAATATCCTACATCTAAATAGCCCATGTGTCACAGGAGAAATCTAAAGGGAAGTTAGAAAGTGTTTTGAACTGAATGAAAATGAAAACACATCAAACTTTATGGAATACAGATAATACGACACTGAGATGTATAACACCAAATGCCTACATTAACAAAGAAAAAAATTCTCAGTTGCTTCAGCTTTCATCTTAATAAAAACAGTACCAAAAAGCAAGTTAAAAACAACATAAGAAAAATAAAGGAAATAATAAAGATCCGAGCAATGAAATATAAAACAAAACAATAAGGCAAAATCAATGAAACCAAAAGCTCGTTCAGTGTGATTGATAACCTCTAGCCAGACTGATCAGGACCAAAAAAGAGGCAAAAATTTCCAATATTAGAATGAAGTGATATCACTACATACTCTGTAATTATTGAAAGTAATAAAATATTATGAACAACTTCATGCCAATAAATTAGACAAATCTATTGAAATAGAGAAATCATTTGAAAGATACAAACTAGCAAGCTCAACCAAAAATAAATCTATAACTTGAATAGTCCCTTATCTATTGTAGTTAAGACTTCCTACAAAGAAAACTTTGAGTCAGAAGGCTTCACTGGTGAATTCTTTCAAACTTGAAGGAAAAAATAAAAAGCAATTTTATACAAATTCTTCCAGATAATTGAAGAGGTAGAACACTTTCTAAATCATTCTATGAAGCCAGCACTACTCTGATACCAAAATCAGACACAGGCACTAGAAGGGAAAAATCTAGGCCAATATCCCTATGAATATAGATAGAAATATTCTTAAAATTTTAGCAAATTAAATCCAATCAATTATAAAAATGCTAATATTTCACCATCAAGTAGCCCTTATCTCAGGAAAAGACTGAATTAAGATATAAAAGTTGACGGAACTATTTCACCAACTAGCAGACAAAACAACAAAAACCTAAATTAACCAACAATCATCTAAATAGATGCAGAAAAAACACCTGAGATTTTCAGCATCATACTTCATTAAAAAGCAAAACAAAACAACCTCTCAGCAAGTTAGGAATAGAAGATAAAGTCCTCACTCTGATAAAGGACATCTTCAAAAACTTATAGCTAACTTTATACCTAACGGTGAGAGACTCTGAATGCCTTCTCCAGAAGCCAGATCAGAAGCCAAATTGTTTCTTCTCTCACAACCTTCATTGAACATTGTCCTAGCGATTTTAACCAGTAAGAAAGCAAGCTAAACATATAAAAAGCCATCCAGATTGGAAAGCTATTATGATTCACAGACAACATGCAGAAAAAATATGAAAATGTAAGGAAAAAAGGGAGAGAGAACTTACAAGTGAGGTCAGCAATGTTATACGCTACAAGATCAGTATAAGAAAATCATCTATTATATTTCTATATCCTGGAATTAAAATTTTTAAGTATTTATAACAGCATAAAAATATGAAGTGCTCATGGGAAATTCTGTAAAACTATACTTAAAAAAATTAAAACATATTGCTCAGAAAAATTAGAAAGACCTAAATAAGTGGAGACATAATCATATTCATGGATTGGGAAATTCAGTTTTGTTAAGATTTAAATTCTCCCCCAAATTCAGGCACCTATTCATACTATCTAAATTACAACCAGCATAGGTTTTGGGGGTAATTCGAAAATTTATATAGAAATGCAAAATAAACTTGAAAAAGAACAAAGCGAGGACATTTACACTACCTGATTTCAAGTCTTATTATTGAGCTGAAATTATCAAGACATTATGGTGTTGCTATAAAGACAGACAAGGAGCTCAATGAAACAGAAAAGAGAGAGTTCAGAAATAGATCCATGTATATGTGGTCACTTGATTTTTGACAAAGCTGCCAAGACAATTCAATGTGAAAAGGATATTTTCAATAAACAGTGTTTAAATAATTAGCCATAAAAAAAAAAAGAACCTTGACATTTACCATACATGCAAGAAAGATTAACTTGAAATGGATAATAGAGCTAATTGTAAAAGCTAAAACAATAGCTTTCTTTTCCTCTGGAAGAAAAAAAGCAACTTAGAAAACTTTAGTGACCTTGGCAAAAATTCCTTAAAGAATATGCAAAACAGTCCACAAATTATAAGGGAAAAATATCGAAATTACATTTTATCAAAACTTAATTTGCTCTTCAAAAGGTACTATTACAAAATAAAAATATAACAGTGCCTTGGAAAAAAATATTTGTAAACATATATCTGACAAAGACCACAATAGAAGTCAAACCTTTGTTAAATTTTTTAAGCAAGCACAATATTTGACCAGACACTATACTAAGGAAGATATATGGATGGCAAATAAGCTTATGAAAAGCCGGTCAACACCATCAATCATTAGGGCCATGTAAATTAAAACCATAATGAAATACTACACTCCCACTACAATGGCTAAAATTAAAAAGACTGAGCATAACAAGCATTGGGAAGAATATTAAGCAACTAGAATTCTCATTCACTGGTGGAAATGTAACATGTTACAGACTATTTGGGAAGCAATTTTATATCCTCTTAAAATTTGACCATATAGCTACCATATGACCACTTTCAGGTATTTAACCAAGAAAAATGGAAGCACAGCCTCCCACAAAGTACTTTTTCACAAATGCTCATAGCAGCTTTATTTGAAATGGCAAAAACTGGAAGCAATTTAAGTAATAATAAGTCAATGAATAATAAATCATGATATACAATGGAATACTCCTCTGCAATACAAATGAGTGCTGTGTTGATATACGCAATAACACAGTGAAATCTCCAAATAAGTATACTAAGTGAAATTAACCAAACAAAAAAAATTACACACTGTTATTTTATTCACATAAAACGCTTGAAAATGCAAACCAATCTACAGTGACAGGAAGCAGATCGGTGGTTACTTGGGGGTGATAGACAGAAAAGCCTGGCCTGCTGCAGTCCACAGGGTCGCAGAGCTGGACATGACTGAGCAACTGAACCGACTGAGGGATGAACAGCGTGGGGTGGAAAACAGGGATTGCAACAGAGCATGAACAAGCCTGGTGGAGCTGGTGGAGTCGTCTTACCTGATTGTGCTGATGGCTTCAGTGGCACGTACGTATATCAACTTTTATAAAACTGTATGTTTTAAATATATGCTGTTAATTGTATGTCAGTTATATTTCGATAAAGCTGTTTTTAAAAGATCATGATGAAATCTGTTTCTCAGCTGCCACTGGTTGCTTTGCAATGCTGCTCTGATTGCAAAACAATTCATGTACACCAACTACTGTCCAACTGTTCGTGTACACCAAAGGGGACACTGAGTGTTAACAATCTGTCTTTTCCCAACTTTGGGGGCTTTCAACCCTCTGGAGAGCTTGCCTGTGCAAGTTTCCACAGCATGAACTTCCTTTCTGGAGCATGGAAGAAAGCTCTGTGTTTAGTGCTGCACACACACCAAGGCAAATTAAAAACTCATTTCATCGCCCATCAGTGTTTTTCTCAATGTTCTTTTGACAACTCACCATTGATTTTGGAAACTTCCCAGTCTTTTTGTAAGCTTTCGCTGCCAAGGGAAAACGTAAAGTGTCGACCCTGAAATGTCAGCTCATCATCATCGGTGGCCTCAAAAATAAGACTTCCGGGTGCTTTGGGGGGATAGCAAAAGAAGAAGCCTGTGTACTCCTTGACCAGCCGTGGGGGGTTGTCGTTCACATCCGTAAGGGTCAGGTGGAATTGCGCCGTGGAGCTCAAGTAGGATCCACCTAAGGAATTGAANGGGGATAGCAAAAGAAGAAGCCTGTGTACTCCTTGACCAGCCGTGGGGGGTTGTCGTTCACATCCGTAAGGGTCAGGTGGAATTGCGCCGTGGAGCTCAAGTAGGATCCACCTAAGGAATTGAATCATTGAAATACGGTGTCTGCTCTCATTCTCCTCTCAGTCAGAAAGGATATTTCCTTTCCTTAAAGAAAAATTTACAATTCAGACCTAGTTTCATTTTCTGCTTTAAAAGTCTTGATAATAAAAATAACTAAGAATTATGAATCTGCTTGTGAGTGTAGGAGACGCAGGAGATACAAGTTCGATCCCTGGGTCGGGAAGATCCCCTGGAGGAGGAAATCGCAACCCACTCCAGTATTATTGCCTGGAAAATTCCATGGACAGAAGAGCCTGGCAGGCTACAGTCCATGGAGTTGCAAAGAGTCAGACACAACTGAGACACACCCAAGAATTATGTGCTAATGTTTTATACATGTAGTTCAAAACAACTCTGCATACATTTATTGATGAGAAGATGGAGCTCAGAGAAGTTGTGTGACTTGCCCAAGGTCACACAGCAGTGGAGAGTCTTCCAACTCAGGAGATCTGACTCTAGAGCCCACAACTTCAATCGCTCCTCATCACTGACTTAGGCATGGTTGGTAAGTTTTCTAGGCCTCAGGACTTCCCTATGGTCCAGTGGCTGAGACTTTGCCTTCCAATCCAGAGGGTGAGGATTTGATTCCTGCTCGGGGAAGTAAGATCCCACCAGCTGCAAGGCAACTAACCCTGTTCCACAACTCCCGAGCTGAGCCTGCCCACCACAGCTAGAGAGAAGCCCGAGTGCTGACGAAGACCCGATGCAGCCAAAAATGAATGAATAAATATTAAAAATAAAACTTTTCTAAGCCTCATTTCTTCAGCTGTAAAATGTGACTATATGAGGATCCAACATGTAGTATTCTTAGAAAATTGTACAGAGCCGTACAAGCGTTATTTGCTGGGGTGCCATGGTAAAAATTTTGACCTTGCTGCCTGAACAATTAGTAACTGTGTGATCATTGGTGAGTTATTTATCAGTATCTTGGTTTCTTCATACATCAAATATAATCAATAATAATCCCTCCCCATAGTGCTGTGTGAGGGGTAAGTGCTTAGAAGGAGAGGGTCAGTACAGCAGTAACACTGGCGGTTCTCATTCTCCCTGATGTTCCTACAATTTCTGACTCCAACCTGCTTCAATTCCTGTAAATTCGATTTGCCTGCTTTTCTCGCCAGCTGTCTGCTTAACCAAAGGAGGAAGCGCTACCGGGTTCTTCAAGTCATTTCATTGACACGGATCAGTCCAGGGCCAACAACTGCACACACCGGGCAGGGTTTTGAACCCTGTTTTTGATTCCTGACACTTCTAAACTGTGAGAGGCTTTAGGACATGTCTAAAGTGAAGTGCTGACCCCACAGTACATTTTAGCGCAAGGCAGAGCACAAAGATTTCACCAGAAACTTCCTGCTGATTAAATCAGGAGTTAAATGTGTAGAGTGTGATAGTGGTATGTGTTAGAAGCACACTAACTAGAAGCAAGAGAGAGAGCCCCCAACCCACCTCAGCGAGGTCCGCTCGCTCACCCACAACCATTTCAAATTCAGCACACACATCTGCAGGTCTAGCTTCCTTGGTTTAACATGACCACAGTACTTTGCTGTTCTTCAGCTTTTCACAGACAGGGACCATTTTCATGATTCCCACCTACTGGAATTTTCCCCATTCCCCCACTCCCAAACCTGGGCTTTACATTTTGAAAGCTTCTTTCTTTGCTCTAAATCTGTGTTTATTTAGTCATACTTTGTTC
>SJYX01001462.1:1457807-1520384 GCA_006410675.1 Oreotragus oreotragus
TTAAAAAAAAACCCACCTCTGGAAATTTTCCCCAAATAAAAAACAATTTAATAGAAGTCTTAAAAACGAATTATACACATACATTCAAAACTCTTCTATAACTTAAAAAATACTGGACACAACCTACATGTCTGGGAGTAGGAGAATGATTAAAAAGTAATAATGTTGGTTCAAACTAATTTTTTCCCAGTGTTAGAATATTCTATATGCCAAGCACTGTGTTAGGCTCTGTGAATGGGCAATGAATGAAAAATTGCCTGTGTTTGGTTGGATGGCATCCCTGACTCGATGAGCATGAGTTTGAGCAAGCTCCTGGAGTTGGTGATGGACGGGGAAGCCTGGCGTGCTGCAGTCCATGCGATCACAAAGAGTCGGACACGACAGAGGGACTGAACTGAACTGATGTAGTCGGGATTTCTGAGTGAGATGGAAACCCTCTGAAGGATTTTCAGAGGAGTTATGCGATTTTTCTTTTTTAAAGACCCACTCTCATTGCAGTGAATGGATGGGTGGAAGAGTTGGTAATGTGGCCTGGATCACTGAGGAAATGATGAGAAGCAGGTGAATTCTGGATATATTTCAATGAAAGAATCACTAATATTTACTGATAGATTGGATTAAGAACCATTGGGTGCTAATGGATTCCAAGTTTGTGGATCTAAATGAAAGAGAATTAAATCACTCAGACTTCAGCAGCAGCTTTGGCGTTATCCTTAAATCTTAATTGACTTACTCCTAGCATCCCAATTATTGATTACTCTTCATTCATGAAGTACTCTTTTCATTTGTTTCTTCCAGGACATTATCCTTTTACTCATCTTCCTGATTTTAACTTAATAGTAAATACATCATATGTTTTCCTCAGATGAAAGAATGAACATCTGAAGAATGTTCTTAAATGACTTTGTTTTCTCCACTCATAAACTCAATTTTTTATTCACTGCCTTTGACTAATGACTTTCTCATGGCATTCTCATGAAGGAGATGGAACTGTTTGTTAAAGAGTAAACTGTTGAAATTAAAAGACGCTTACTCCTTGGAAGAAAAGTTATGACCAACCTAGATAGCATATTCAAAAGCAGAGATATTACTTTGCCAACTAAGGTCCATCTAGTCAAGGCTATGGTTTTTCCAGTAGTCAGGTATGGATGTGAGAGTTGGACTGTGAAGAAAGCTGAACGCTGAAGAATTGATGCTTTTGAACTGTGGTGTTGGAGAAGACTCTTGAGAGTCCCTTGGACTGCAAGGAGATCCACCCAGTTCATTCTGAAGGAGATCAACCCTGGGATTTCTTTGGAAGGAATGATGCTAAAGCTGAAACTCCAGTACTTTGGCCACCTCATGCGAAGAGTTGACTCATTGGAAAAGACTCTGATGTTGGGAGGGATTGGGGGCAGGAGAAGAAGGGGACAACAGAGGATGAGATGGCTGGATGGCATCACGGACTTGATGGACGTGAGTCTGAGTGAACTCCGGGAGTTGATGATGGACAGGGAGGCCTGGCATGCTGCGATTCATGGAGTCACAAAGAGTCGGACACTACTGAGTGACTGAACTGAACCGAACTGAAACTGTTGTAAAATTAGGAACATTTTGCGCCCCATCACGCTTAGTGACTCTGACATACAGAGTGGTATCTACACCAACCATCCAGTACAACACACCTCTTCTTTCCTTTCTCTTATTTGTCTTTGTGAAAGTTGATAAGTGCTTGCAGTGTAAAATAGTAAGTGGGAAGTTTATTCTGACAGAAAACCAGAAAAACGTCTTGAAACTGATTCCAAGTGCCAAAAGGGTCACTCAGTGCGAGGCAAGACTCCCCTCAAGTACTACAGAGACACTTAAGGAATTGTCATTCATAACATTCATAATCACTTGCATAGATTTTAAGCCACACTAAAATATTTGTCATGCCATGGACAGCAGGGCTGATGTTATACAATAGAAACAAAAGATCCAGGTTCAAGTCCTGTCCTTAGGCTTATTAATGAGATGATCTTAAGAAGGTCATAGATATTGACACAGACATGGACGTATACACATACATTTGTTAACTTGAAAAATTTGATATTGTTGTATATAATTAAGGAAAATCTGTGTGGGTTCTATCACCCTTAAAAAAAAAAAAAAAGAACTACTAAAATGGAAATGCTTACACATCTTGTCTAACCGTCTTAGCCCACATACTCACCTTTCCAAGGCTGAGCTCCGGAATGAATCTTGTTGCCCTGGAGAGCTCTGAAGAGCTCCTCATGGAGAAGGTTCTCTTCACCCTCTCAGGTGGTTGAATCCACCACGTCAGGTTTCTGCTTTATTTTGCTGTCTATAATGCCCATCTGCCTCAGGAGCTGGAGCTTGTCTCCGGACCCTAGCCCTGTGACTGGTTCAGCTGAGACCTCCAGTAGGCAGGCTGGGCTGGAATCTGACCTACTTCCCACTCCTGAGTCTAGATGCTCCCCGATGCCCCCCAGGTGACTGGCACCTGCCGAAACCAAGGGCAGATTCACCAAGCACACTGGGACACAGCTTCAGATTCCTGGCTGCTCCTTTAGGGGAGAGCCCTCAAGTCAGGCCAGCTTCTCTGCCCACCCGCCCCCCAGCCCTTCTTCCTCCCACAGGCCGTGACTACAGCACCCAGCCAAGCTTCCCAGCATCGTTCCTCTCTACCTGACGTCCAGACCTTCCGGATCCTTGGCAGTGATGTTGCCCACTTTTGTGCCTTTAGCCACAGCCTCACTGACTTTTGCTTCAAGTACTTGTTGGAAAAATTGCGGGGGCTCATTCACATCTGTCACCATCAGTCTGAAGGTAGCAGAAGAGCTTGCATTATACTGTACACCAGGCACCAGAGGCTCAGGATTTTCTGCTTGGACTACAATATTATGAATGGCTACTGTTTCAAAATCAAGAGGCTGTAAAGGGGAAAAAAGAAGGAAAATCAATTGGAGGATAATTAACTCCCTTAAAATCCGCCCCCTACCAAGGCGCCCTAAAAAACGCTCTGACAGAGCATCCGTTCTTAATCTAGTGTCAGCAAAAACTTCCTTCTCTGGATAGTAGAGCAATGGAGAAGCTTTTGCTACAGGACTTACCAGGACTTTGAATATGCTAATGTGTGTTCACTCTCCTAGAAGAGGGAATCAATATGGCACTCCTCCAATTTATTTAATCCTAGGATCATTCATTCATTCATCAGAAACTTACTGATTCTCTCAAGACAGTTCTCAGAAGTCACTGCTGCTGCTGCTGCTGCTGCTGCTGCTAAGTCACTTCAGTCGTGTCCGACTCTGTGTGACCCCATAGACGGCAGCCCACCAGGCTCCCCCGTCCCTGGGATTCTCCAGGCAAGAATACTGGGGAATGCTTATACAGAGATTTCCACATGGTGTGGGGCTTCAGCTGCTGCTGCTGCTGCTGCTGCTAAGTCACTTCAGTCGTGTCCGACTCTGTGTGACCCCATAGACGGCAGCCCACCAGGCTCCCCCGTCCCTGGGATTCTCCAGGCAAGAATACTGGGGAATGCTTATACAGAGATTTCCACATGGTGTGGGGCTTCCCTGCTGGCTCAGTGGTAAAGAATTCCACCTGCCAATGCGGGAGATGCAAGTTCAATTCCTGGGTTGAGGGGACCCCTAGAGAAGGAAATGGGAACCCACTCCAGTATTCTTGCCTGGAGAATCCCATGGACAGAGGAGGCTGAAGCAGCTACAGTCCATGGGCTTGCAGAGCTGGACATGAGAGCAGCTAAACAGCAACCACATTGTATGGAGAATGATTTCCCAGAAACCTCAGGATTCGAATTTCAAAATAAAAGAACTTAAACTCTTGGTGGGTGGGAGAGGTTAGCATAAACTGGAGCATACCTACTCATTTCACATCTAAAAACTGTCTCAGAAACGATAAATACCTACCTCTCAAAATGGCCAAAAGCTTACTAAAGACAACCTAGAATTTTGTGCATGAGAACTTGGCGTGGTTAACATCAAACTGGGGCCCCAAACACGGCTGAACAGAAAGAAATTGAGGTTGAACTCCATACGCTGCTAAGGTTCCTAGCAAACTGCTGTCAGTCTTAAGGGGAATTACAATGGCCATTAAGAGGAATGTTCCAATTAGACAAGAGCATTTAAGAAGAGCACTTAAAAGCAAGGAATACCTATTTTAATTGGCATGCAGAAGCCTCCAAAAGACTTCAAAATTCCAAAATAGTTTCATTGAAAATTTCATTGCAAAAGCCTGATAAAAAATTAGAGATATAAAAGGTATCCAAAAAAGACTACAGGACTGATGTAATTCCTACTGCTCCCCTCCACAGAAGTTCGTTGAACATCTAGATCACTTCTAAAGAAGATAAAATACCATAACATTAATTACTGAACATAGATTTTACCCACTTTGGTTTCCTTTGCAGAGGAACTAAAGATATTTGAATCTATTAGTATATATGGCTAGTGCCGCATTAAAAATATTTACTATGAGGAAGCATGTTTTTCTAAAAATTATGAAATGTAGTCATAAATTTGCTAGTCTAAAGAATGCTAGGGTGACAGTTCATAATGCTTAGCAAGTGTTCACTATAAATTAAGGCTTCTAAGGGTTAAGACGGAGAAGGCAATGGCACCCCACTCCAGTACTCTTGCCTGGAAAATCCCATGGATGGAAGAGCCTGGAGCCTGGCGTGCTGCAATTCATGGGGTTGCAAAGAGTCGGACACGACTGAGCGACTGAACTGAACTGATGGACATAGAAAATAAAGAAGAATGAAAGAAAGAAAAAGAGGAAAAAAGAGGAAATCCTGTGCGGTCAAGTTAGCTTAAAAAAATTAATTGTTATTACAAGAGTTTTAAAATAAGTTTAAATACTAAAATATTCTTATGTAAAGCTAAAACTTAGTTTTCTTTCATCTGTTAAAAGGACAAATTTTATTAGGTCTACTAATTTAAAAGATTTACTCTTTATGAGAAATTTGAAAAGATTTTCTTTATCTTTAAAACAATCTGTTTAGAAAGCAAAGACTTTGTGTTTTATAAAAATAATTTTTGTGCTTTATATCTTTATTATCAAATTTTTGATTATTTAAGTAAACTGAGTCGTCTCAATATTAGAAAAGCAAAGTTTGGCTCAGAAATATGTAACTTACTGCATTTGCTCTTGAAAATGTCTATTCTATTCTGTTTGAATAATTAAGTGGATAATTAAGTATTGTTTCATAATCGTCTGTGACCCTTTTTAGTTGTGTCCAAACCTTTTGACTTTTTTGGTAGAACTTCCCAAAATCAAATTCTAAGTAAAGTCTTCTTGACCTGGAAATAATTTGGGGATTTTCCAGAGGTACTTTGGAAAAATCAGAAAAGACATTTTCTTTCTCCTTATAGAAAGAGAGATGTTACACTAATTAAGATTATTTGATATGTTAAATTACGTGGAAAACTTTGTGAAACAAGTTATACTAAGCCTTTTTTTTTTTAATGATTTGAGTGTTCAGGCATTTTTCTTTAAAAAAAAATGTATTCGTTTTTGGCTGCGCTGGGTCTTCATTGCACACAGGCTTTCTCTAGCTGCTGCGAGCGGGGGCTACCCTCTAGCTGCGGTCCTCAGGCTTCTCACGCAAAGCATGGGCTCTAAAGTGCACGGGCTTTAGCAGCTGTTGGGCATGGTTTTAATGTGTCGTGTGGAATCTTCCCAGAGCAGGGGTCAAACCCATGTCCATTGGACCACTAGGGAAGTCCAAACCTTCTTTATGTTATGTTTACATAGGTATGTAAATGTTACAGAAATTATACAAAATTCCTGGAAATCTATTATTTCCTGGTATGATGTTATTAGTCATAATCCTAGTTATCTTAAACATTACACATTGCAAAAATTACCAATTTCCTTGTCAATTCCATTGCAATGAATTCTTATCAGATATTTAATAATGGGCATTTTAAGGACTTTGTCATTTACAGATAGTTAATTGTTTTAGTCTGATGCTTTTGCAAAAGTGTTCCTACAAAACTATTTCATCTTCAGAGAAATCCATAAAAAGGACTCTGACAGGTATTCTAGAATATCTGATCATTTTAAAATCATAAAACTAAACTGGGTCAGAATTCCAGAATAACAGAAAAACTAGATTAAAATAGAGCCAGTATTAATTACATTGAACTAAATAAACTGAGGAAGTTGATTATAATTTGTATGACTTTCTGTCTAATACAGTGCATATTTCTTAATGTTTTGTCTTTCCAGATTTAAAGAAATGTTTTCTTTTAAGTAATCTATGACTTACAGCAATCGATAAAGCAAACTTTTTTAAACAAAAATGACATTTTTTTCTAAGTGATCTTTCCAGAATTCAGAAACTCTCAAATATATTATTTTCATGGCAATATAGGTAGTCATTCACATATGTTCAATAAGAATCTGTTCTCCTCATAATGGAACACATTTGGAAACATTGATTACATTGCTAAGGCTTGGACTGGATTGTCATATTTGAGAGAGATGTACGTGGACTCAGAGGGTACTTTGCTTTGAAGGTTCCAGCATGAGCTTACATGGTCTATCACTATTCTTGCTGTGCTTATGTAAATAATCAAGCCAAATTTAATGCAAAAAAAAAATTTTACTGGGGTTATCCTTATAAAGAATTTTTTTAAAAGCAGGAATAATTGTAGAGAGAAAAATTCTATTTGAACCTTTACATTCCCCATGGACAGAGGAGCCTGGCAGGCTACAGTCCATGGGATCACAAAAAGTCGAACATGACTGAGTGACTAAACACAGCACAGCACATTAGACTCTGGGCTTCCCAGGTGGCGTTCGTGGTAAAGAACCCGACTGTCAATGCAGGAAACATAAAAGACGAGGATTGATCCCTGTGTCGGGAAGATCCCCTGGAGGAGGGCATGACAACCCACTCCAGGACTCTTGCGTGGAGAATCCCATGGACAGAGGAGTCTGGTGAGGTACAGTCCATAGGGTTGCCAAGAGTCGGATGTGACTGAAGCGACTTAGCATACACACCGCTGCTGCTGCTGCTGCTAAGTCGCTTCAGTCGTGTCCGACTCTGTGCAACCCCATAGACGGCAGCTCACAAGGCTCCCCCGTCCCTGGGATTCTCCAGGCAAGAACACGGGTGGGTTGCCATTTCCTTCTCCAATGCATGAAAGTGAAAAGTGAAAGTGAAGTCGCTCAGTCGTGTCTGACCCTCAGTGACCCCATGGACTGCAGCCTTCTAGGCTCCTCCATCCATGGGATTTTCCAGGCAAGAGTACTAGAGTGGGGTGCCATTGCCTTCTCTGAGCATACACACATATACACATAAACTGGACTGGATCCTGAATTTTTCTAGTTTCCTTAAATATCTGGCTACAACTCTCCAAGCTAATGTTTCAGTTTTCTCCCATCTTTCTGAATTGGAATCGGTGAGAAAAAAGACTGCCCTTGAACCTCCTTGGATGGGATCTGCCAGGCCCTCCTCACTCCCCACATGGCAGCCAAACTTTACGGTCTTAAACCTTAGATACACATCTCACAGCTGAAGAGGAGTCCACTGGATGTCTGCTCTTATAAAAATACTGAATCTCCAAATCAGATTGAGTAGGAAGAGAGGCAGCTGACAGTGCGGCAGATGCTCCCTTCCAGATCAACACTTCATACTTCAGCTGAACATGAAACTCTCTCTCTCTCCTTTTCCCTTCCCTTTCTTTCACTCTGGCATTGGCCTGGAAAGGTAAGCCATCATCTGTATCTCCCAGCCATGGCTAAGGGAGGTAGCCTCTGAAATTTAAAACAACTACGATTTGGGGCTGGGAGAAAATAACTGACATCTAACTTGAACAGGCGTATGCAACTAACTATCCCTACGAGTGAATCCCCGAACAGTGCTTCCTCGATGGAAGCGACTTGTGTCCTGACAGGACTTATTTTGTCTGTGATGGTTATCATTCTCCATATATACCTAGACGGCTGGTACATCGTCATCAGGCAATGTCTCCTAGGTTGTCTAACTGCGCCTCTGAGAGTTTACAAACAAACTGAGACACCTCATTGGTTGAACTCCCTGGATTTACATCAGTGAGTTAGAAAGGAATTGTCAAGAGGTATTCATGACCCAGGATTCCCTTTCTTTAGCCGGTCCATTCTTCTTAAGTGAAGTGAAGTGAAGTTGCTTAGTCGTGTCTGACTCTTTGAGACCCCGTGGACTATACAGTCCATGGAATGCTCCAGGCCAGAGTACTGGAGTGGGTTGCCTTTCCCTTCTCCAGGGGATCTTCCCAACCCAGGGATCAAATCCAGGTCTCCCACATTGCTGGTGGATTCTTTACCATCTGAGCCACCAGGGAAGCCCTGCTTGGTTAAGAGTGCATGTAAACCAGAATATGATTAGGAGCCTTTCCTTAATTCTTGAAAATATTGAAAAATTCACTGTTAGAGCAATAGCTGCCCAACAAAAATCTTAAGACTTTCTGGCCAAAGTTCTTCTTGATATAAGAGAGCCCTTGATTCTCTTTCCGGTGAGCAAGGAGATGTCTATGCTGTAGCCAACACCACCTGCTGTACCTGGAGGACACTTTCGGGGCAGCGGAAATTCAAGAACATCAGATCACTGAACAAGCCACTTGCCTTCAAAGGGTGACTCCTGCGACAGAGTCTTTCTTTGAATTATTTGCGTTTGATTGGTTTGAGTCTTGGGGGTCACGGCTCGGCTCGAAGGTACTCTCCAAACACGGGGAATTATCCTGCTTGCTAGAATCAGAGTACTCTCTCTCATGTGCTGCGTTCTCTCAAAAGCTTTAAATACATGCTCACAACCACTCGCTACCAAGTCTCACTAAGGCTAAGAACATCAGAAAGGGGACAGAAAGAATGACCGACTTAAAAACTCTAAACCTGAAGTTGACACCTGTGAATATCACAGGGATTAAGTAAATTAAAAAAAAAAAAATTATGACCTGTGAATATCACACAGAAGATCAACAGAAGAAACAACTAAAGAGCAGTATCTGATTTAATGCTTCAAGTTTTTATCACACTTCTCAGATAAGCGAGAATCTGATCAAAATGGGGAAACTGTTAAAGGGCCTCCCCGGTGGCTCATCAGTAAAGCATCTGCCTGCCATGCAGGAGACGCAGGAGACATGGGCTCCCTGGGTCAGGAAGATCCCCTGGAGAAGGAAATGGCAACCCAGTCCCGTATTCTTGCCAGGAGAATCTCATGGACAGAGCAGCCTCGCGGTCTACGGTCCACAAAGAGTTGGACTCTTGAGGGTTGCAAAAAGTCAGACACAACTGAGCAAGCACACACTTTAAAGAAACAACAGACCCAAAATAGAATCAGTTGCGGTAAAGCCCATGTCAGCAACAAAACTTAATACCTGCCTTATTGCATTCTCGATCCCTGCCCCTGGAATGCAACCTTAACCAGTCAGTCTTGAATCTGGTCAGCCCTGGTGAGGTAATCCACCCTGTAGGCCCTTTTCTTCCTTTTAGGAGGGCAACTTTGTCTGAAACAAGACATTCTTTGCCAATTTTTTTTCCACTCCCATTCTACCTTTGAAAATCTTTCCTTTTCTACAGCTTGGTGGAGTTCCTTTCTATTTGCTAGGTGGAATGAACTTGATCTATGAATTATTTAATAAAGCCAATTTGATCCTTAAATTTATTCCATTGAATTTTTGTTGCTTGTGCATACATGAATTTTTTCATCAGGAGAGGTTATGTAGCTTTTGTCAGAGTCTCAAAGGTACCCACGACCTCAAAAAGATGAAGGAACCAGAGAAAAGCTCAAAAAGCACATTATGGATTCTGGGAACTGCTCTGTTTTATTCACGCTTCCAGGCCTGGAGGACCCAGGATCTCTTGGGGAGCTGTCAGTTCTTTAACTTTAGTTTATGTCAGTTTCTCATCAGTTAAACAAAAAATGGCATTTTCCTTTCACAAAGAAGGAAAGCTGACACATGACTGCATTAGCTCAGCCTGTTCTTCCCTCAACATCTGAAAAAATTCTCCCCATCAGTCGAAAGTTGGCTCAGTGCTGTTCTCTGCGTACCGTCTTCCCCAAATCCCACTCTGTATCCCCAAATAGATGAGCTCCATGCCTTCTGTAATCCTACAGTACTTAACTCAGGACCCTAATTGTTTGCTTCTCTATTCCAGATGCTTCCTGACCATTAGCTCTCTGAGAAGAGGAGCTGTATTATATTCCTTGCTTCTCATCACTTCCCTGACAAACAGTGCGCGTAGTATATCCATTAGGAATTACAAAAATGAGAAGGTCTTGGTTCTTCTCAAGCCCTTGCAGGCTCCAGTGGGAAAGAGATTCTGGAAAAAATCTTCACTCTCTAGAAACCCTCTCCTCCATGAAGACACAAACACAGACAACATCGCAACCCAATTGCTAGTTCAAAAGGAAGTAAGATAGAAATTTTCCTTATGTGAAAGAGAAAGAATTATGTGTAAAGACTCAAGGTCATCTGAGAATCAATTGGCACTTATTAAAATGCAGGATATAAAATTTTGTAATCCAGCTGAGATGTAAAAAGAGATGTTTTTCATAGAAATAAGCATCCAGTGCCTACAGGATATGACCCCATGATGACCTCTTGGTCACAACCTCATGGTGGGATAGGGCTCCCCACCCAGGGGAGTTGGGAAGAGATGTGTGCACACTGGAGCGTCTGACTCCCAGGATCCACCCATCATCTCAGGGGAGGAGGGCAGGGCCATCAAACTAAAAGTCTGGTAGATGGAGCAGGAAGCCAGCAGCCCCCAGAGCAAGCCCGCCATGTGGACCAAAGACGAGGCAACCAGTCCTTGTGGGTCCAGCCAAGACCAGGCTCAGACAAGCAGCACAGCCCTCTGTGGACTCGGGCAGAGAACGCACACCCCATTCTTACATCAAACAGGTCCTAAGTCCCCTCCTTGGCTTTCTGATCCTTTCACGAGGCCACCAGAGGTGAGGGATACAGAAACGAAATGGTATACCTGCAAACGAGGAGCAGCGCAAGTTAGCAGGACAGAACGTGTGACCTGAGAGAAGAGAGAGGTGATGGAGAAGACGATACATGTCAAGCTAAAGAAACTGGGACTTGATCCTTGATGAGCAAGTTTTTCATAGAAATAAGCATCCAGTGCCTACAGGATATGACCCCATGATGACCTCTTGGTCACAACCTCATGGTGGGATAGGGCTCCCCACCCAGGGGAGTTGGGAAGAGATGTGTGCACACTGGAGCGTCTGACTCCCAGGATCCACCCATCATCTCAGGGGAGGAGGGCAGGGCCATCAAACTAAAAGTCTGGTAGATGGAGCAGGAAGCCAGCAGCCCCCAGAGCAAGCCCACCATGTGGACCAAAGACGAGGCAACCTGTCCTTGTGGGTCCAGCCAAGACCAGGCTCAGACAAGCAGCACAGCCCTCTGTGGACTCGGGCAGAGAACGCACACCCCATTCTTACATCAAACATGTCCTAAGTCCCCTCCTTGGCTTTCTGATCCTTTCACGAGGCCACCAGAGGTGAGGGATACAGAAACGAAATGGTATACCTGCAAACGAGGAGCAGCGCAAGTTAGCAG
The DNA here is from genome assembly GCA_006410675.1 of Oreotragus oreotragus. Classification (NCBI taxonomy): domain Eukaryota; kingdom Metazoa; phylum Chordata; class Mammalia; order Artiodactyla; family Bovidae; genus Oreotragus; species Oreotragus oreotragus. The sequence goes on from SJYX01001462.1 coordinate 1,469,372, forward strand.
GACAGAACGTGTGACCTGAGAGAAGAGAGAGGTGATGGAGAAGACGATACATGTCAAGCTAAAGAAACTGGGACTTGATCCTTGATGAGCAGNTTAAATTTATTCCATTGAATTTTTGTTGCTTGTGCATACATGAATTTTTTCATCAGGAGAGGTTATGTAGCTTTTGTCAGAGTCTCAAAGGTACCCACGACCTCAAAAAGATGAAGGAACCAGAGAAAAGCTCAAAAAGCACATTATGGATTCTGGGAACTGCTCTGTTTTATTCACGCTTCCAGGCCTGGAGGACCCAGGATCTCTTGGGGAGCTGTCAGTTCTTTAACTTTAGTTTATGTCAGTTTCTCATCAGTTAAACAAAAAATGGCATTTTCCTTTCACAAAGAAGGAAAGCTGACACATGACTGCATTAGCTCAGCCTGTTCTTCCCTCAACATCTGAAAAAATTCTCCCCATCAGTCGAAAGTTGGCTCAGTGCTGTTCTCTGCGTACCGTCTTCCCCAAATCCCACTCTGTATCCCCAAATAGATGAGCTCCATGCCTTCTGTAATCCTACAGTACTTAACTCAGGACCCTAATTGTTTGCTTCTCTATTCCAGATGCTTCCTGACCATGAGCTCTCTGAGAAGAGGAGCTGTATTATATTCCTTGCTTCTCATCACTTCCCTGACAAACAGTGCGCATAGTATATCCATTAGGAAGTACAAAAATGAGAAGGTCTTGGTCCTTCTCAAGCCCTTGCAGGCTCCAGTGGGAAAGAGATTCTGGAAAAAATCTTCACTCTCTAGAAACCCTCTCCTCCATGAAGACACAAACACAGACAACATCGCAACCCAATTGCTAGTTCAAAAGGAAGTAAGATAGAAATTTTCCTTATGTGAAAGAGAAAGAATTATGTGTAAAGACTCAAGGTCATCTGAGAATCAATTGGCACTTATTAAAATGCAGGATATAAAATTTTGTAATCCAGCTGAGATGTAAAAAGAGATGTTTTTCATAGAAATAAGCATCCAGTGCCTACAGGATATGACCCCATGATGACCTCTTGGTCACAACCTCATGGTGGGATAGGGCTCCCCACCCAGGGGAGTTGGGAAGAGATGTGTGCACACTGGAGCGTCTGACTCCCAGGATCCACCCATCATCTCAGGGGAGGAGGGCAGGGCCATCAAACTAAAAGTCTGGTAGATGGAGCAGGAAGCCAGCAGCCCCCAGAGCAAGCCCACCATGTGGACCAAAGACGAGGCAACCTGTCCTTGTGGGTCCAGCCAAGACCAGGCTCAGACAAGCAGCACAGCCCTCTGTGGACTCGGGCAGAGAACGCACACCCCATTCTTACATCAAACAGGTCCTAAGTCCCCTCCTTGGCTTTCTGATCCTTTCACGAGGCCACCAGAGGTGAGGGATACAGAAACGAAATGGTATACCTGCAAACGAGGAGCAGCGCAAGTTAGCAGGACAGAACGTGTGACCTGAGAGAAGAGAGAGGTGATGGAGAAGACGATACATGTCAAGCTAAAGAAACTGGGACTTGATCCTTGATGAGCAAAGAGAGGCGGTGAGCGCAAGACTGACAAGGTGGGATTTGTGCTGGAGGAAGTTAACTCTGGGAGCCGCTAGGGGAAGGAAGGATTTGAGCTGATCTGACCTGGGCAGGGAGGCCCGTTAGAAGAGGGTGTCAGTGATCCTTCAACCCTTACTGAATGGAAGTAATGGCTTGCCATCAGTCAGTTTGCTTAGCTTTCATACCAGGAAAACACACGGAACCACATTTTCCAGGAATAAAATTAGAAATGGAAGATACTAAAATTAGCAAGTGATAACCAGCAGAGTTTAATCAAGAACAAGCTTTGTCAAACCACGTGCCCTGTCTTTCATGACACGAGGCTGCGCCTGCAGAGTCAAGTCAAGAGACCCTCACGACCTTACTCATCAGGTAGGCAGAAAACACCCACTTATGCCACAATCCCTCTTCCATACACGACTGCTTGAAAGGTCAACCTCATGATTTAGATTCAACCTGGAAGCCAAGAAAAAGTGCTGAAGGAAAGGAGCTGAGACCGGGGACATTTAACATTTTCATCAATAATCAGTGATGAAAAAAAAATGCACATTAGTTTTCCACATGATACTCTAGCTGCTTAAAAATACATCATGTACTGAGAAGTCAAAAGGACCAGCCATAATGAAGAAGTGACAAAATTTGTATCAAAAAATAAAAATTAAAGGCAAAACAAACCTCTGACTTTCAATTTCAGGAGAGTTATTGATGAGTCTGGCAGGGCTCAGAGAAATAGCCTTCCTGGCTCCTGATACCTGCTTGGTCTCAAGAATGTGTTGATCTATCACACAATAGGCCAGGGCTCAGGGTGGCGGTAAAGACAGGGAGGAGAGCATAAAGAAATAAAACGTGTTTATTCCCTAGCATCACTTGGAGCATATGAATTAATAGAAAAAGTATATCTTGGTCTTTTCCTCTGGTTCCTGACACTGAGCTCCTAAATCCCTTGCAATTTTCTGGGTGATAGGAGTGCCTTTTGTTCTAATGAGGTGACTCTTTGTGGCTCCGAGCCATGGTTAGAAGCTTGGGATTTTCAGCACAACCCCTCCCACTTCCCAGGACGGGGAGAGGGGCCAGAGACTGAGTTCAGGATCAATCATGTCTACATGATGAAGCCTCAGTAAACATCCCCAGAGTAAGGCATTCAGAGAGCTTCTGGGTTAGTAAGCACNGTTAGAAGCTTGGGATTTTCAGCACAACCCCTCCCACTTCCCAGGACGGGGAGAGGGGCCAGAGACTGAGTTCAGGATCAATCATGTCTACATGATGAAGCCTCAATAAACATCCCCAGAGTAAGGCATTCAGAGAGCTTCTGGGTTAGTGAGCACATCCACAAGCTGGGGAAGTGACACATAGCTCAACTGCATGAGACAGAAGCTTCTGCTCTCAGGGCCCTCCCAGGCTTCACCTCATGTTATCTCTTCATCTGGCTGCTCAGCTGGATCCTTCATCATATCCTTTATTACGTGATACATTGGTAAATACGTTTCCGTGTGCTCTGTGAGCTGTTCTAGCAAATGTTGGAACCTAAGGAAGGAGTCATGAACCTCTGATATATAGCCAGTCAGTCAGAAGAACAGGCGACAACCTGGCACTTGCTGGTGGCTTCTGAAGTGGCGTGGGAGAGTGGGACTGAGCCTTAACCTGGGGGGGTCGGATGCTGTCTCCCGACAGAGAAGTGTCAGAATTGAGTTACACTGTAGGACACCAGGCTGGCGTTGGAGAATTGACAGGTGTGTGGAAAGCCCCCACACCTGGTATCCACGCTGAAGTGCAGTGATTACTCAAGAGTAGAGGAGAAAGCCTTTGCAGGGCGCTTGCTAAAATGACTGATTTCCAGGCCCTCCCCCAGAGAGCCTGAGTCAGCTGTCCCCAGCGGGCACATTTGACTCTGGGATTTGGCAAGGTCGGCCCCTTGGCAAGAAGAGAAAACGTCTCATCTGCCCATAGCCAGAGTCCTAGCTTCTGCCCTCACACGAGTTAATTAGAATTAAGATAATGCTGAACATTTATGACGTTGACTACCACCCGCTAGGGGCTGTCTTACGAGCTATGTGTGTATTTTTGCACTGAATCCTCCAGGATCCTCATCAAGAAGGTTCGGCCAATTTAGGTTTTCAGATCAGAAAACTGAGGTCTGAGAGGTTACAAGATTTGCATCAAGGTCGCAGAGCTAGTACATGGTAGTGCCAGGCCCCCATAGCAAGGAAAGGAATCAGAGGCCCCGGGGTCAAGTTCCCAGCTCCTTCATCTAGTAGCGGGGCTGACTGTAACTTGTGAGCCTGAACCTCAGCTGGACGGTGGGACTGTTCCTGCCTCCCTCGGGGTCAGTGTGAGAAGCAGAGTGTGTGCAGGAGTGCTTCATGCGGCGAAGGGGGCTGCAGTTGTGACCGTGCGCTCCCCGGTGACTCTTACTGGCTGCCGTTTGCGCAGGGAGGGCTTCCCTCATAGCTCCGTTGGTAAAGAATCCGCCTGCGATGCAGGAGACCCCGGTTTGATTCCTGGGTCCAGAAGATCCCCTGGAGAAGGGATAGGCTACCCACTCTAGTAATCTTGGGCTTCCCTTGTGGCTCAGCTGGTGAAGAATCTGCCTGCAATGGGGGAGATCTGGGTTCGATCCCTGGGTTGGGAAGACCCCCTGGAAAAGGGAAAGGCTGCCCACTCCAGTATTCTGGCCTGGAGAATTCCATGGATTGTATAGTCCATGCGGTTGCAAAGAGTCGGACTTGACTGAGCGACTTTCACTTTCATTTGCACATTTAATTCAGGTCAACAGGTGCTGATAGGTTCGTGATAGTTACATTGGGATTAAAATTTTTTTTAATGACCAATACAATGGTTCTGAAGCAATGGAAGGCTTAATGAGGAGGCACTTAGAAGTAAGGCTAACTAAGCTCTGCATGAGAAACCACGCGTGCGTGCTCAGTCACTTCTGTCGTGTCTGACTCTTTGTGACCCTGTGGACATGTAGCCCACCAGGCTCCCCTGTCCATGGGATTCTCCAGGCAAGAGTGCTGGAGTGGGATGCCATATCCTCCTCTAGGGGATCTTCCCGGCCCAGGAATCAAACCCGTGCCTCCTGTATCTCCTGCATTGCAGGCAGATTCTTTACCACTGAGCCACCAGAGAAACCACATAATAGAGGCTAAGTTTAAAAACCTGAAAACTGCATGAACACACCTGTCACAGTGAGGACACGCATCCTAGGGGCAGTTGGCTGACATCAGTGTATCCTGGTCAAGGATCCACACCTCGGGGCCGGCTGGCGCTTAGCATTTGAAAGATCCCAATCAGAGCCACACCCCAGAGGCAGCTGCTACAGGCTCTGAGCTAGCACTGTCTCAAGCTACACTGAAAGGTCTGTTAATTACCAGAGAGATCTTGCAAAGAGGTTTTTGTGATATCAGTGGCATTCAAGACAGGCAATTTGGTGGAAAAATACATTCCTGAAGAAGAATGTAGCATCTGGCTAGTCCAGCAGCTTGTACCCTTCAGAGTTCCAGGACTCGAGTTCTGTCCTATCGTCACCTTTTCTGCCGACAGTCAGATGAATCCTGTCACTAGACTACTGTGATTACAGTGATTACAGTGCCTGAGGGACAGAGAGCTGGGCCAGCACAAACCTAAAGCCTAAAGCACAAGTTGAATGCTGGTTTTCAAACCTGCTTGTTATTAATTGCACATGGGACAGGATTCAACTATGTATTCAGGCAACCAAGATTTATTGAACCTCCACTATGTGCAAATATTCTGGACACTTGGCACATAACCACAAACAAAATAAGGATGCGACCAAGATTTTGGCCAGAGGCCCACTGTACTGGAACACACCCTCTCATGTCAAGGAAGGTGTGGGAAGAAAATTAGAGCCTTCACCTACTGCTGATCATCAAGGTTACCAATTTTTCCCTATAGATGCCCGCTAGCCACAGATGGTCAAATTAACTTACATTAGCTCACAACAAGCCACTGTGAAAAGTTACCGACATTCATACTGAGATGGACAGGGCTTTATCTTCTCTTAGACACCTAGAGGGTGCTGGTCCTGGGGAAGGATGGAAGCTATCTGCCCCCGCCTCCTGCCACAGGACCAGGCCTGCTGCCTGGACCACCCATTGCAAACTCGGGGCCCTGGCCTTTCCTTCTGGTCCTTTGTGTCCATGTAAGTAACCATGAATAGAGGGGGAAGATGTAATGGCAAAGGTCAGACTCAAACAAAATACTACTGCTTAAGTAGATCCACACACAAACCTTGCAGATGAAACCCAGTGAGGCCCTGTGTCAGAGGTGGGGTGTGTGGTCAGAACGGTACCAGAATTCTGAGACTCTGCTCCAGGGTTTCCTTCAGCACCAGCACTTTTTCCCCCCATGCTTCTATCCATTTTCTGTAAAATTATTTTCTTTTGTCTTCATTTTCAACTTCTACCTTTATTCTGGGTCAAAACTTTCCTTCAGAGCTTTCTGATGCAGCCTCCCACACACTGTATTACAAACTCTCCTCATTCAACCATGTCTGCAGAGTCTCTATTGCTGTAACTCTGATCTCTTTTCATTCTAAAGATATTGGACGACACTGAGTGCCGCTTCCTGTTGAGTCATCTGATACACAGTTTTCACGCATAAATGAGGCAGCCAGGGAGGAAAGGGTCAAACTTCAGGTGTATACAGTAGGGGGTAGGAGTAGATTGAGCCAAGAATGGGAAGACCCTCTATAAAGAAGCAAGTACCACGGTAATCAAGATTTTGGCTTCCAGACTACCCAGTCCTTACAAAGGGAGAGACGAAGCAAGAGCCAGTGGACTTAGCAACACCACAAAAGATGAATGTAAGGAGTAGGCAGGGAAGAAGGTATGAGAGAATAAATTTGTTTATTATAACTTGCCTATTAAAGGAGACCTACTAACCTCCAGTCATTATTAAAAAGAGGAACCTATGGCTGGTCCACTAGGATAAACAGCCTACATCCTAAAGGGTTCATGGGATTCATCTAGTCTAATATCCCACACTTGCAAAGGGAAAAATAAAGCCCTGAGCACAACCTTGCCCGATTTATTAAATAAAAACAAAGAATGCCTGGTTAAATTGGAATTTCAGATAAACAGTAAACGATTTTTTAGTAAAAGCATGTCCCAATTATTGCATGGGACATACTAAAAATGATTCATTCTATAATTTTTATGAAAATCATACCTCCCTCTGCAAAGGTTACTTGGTCAGCTAGTGGCAGACTCAGAGCAAGAATCCTGGCCTCTGTCTTTCACGAGGACAGGAATGACTGAGGGGGCTCCTGGAGTCCGTCATGTGCCTGAGCGGTCACTGCCAACTCATCACCTCTGCTCATAGGTCCTTGAATGGTCCTAAGGAAACTAACCTATGAAAAAGACAAATTCCATCCAATGGGTGATTTACCTTTTTAAGCTTGACGTATCCAGTATTGGTTTGGGGATCTGTTTCAATCTCCAAACGTCCCTCACTGTCTCCCTGTGTAATTCGATACAGGATTTTAGAACTCCCAGTATGCGGCTCATCAGCGTCTGTGGCCTGGATGGTTAGGATGACAGATCCCACAGCTGTGTCTTCAGGGAAAATTAGGTTTCCATACTAAGAAGGAAATAGGGGAAGGAAACAATGAGAATGTCCATTGTCATCAAGCACAATTATCAACAAGCAAACTTGCCTCTGGTTTCAGAATGGACACAAGTCACAGTTTACATCAATACTTACCAAGCATGTTTTTCCCATTGATGAGTAGGTTGCAGTTGCTTTTGACATCAGTCACACTTGTAGACTGATATCCGTTATACCAAGAAACAGTGTCTCCGAGAGCAACTGATCGGATTCTAAAACAGAGTCTCCCACCCACATCCAATATATTTAATACTGGGACTATCATTATAGCTATTAGTAATGAGACAGATAATAGCTCCTGTGTATCGAGTACCTACAATGTGACAGGCACTTTACATATATCATTTTAATTAATTCTTAATCAATCAGAGAATAGTTGTTAAGAGCCTGAACTTTGGAGTCAAATGGCCTCAGCATGAATCCTAGGCCTGCCACTTTTTCCTGGGTGAACTGAAATAAGTTTCCTGATTTTTTAAAGTCTCAGATTCATCCTCTGTCCACTGGACATAATAAAAATGGAAGCTTTTTTATGTTTTCTGTTTGGATTTACAGAGATAATACATATCAAACCTCTGAATGCCTAGCACATAACAAGTGCTCAAAAAGGTAAGCAACAAGACAAAATGCCCTACTGAATAGCTGTGTTATCACCTCCATTTGACAGAGAAGCAAAAGATTGGAGAGGTGAAACCCACTCAAGACCACACAGCTAGTTGGTCACAGAATTGGGATTCAAATCCATGCTTGTCCACCTCCAAAGCAGGTGGTGTTAATCTCTCACTCCTCCACTGAAAATCCCCCAGGTCATGTCTCTTGGCATCACAATCATGAAGATGATAACAGGCAGGGTCCAGGAGTGGATCATGGCAGTGAAAGAAGTGGACTCCTACTTTCTAGAGCCCCGTTTGCCTTTCTAAGCTCTAAGATTCCTAAAGCAGAACTCTTGTCCTCAGTCTAAAAGCACTGTCTAGCTGTAATGCGAGGAGACTATAACACACAGAAAAAATCAAATACCCAAGAGAATGGAGACAGAGAAGAGACAGGCTCTTCATCTCATGCTCACTTAACCTCAGTGCCTGCTACACAAGTTAAATTGTCATGCCTTTTGCCTCTGCAAACCCTCCTGGAAATCAATTCCTTCTCTCTGTCACAGCTTTATCTTTATTTTGATTTGTGAACATCATCACAAGGCCCGGGGCTGCCTCATCACTGACTTCAAACATAACAACCTAGTCAAAACAGTTTCTCTCTCCTCCAAAATATATAAACAGAGGCATCCATTTTAAGGGAAGCAATGATAAAACTACTGCCAAGTTCAAAGCCCACAATAACAATAAATTAGCTTGAATTCTTCTGATATAGTCAACTGATCTTCTTTCTCCTGCTCTTTCTGCCCAGTTCTTCTCACTTTTGCGAGTGTGCTGAGCACATTCTTTTGGCATAAACCAGAGGCTGGCTTTTCTTCACCTTTGTTGTTGTTGTTATTCAGTTGCTCAGTTGTGTCCGACTCTTTGCAACTCTAGGGACTGCATGCAGCACCCCAGGCCGCCCTGTGCTTCACCATCTCCCAGAGTTTGCATCGAGTCGGTGATGCCATCCAACCATCTCATCCTCTGTCGTCCCCTTCTTCTCCTGTCTTCAATCCCTCCCAGCATCAGGGTCTTTTCCAATGAATCGACTCTCTGCATCAGGTGGTCAGAGTATTGGAGCTTCAGCACCAGTCTTTCCAATGATTATTCAGGGTTGATTTCCTTAGGATTGACTGGTTGGATCTCCTTGCAGTCCAAGGGACACTTAAGAGTCTTCTCCAGCACCACAGTTCGAAGGCATCAATTCTTCGGCGCTCAGCCTTCGGATATTCTCACATCTGTGTATGACTACTGGATTCTTATTCAATTAATTCAAGGTGAGTTTAAATTGCCAATATTTTGCCAGATTTTAAATTTTGACAAAGAATTCTTGTTTGAGAACCTAGCAATAATCTATTTATTGTCCTCTATTCACAACATATATAAAGGCAAACTGGAAGCAGCTACTCAATTTGTCTCAATTTGACAAAGACTGTGCTTGCAGCTTTCAAGCAGTCCTTGAAATAAATGAGCTTTTGGCAAAAGTTTATAAACAGATGCTCGCAGATATTATAACAGTGAACGTTACTGTTCCCAGAAGGTTTCCACTGAAGACGATGCCTGAGTTTACTACCAGAGCATTAAGTAGGATATTAAATCTGGCATTATCCCTAACTACTGTTTGTGTCTTTATCCCAGAAGTAGGGGTCAGGTAATATAAACAAAGTAAAGCAAAAACAAGGTGACAACTACTCACATCTGACTTTTCAAAGATGGGGATCTGATCATTGATATCAATAACGTTGATTTGCACAAAGCAGAGGGTCTTGAAGTCTGAAAATCAAAAGCACATCACAAAAATTTTCACTGAAAATCTTGCATTAAGATCAGAAATCTGCAAGAAAAACAATTAGCAAGCACAGTGACAGCCATGCCACAATTTGGCTATTGACCCGCGATGCTCGGAGCAACGAGCCTCTCTGTTCCCACGTGTGGGTCACCGGGGGGGGGGGGGGTGAGGGGCGGAAGAAAGCCCTGGGAGAGGCTCCTTTGGGCTTCCCGCTCCATCCACCTGCCTCCTCCTCGGTGAAAGCTTGTTCCTGAGCCAGGCTTCCTGGGAGGCAGCCTCTGTTTTCTGGCTCATGAAACTTATGTAGCCTTCAAAGCCCAGTGCAAAACTGTCCTCCTAGAACGCTTCTTTGAGCATCCCAGGAGGTTGTCTTTCCTTTTCTGAACACTTCCGGCTCTCACTGTCCTGTATCTCTTCTGCCCCCATAAACAAGAAGGCCCAAGTGAGAGAGGCAAGGTACAATGGTGTGTCTGTGTACAAAGTCACTTCAGTCGTGTCCGACTCTGCGACCTTTTGGACTATAGCCTGCCAGGCTCCTCTGTCCATGGGATTTCCCAGGCAAGAGGACTGGAGTGGATTGCCATGTCCTCCTCCAGGGGTATCTTCCTGACCCAGTATTTTACCCACGTCTCTTACATATCCTGCATTGGCAGGCGGGTTCTTTACAGCCAGCCCCACCTGGGAAGCCCACGATACAATTAGCCCTCTTCCAAGGGCACGCCTACCCAGAGGCAGCTCACAGAATCCTGGTAAGTGGCTCTGAGGGGTGGGTTTGACAATCCAGAGTCCTAGTTAGAGACAGCAGTTTAACCTGGATCCAAGGTGAGTAGAGATGGCATCTCCAGAAAAACAGCCACATGAAGACCAACAGGATGGGATCTTTTGTTGAGGTTTCCATTATTCCAACCATGATGACTACATTATACAATGGCTAAGACTTTGGGCTCTGGAACCCCCACCACTGAAATTCTGTCTCTGCTACTTATCAGACGTGTAAGAGGTTGGTTATGTTACTTGAAATCAGTGTGAAGTAGTCAGTTTATAAAATGTAGAGAGCAACAAAATCAAGGTTCTCATCCTAACAGACATGGCTGGCACTCTCTGTGTATCAGGCGCGGTATTAAGTGCTTTGTTTACATGACTCATTTCATCTTCACTCTTCACTCTGATGTAGGTACTATTTTCATTTTCATTTAGTTCACAACCTAGGAAGCCAAGGGTAACTTGGCCACAGTTCTGCAGCCAGCTCGTGGTCGAGCCAGAATTCGAATCCGCGAGCCCCCAGTCCTCTCCGTCTGCTCCCCGCCCTTCACCCTGCTCTGTGCCCTGGGGCTGACCTTAGGAGCAGCATCACTGGGCATCCTGGCCCTCTGGGTAGCAGCCGAGCTCTGCCAGGGGGAGCACAAGCAGGAGGTCTGAGGAAGGGCAGGAGCCCGGAGTCAGAGTCTGGTTCCCACTGCCAGCAGCTTCCTCTAGAGTCACGGCCCCAGGCCCAGGGCCTGCTCCTTCAGGGAAGGGCCCTTCCCTTGCCCCTTCTCACCTTGGGGTAAGAATGACTCCATTGTGCTTCACACCTCCTGCTGGCTTCCCATAACCCCTACCCACAGCTTTACAGAGAATCCCTTCTTTACTCTCTTTTTGGTTACTTCTTTGAAGAGGGCTTTCTTTTCCTGGGATGCTGACAAACATACTCATGCTGCCTAGTTCCAGAGCTTGTTCTCAACACACCAGACACAAGGCCAGGCATGTAACCCAATAATAACCATCTTATAAATAAGTGGATGCTTAATTAAAGCTAGGTCCAGCCCCCAGGACATTTGTGGACAGCAAGAATGGCTGGAGATGTGGAGAGGTCCCAGGGCTTGAACTCACCACTTGCCTGTTCCATGTAAGCCTCATTTGGACCAGCAGTGAGCCTCGTGGTTTTATGTAAATAAAATAACTTCCCTGAGTTTATGTAAAACTATGCTAATTATAGCCTACTGACTAATTTTCTGTAGTATACTATTGAATGTTTAATTCCATCAACACACATACACACATATATTTACATATAAATATGTTGCAAAATCTGGTCCATATAGTCTATAGATGTATTCATGTATATAGACAATTTGTCATCTGATTTCCACTTTATGCTCTTATGGCATTAAACCGGTTTGGGTCTCCATGCATTTGCACAGGGACTTTCTTCTCTTGTATAAGCCTTTACACTGTTTTGTAACTTGTTATATTCATCCATCGAAAGTCGGATTAATGACATCTCTTCCAGAAAGCTCTATCAGGTCTCTCTCCCTCTCCACTGAGTCACTCATTGCTTTCATAGGCTATCTTGTACATATACCTTATAATTTATTTATTCACTTGTCCATCTCCTCTACCAAAAAGTGCTCCTTGAGGACAGACACTGGCTCTTATTTATTTGTGCCTTCCCACTACCTTGAATGGTGCCTCAATCAAGGTAAATGCTCAGTAACCACTAGAAGAATGGCTGGCTAATGGTGTGAAATTGTCAGCTCATCACAGACAGGGATAATTTATTATACCCACTTTCAATGTACCTCTTAGCATAATGCTAAGCATTATGTTAGGCCCTCTATATTTGCCAAATTACTATCCCTCAAACTTTCTGCTTTGGGGGCCTGGTAAATCCCAGTACTCTCAGTTCTCTTTAGTATCTCAACATCTGGATAAAGAAAAAAATATGAAGCACAATGTGAAATGATGCTTTTTACTACAGCATACCTATATAATCTCTCTTTCCTAGCATAATAATTACTGAACTACTTGGTTATTTAAGACTCAAAACCAGTTAACTAGAAGAAAGATTCTTAACTTAAAAGTATTAATGACCCTAAAATAGGCCTGCCTCTGAGGTCGAGTATGTTTGTGTGTCTGTGCAGTTTATCTGGGAATGTATGCATTTGTTTAGGAATTCATAGTTTCCATCAGATTCTCAAAGGGTCTCAGGACTTAGCAAAGATTAAAAACCACTTGCTTTGAAATTGTATAAAGCATAAGGATGAATGTTTCCTGATATTATCAAATGGCCAGTTAGAAGCTAATAGGAGAAGACAAAGCTTTCCAAAAGTTCCTTCACTGTCATACAGTAGAAGCTTTTGAGTCTGAAAGGGAGACTTGAGAAATACAACTAACTTTCTTGTTTGTGATCATGGTGGCCATGACAACAAGGCTTGCCAACAACTTCTAACAACAGGGATCTTAATTAACAACGTGCTGCCGGGCTCTGAAACCCATCACTCTGTGTGCACCAAGACCTTGCTTCCCATTGGCTGCCCCAGCAGTGCCTGAACAAGGCAGGCAGGCTAAGGTAGGCCTGCTTTTGGAGACCACAGACTGCTTCCACAGCCAGCCTCGGCTCTCCAATGACCTTGCTGAACTGCCTTTTGACCGGGAGTTTCCCCAGCACTTTCCTTCCTTCCCCTCTTCACTCAGGGTCAGGCTCATATTGAGGTCTGATGCCTCTTCCACCCTTCTCAGTGCCTGAACAAGGCAGGCAGGCTAAGGTAGGCCTGCTTTTGGAGACCACAGACTGCTTCCACAGCCAGCCTCGGCTCTCCAATGACCTTGCTGAACTGCCTTTTGACCGGGAGTTTCCCCAGCACTTTCCTTCCTTCCCCTCTTCACTCAGGGTCAGGCTCATATTGAGTTCTGATGCCTCTTCCACCCTTCTCTGTGTCCCTTTTCATTTTTTCTCATAGGCAGCTCCTCTAATAAAATCCTTATATATTTAATCCCCTCTTGGGCATCTGCTTCTCAGGAGACAAACATAATCACATTTTCTGAGCTGCAACTCTGGCCGTTACCATGTTGGCTTCTGGGCTTGTTTTACGTGGGAAGCAAGACCTTTTTCAGTGTCAGCCTCTGTAACACAGCCAGGCATGAGAGCCGCCTAACAATCACAGCTAGAAAGAAAGCAAGTGTTTTCGCTCGACACTGTGAAAGTGACACTAACCTTTGTCAGACACCTCTACGGTCAGGTTGTACTGCGGAGTGTCCCGCTTACGCAACGACTGCACCACTAACTGGAGTGTTCCAGAATATTCTTGGACCACGAAGAGTCCATCTTGAGGAATTTTGGGAGTTTGATCCACAATTCTGTATTCTAAAACACTGTTGATAGTGTTTTCTTCATCCATGTCATGAGCAATAAGAGTTCCAATACTGCTCCCTATAGGGAAAGAAAGAAGGAAACCCATCCATTATTCTTTTTAGCCTATTCAAAAATGGCTTCCATGGAGAATCAGGTTCCTAGAAGGCACTGGAAGTAACTGTGAGAAGCAGAACAAAGTTATTAGATTGATGCTGGTGCTTCTAACCTTTTCAGCTGTACAGTGTGTGGATCAGTGTCTTAGCTGGCTGCATATGTGTGTGTTAGTCGCTAAGTAGCATTTGATTCTCTGCGACCCCATGGACTGTGTGCCCGCAGTCCATGTCCATGGAGTTCTCCAGGCCAGAATACTGGAGTGGGTTGCTGTTCCCTTCTCCAGGGGATCTTCCCAACCTAGGGATGGAACCTGGTTCTCCTGCATTGCAGGCAGATTCCCTACTGTCTGAGCCACCAGGGAAGTCCATTTTTAGCTGGCTAGGGCTTGCCATAAAATAAAATTTAAAAAGTGACTACACAATGGATGGCTTTAACAACAGCGATTTATTTTCTCAGTTTCTGGAGACTAGAGGTCTGAGAGCAAGGTGTGAGGAGGACTGATTTCTTCAGAGATCTCTGGCTAATAGATGGACATCTTCTGCATGTGTTTTCACGTGGTCTTCCCCCGTTCTGTGTTTATTCAGATTTTCTCTTCTCAGAAGGACACCAGTCATATTGGGTTAAGACCCACGCTGGAGTTGGTGATAGACAGGGAGGCCTGGCATGCTGCGATTCATGGGGTCGCAAAGAGTCAGACACGACTGAGCGACTGAACTGAACTGAATGACGCTGAAGACCCTGTCTCTAAATGATAGTCCCCCTTTGAGGTGCCGGGGGCTGGACTTCACCATATGAATTCGGGAGGACCCAAGTCAGGGCCTTGAACCATCCTGGATGTGGAGTGGGCCTTAAATCCAGAAGAAATGACAGAGACACTCACGGAGGAGGAAGCAATGTGAAGAAGAGGGCAGAGACTGCAGCAAGGCCACCACGAGCAGCCAACGAATGCCAGGAGCCACCAGGGGCCAGGATTCTCCCCTCGCGGGCACCTTGATTACAGGCTTCTAGCCTCCAGAACTGTGTGCGAATACATTTCTGTTGTTTCAAGTCTCTGAGTCAGTGGTCATTTGTTATGGCCGCCCTCAGACACTAATGCACAAGGCAAATGGTAAAACTAAACAAGGACAAGCCAACTGTGCTGAATTCTAAGCAAGTTTCTGGAACAACAGCAGAGACTGACTCCACAAGATAAAGACCGCACAGGCTGAGAGCAGGCAGGCATCCTCTCTGCCTCACTGCAGCTTATGGACCTAAGTTTTATTTCTGGGAGTGTCTCAGTCCAGGGAGTTCTAGAAGTCTGGCCACAACACAGTGCTCTACCCAGGTCTGTCTGGATGAGTTCTGATAGATGCTGGGTCATCTTGCTGCATGAAATAGGAATTGTGTTTCTCTACGCACAGCCAGAATTCCACGTGAGGGCTAGAACTTGAATATGTATCCCCCTTGTGGAGTCTGGCTTTATCCCCTTGCCCTGTATTTTATCCCCTTGCCTTTGCATCTACTGACTCACAGGGAGATTTGGAGGATTTCGTGAGGGGAGGAATGGGAGTACCTATGTTATGCCTCTAAGGGGCTTGCCTTGGCAGACGTGTCTCCTGGCCAGGGAAGAAGAGGCATCGGAACGTGTGTCTGGCATGGTAGCAGCTGCCATTTCTGCGTCCTCACAAGCAACCAAGTCACCTTTGCAACCTGCATCTGCCCTTGTAAGAAAAGCATCTGCGTGCTGGAATGAAAGTGAGTCTCACTAAATTCTGCGGTGGTTTGGTGTCTGAGGGCTTCCCTTGTGGCCCAGCTGGTAAAGAAGCCGCCTGAAATGAGGGAGACCAGGGTTCGATCCCTGGGTTGGGAAGATCCCCTGGAGAAGGGGAATGCCACCCACTCCAGTATTGTGGCCTGGAGAATTCCATGGGCTGTATAGTCCATGGGGTCGCAAAGAGTCGGACACGACTGAGCGACTTTCACTTTCACTTTGGTGTCTGAGCAGCCCTGCTCGGGACCCTTCCCCCGACAAGCGGCAAGTGAGCGTAACACAGAGGAAACCGGTCTCCCCTCACTGCAGTGGAACCCTCCAGGTGTCAGGGACACCAGGACTGTTTGGCATCAATGACAGGGAAACTCCAGTAGGGGGCGCCACTCAGTGGGAGCAGAGAACTTCATGCATGAGCCAGGAGTGAAAGAAGTGTCACGTCTCTGAGTGACAAAGGCTAGGAATAAGTGGCACCCCAAACTGATTCGGACATACGTACAGTATCTCTTGGGGGCAATGAGAAATACTTTGGGGGGGTGGGGCTTTTATGAGAGGATAAAGTTCTGGTGTGAATACAAAGGTTTTGGTGGCAAGTGGGATTTCAGAATTAAAGCTGGCACTGCTGAGACTTGGGGACGTGAGTCTCACAAGTTTCTGGCCGATACAAGACACCAAACAGGAGAATATAAATTTACTAAAGAATAATTTAGTATTTTAGTGAGCCAGACAGTAAGGCCCCAAAAGGCAGGGGCATTTTTGGGGGGTGCCCTTCTAGGCTATATATATTAGAATAGACTCATTCTGTGTTGATTTATAAGAATTCCTGGTCCATTAAGTCCACAACTCACGACTGGGAAATATTGTTACAAAATAAATGATCACTTTTGGAGAGGCTGCACCCTGAACAATTTGTTTTACCAGCAAGGACATCCTCACTAGTCTCAGAAAACAAGTGCTGTCCTCCTCCCTAGTAAGGCAGGCCGCCACCATGATGGCCCCCAGCGATCACCCCACCCCTGATAGTGATGCCTTGGTGTCACTTCCTCCTTTTGAGTGTGAGCTGGGCCTAGTGACTCATTTCTAATGAATATGGCAAAAGTTATGGGATGTCACTTCTGAGATTAGGTTATGAAAAGACTTTCATCTTACTTGCCATTTGTTCTAAACTCTCTCTCTCTTTTTCTGAACGTCCAGATCCCTAACTCAGAGAAACTGTGAGATAATAAATGTTTGTTGTTTTAAGCTGCTAAATTTGGGGGCAGTTTGTTATGCATCATAGATGGACTGATACACTAAATGTTGGGCCCTACACAAAACTACTTGAGATATCATCTACAGAGGTTTTCAAAGATCTTCTGCACAACCAATGAGCTCAGCAGTAAGGAGTAATAGATAAGAGGTGTCCCAAATCCAGTGAAGTCATAGAACTCCCAGAAATCAGTGTTCTGATAGTAGCTGTCCCTGCACAAAACTAAAGCTATCCTGGCATAGTACAAAGAAACGAAGCAGGTCAAGAACAGAAGGACAAAAACAGATAGAAACTGAACTTCATCTTTAAGCCCCATGAGCTTTTATCAGCTTCCTAGAGAGGGTCAGTTGCAGGGTATCTGACATGGAGTGTGAATGTTTGTTTAAATTATTTAGCAAATTTGATGGGATTACATCGGTCACTGACTTTTTTGGAAGGCAAATAGGAATCTATGGTGAAACTGTGCAGATGAGATAACCTTATACATTTATACGGGATGCTGCTGCAAGTGGTTATGGTGCTCATGGCAGGTGTAGGGGTGTAGCCGTCAGCAGCAGCGACAGGAGTAGCAGTAATGGTAGCAGCAATAACAGTGCTATGAGTAGGGGTGGTAATTAGAAAACTCCGATTCTGGAACCCTTCTCAGACACTCCCTGAATTGAAAGACTGTACCTGTGTGAGTCCTCAAATGCATTCTACCTCTATGCTGTGTTGGGCAGGGACAGCCAATCTCGTCGGGTTTACCTGCCCACCATTTACCCAACAGGGAGGAGAAAGGGATTACAGAGTTAAAGAAGACAGACACACACTTTCTTACCTATTTGTTCATTCTCCTGGACCTCAAGTACAGTCACTGGAGATGGACACGTAGGTGGATTATCATTAATGTCTTTCACTTTCACCTGAATTTCCAGTGGGATTGAGAGTGGTTTTCCCTGCTCATCCTTTGCAACCGCATAAAAAACATACTACAACAAGATCAGAGGTAAAACATGATTCCATCATCATCCTCTTTAAAAGGCAGAGAAAACAACTATTTCAAGACTATTTCATTTATCCCCTTATTTTCAATTCATTTAGAACTGGGAAATGAGAAAATATAAAATGGATCAAATTTGTGGGGTTATTTTCCATGTCTTCGAGAGCAATAAAGCACTGAGGTTCAGAACACAGTTCTGGGGGTTTGCTGGTGGTGGTGTGGGTGTTCAATAAAATCCTTTCTGCTCTCAGATCTCCACGGGCACAGGATCTCGTCTTGTCACCCGTGAACCTCCTCTTAGTTTTACTCACTGCATCCTTTTCTTCTCGGTCCAAGGGCTGAGTCACATAAATATCTCCCTCCTGGTCGATGGAAAATGGAAATCGTGGTGTGTTCTCCTTGTTCAGTAAGGAGTATAGAGCACCTGGATCATTCCACTGCACCTACAGGGCCCAGAGTGAAATGTGAGGGAAGACAGACCCGGACGGAGAGAACTGGAAAGGAAATAAACAATTTTCTAGCTCTCCATCTGAAATTTCTGACGACCTTGTTTGGATGTCTGTGGTTTCTTATAACTGCTAAATTACATTTTTCATTTTCAACCTAAAATAATCCCTCCCCTTTTTTCCTTTTCACTGTTGTATTGCTCCAAATAAGCACATAGCGGTATTTCTCTTTCCTAAAGCAATTCTTTGTGAACCCTCTAAAGAGTCTATAGGTTGTTCATATGGAAGCCTGGTTGTGAAGACTTCCTGTCATGAAACACCAGTTTAAGAAACAAGAGGCACTTAGTATCTGGCATTATGTGAGGACCAAGCCGTGATGAATGACAGGCTCCCAAAACTCCCCAGTAAAGATAGGAGACACTTTCAATTCTTCACCATGCTGTTATTTAAAACAAGTGATACACAAATAAAGAACATCTCTCCCTTAAATATTTAATCTCATAGACTTTAGGGATAAGACTATTGGCCAACTCCCAGTGTTGTTTTGTAAATAACTTGGAAAAAAAAAGTCAATAAACTCAATAGTAAGTCCTGTCTACTTGCTACAGACAGAGCCTAGCTTATAGGATAATCTACTTATTACTAATAACAACACTTATTGAGGGTTGTGCCTCATTCCAGACACAATACTAAACACTTTAAAGTATCTCATTAAATCTGCAAACAGTCCCATGAGGTAGAAACTATTGTTATCCCCACCTTATAAATGGGGAAACTAGCACACACAATGTTTAAATGACTTGCTTAAAGTCCTCCACTTGGGTTTACACTTAGGTCCTACACTAAGTGTAGTGTAGAAATTTCTACACTAAACTATTTTCTCAAATACAACTTGGAAAGGGTATCAAGGAGCCACCACTGTCCTTTTCTAGTTATTTAAGCTCCAGGCCAAAGATTATGTTCTTGGTTGTAAGCAAGCATATCATCTACAGAGGTTTTCAAAGATCTTCTGCACAACCAATGAGCTCAGCAGTAAGGAGTAATAGATAAGAGGTGTCCCAAATCCAGTGAAGTCATAGAACTCCCAGAAATCAGTGTTCTGATAGTAGCTGTCCCTGCACAAAACTAAAGCTATCCTGGCATAGTACAAAGAAACGAAGCAGGTCAAGAACAGAAGGACAAAAACAGATAGAAACTGAACTTCATCTTTAAGCCCCATGAGCTTTTATCAGCTTCCTAGAGAGGGTCAGTTGCAGGGTATCTGACATGGAGTGTGAATGTTTGTTTAAATTATTTAGCAAATTTGATGGGATTACATCGGTCACTGACTTTTTTGGAAGGCAAATAGGAATCTATGGTGAAACTGTGCAGATGAGATAACCTTATACATTTATACGGGATGCTGCTGCAAGTGGTTATGGTGCTCACAGCAGGTGTAGGGGTGTAGCCGTCAGCAGCAGCGACAGGAGTAGCAGTAATGGTAGCAGCAATAACAGTGCTATGAGTAGGGGTGGTAATTAGAAAACTCCGATTCTGGAACCCTTCTCAGACACTCCCTGAACTGAAAGACTGTACCTGTGTGAGTCCTCAAATGCATTCTACCTCTATGCTGTGTTGGGCAGGGACAGCCAATCTCGTCAGGTTTACCTGCCCACCATTTACCCAACAGGGAGGAGAAAGGGATTACAGAGTTAAAGAAGACAGACACACACTTTCTTACCTATTTGTTCATTCTCCTGGACCTCAAGTACAGTCACTGGAGATGGACACGTAGGTGGATTATCATTAATGTCTTTCACTTTCACCTGAATTTCCAGTGGGATTGAGAGTGGTTTTCCCTGCTCATCCTTTGCAACCGCATAAAAAACATACTACAACAAGATCAGAGGTAAAACATGATTCCATCA
The DNA here is from genome assembly GCA_006410675.1 of Oreotragus oreotragus. Taxonomy (NCBI): domain Eukaryota; kingdom Metazoa; phylum Chordata; class Mammalia; order Artiodactyla; family Bovidae; genus Oreotragus; species Oreotragus oreotragus. The sequence goes on from SJYX01001462.1 coordinate 1,489,532, forward strand.
TCATCCTCTTTAAAAGGCAGAGAAAACAACTATTTCAAGACTATTTCATTTATCCCCTTATTTTCAATTCATTTAGAACTGGGAAATGAGAAAATATAAAATGGATCAAATTTGTGGGGTTATTTTCCATGTCTTCGAGAGCAATAAAGCACTGAGGTTCAGAACACAGTTCTGGGGGTTTGCTGGTGGTGGTGTGGGTGTTCAATAAAATCCTTTCTGCTCTCAGATCTCCACGGGCACAGGATCTCGTCTTGTCACCCGTGAACCTCCTCTTAGTTTTACTCACTGCATCCTTTTCTTCTCGGTCCAAGGGCTGAGTCACATAAATATCTCCCTCCTGGTCGATGGAAAATGGAAATCGTGGTGTGTTCTCCTTGTTCAGTAAGGAGTATAGAGCACCTGGATCATTCCACTGCACCTACAGGGCCCAGAGTGAAATGTGAGGGAAGACAGACCCGGACGGAGAGAACTGGAAAGGAAATAAACAATTTTCTAGCTCTCCATCTGAAATTTCTGACGACCTTGTTTGGATGTCTGTGGTTTCTTATAACTGCTAAATTACATTTTTCATTTTCAACCTAAAATAATCCCTCCCCTTTTTTCCTTTTCACTGTTGTATTGCTCCAAATAAGCACATAGCGGTATTTCTCTTTCCTAAAGCAATTCTTTGTGAACCCTCTAAAGAGTCTATAGGTTGTTCATATGGAAGCCTGGTTGTGAAGACTTCCTGTCATGAAACACCAGTTTAAAAAACAAGAGGCACTTAGTATCTGGCATATGTGAGGACCAAGCCGTGATGAATGACAGGTTCCCAAAACTCCCCAGTAAAGATAGGAGACACTTTCAATTCTTCACCATGCTGTTATTTAAAACAAGTGATACATAAATAAAGAACATCTCTCCCTTAAATATTTAATCTCATAGACTTTAGGGATAAGAATATTGGCCAACTCCCAGTGTTGTTTTGAAAATAACTTGGAAAAAAAATCAATAAACTCAATAGTAAGCCCTGTCTACTTGCTACAGACAGAGCCTAGCTTATAGGATAATCTACTTATTACTAATAACAACATTTATTGAGGGTTGTGCCTCATTCCAGACATAATACTAAACACTTTAAAGTATCTCATTAAATCTGCAAACAGTCCCATGAGGTAGAGACTATTGTTATCCCCACCTTATAAATGGGGAAACTAGCACACAGAATGTTTAAATGACTTGCCTAAAGTCCTCCACTTGGGTTTACACTTAGGTCCTACACTAAGTGTAGTATAGAAATTTCTACACTAAACTGTTTTCTCAAAGACAACTTGGAAAGGGTATCAAGAAGCCACCACTGTCCTTTTCTAGTTATTTAAGCTCCAGGCCAAAGATTATGTTCTTGGTTGTAAGCAAGCTCCCATTACGCCCTACAAATCCACCCCAAGTTCTTGCATCTTGTCCCCCTCCACTCTTTTTCCTCAGTTTGAAGACACACCGAGTACTTTTCCCAGGCCTGGGTAACAACTTGGAAAGGGTATCAAGGAGCCACCACTGTCCTTTTCTAGTTATTTAAGCTCCAGGCCAAAGATTATGTTCTTGGTTGTAAGCAAGCTCCCATTACGCCCTACAAATCCACCCCAAGTTCTTGCATCTTGTCCCCCTCCACTCTTTTTCCTCAGTTTGAAGACACACCGAGTACTTTTCCCAGGCCTGGGTGTTGGCTGTGGCTCTTTATATTTTCTTTTCTTTGACAGTGCTATAAAAAAATAAGTATATGCATTTTTTTAAACATTTATAAATCCTTATGAAGGCAACCCGAATAATAAATAGGAAGACTTTCATAAAGGAACCAAACTAAAATTTTGGGGGAAATGAGTACTAATATACTTTCTTATCTGGTAAAGCAGAATACTTCTTGCTTTCGTTTTTTTTCTTCTGAAGGTGAAATTCATTAATTCAACACTCAATAAATGGGAAGCTGCTATATAACACAGGGAGCCCAGCCTGGCGCTCTGTGAGGGCTGGGATTGGGGGGAGGGGGTGGCTGTGAGAGAGGGCTTCAAAGGGAAGGGATATATATACAGTTATGACTGATTCTCATTGTTGTAAGGCAGAAAACAAACACAACATTGTAAAGCAATTATCCTCCAATTAAACAAATAAGTAAATTTGTAAAAGGAGGAGAAGCATTTTTCACGTTAAAAAACTTCAATAAACAGAAATCTTAAGTTAGATGATAGATACAGTGGGATGGGCCATTCCAGGACCCCTTAACAACAGCAGTACCATTTGGAATAAAAAAAAAAAAAAAAAGGAGTACTAGAGACTAGAACTGCCTCATAACGTTAATCCATTTTATCTACTTTCACAAATACTAATTAACTTCCATCACACCCCAAAGAGCTGTCATTATCCCCATTTTATTGGTGAGAAGTTCCCTCAGCTTCTCATTAACAATAAATGACTTGTTTATGCTTCCCTGCTGGCTCAGATGGTAAAGAGTCTGCCTGCAATGTGGGAGACCTGGGTTCAATCCCTGGGTGGGGAAGATCCTCTGGAGAAGGAAATGGAAACCCCCTCCAGTATCCTTGCCTAGAAAACCCCATGGATGGAGAGTCTGACAGGCTATAGTCCATGGGGTTGCAGAGTTGGAAACGACTGAGTGACTTCACTTTCACTTTCTTTGTTTATGATCAGTCCTCGAGGTAACAGAGCATGAATGTGGTTTTGCTTATCTGCTTCCAAATCCAGTGATCTTCCACTGACTCACAGCTTTTTGCATCAAGAAATCTCCTGATTTCCCAGAAAAGATCAGATCTGAGTGGGCCCTAGAGTGGATTTCCAGGAATTAAAGCAGGAAGAGAAGGCTCAGAGTGTGACACAGGTGGGACCAGCGGAGGGTCTGAAGGGAGAGGGGAGGTACCTACAGGGGATGGCATTGGGAAGGGGGTGGGCTCCAAAGGTAAAAGTTGTCTCCTCAGCTCTTACTCTTGGCCAGTCCTATCTCTGCCCCTCAGCCTATGATGGGGCGCATCTTTCACATCAAGATTTTCCCCACCAGAATAAGAAGCAACCTTTCAAAACTAATTTGCAGTCTCAAATTCAAATCATGCACATGTACCATATACAACTCAGCCATATCCTACACTATAGACAAGAAAAAGAAAACAGCGTTATCTACTTAGAAAATGAAGGCGAGTAAAGTTCTCTTTTAAAACTCAAATATATGTTAGTTGGGCTTCCCTAGTAGCTCAGATGATAAAGAATCTGCATGCCATGCAGGAAGCTTGGATTCGATCCCTGGGTCGGGAAGAGAACCCCGCGGAAGGAAATGGCGACCTGTTCCACTACTCTTGCCCAGAGAATACCATGGACAGAGGAACCTGATGGGTTACAGTCCACAGGGTCACAAAGAGTTAGACATGACTGAAGTGACTTAGCGCATATGAATCTAAGTTGGTACAGTGCAGAGTTCACCCATGATGGCAAACTCCAGAGACTTGGGGCCAGAGATTTTGTTTATTTAGTTTGCTTTATAATGATACTATGCAAAAACATCAGTGAAGACCATGAGGGTGGGCCCCTACAATGTGATGTGTTGATTGGGCAGGCTGTTAGCGTTCCTTGGGCACTACCTGAGTGATTTTAATGGGGTAAGGTTTAGTCGAGTTTTCTTCAATCTCCACAGGTTCTGGCGGTTTCCAAATATTCTCCTTCACCGTAATATCCACAGGTACGCTGTCACTAAAGGAATGCTCGCTCAGACCTCCCATGTCTGCCACTGAGACCACCAGCTTGTAGTAAGGATTCTTCAAAGGATCCAATTCCTGGGATCCTATGGGAAGTAGGAGAGAAGAGAAAAAGAAATGTCTCTGAAGATGATATGGATGTTGGTCGTTAGTATTGATTCAGAGAGTCCCATGAGGGCATCACTTAACTCACCTTGTGGAGTAAGTGAAATTCCTCCCGTTTGGTTGTTGATCTGAAAGTACATGACATTGTTAACCTTGGGAAGCTGCATGAGAATCTGATAAATAAGTTGGCCATTGAGTGTGGCTGGATCATCCAAGTCTGTAGCATTGACATAGATAAAGGGCTTTCCTGTTTAACAAAATGTACCCAGAGAAAAAGAGATATTTAGATATTAAAAAAAGATATTAAACCAACAATAGACACATTTGCCTTCCAAGGGGCAGAAATAGAGTGGAGGAATGTGCCATAATTTATATTAGTGTGGAATAAATCTTTATTCTGCTACCTTTTCCTAGGATGAACTTCCTTAAAGTATGGTCCAGGAACCTCTAGGGGTCTTTGAAACTGTTTTTAAGGTCATACATGTATAAAATTCCCATCCAAATCACAAGATAAATCGATGCATTTTAGCATAAAGGAGTACCCCAAAAAACATTGATACAGTTTCAGATTCCACATTGCAATCAACAATAAACCATCCCTTGCTGAGTTTTGTCTAGTATCAAAGACTATTCACAGTTATCTGAAAACACTGTTACAACACCCCTTTTTTCAACTACATATCTGCCTAAGGACAGTTTTTCTTTAAATGTTTCAACCAAAACAGTATATGGCCACAAAATGAATGCAAAAACAGACATAAGAATCCAATTGTTCTCACCTAATCCAAACATTAAAGGATGTGCAAAGACTAAAACAATGCCATTTTCTTAATAATTCCTTCTATCTTTGAAAATACAGTTATTTTAATTAAAATATGATAAAGACTTTAAATCAATTACTAAATAATTTTTTCAATTTCTCAGTTTTAATTTCAAATATGATAAATATTGGTAGATATAACCAGTGATATAGTGGAGCCAACTTGTACAACCCAGTTGAATTTCCAGAAATTCTGTGAGTCAATCATTAACACCACTGGTAGTTTAAAATGGGTTATGGTGGGAGTACTTATACCACAGAAATTGACAAATGCTACAAATCAGAGGGTTTTTTTCTGCCCCCCAGATAGATAGTTATTAAAATTTGCCAGCATACCACTGGATATAAACCATATATCCTTGAAAAAGTTCCTTGGAGCCTGTAATAGTTTTTAGGAGAATACAAGGGCCCTAAGACCAAAAAGTTTGAGAACCACTGGACTAGAAAATCTTATTGGTGAAGAATAAGACCTGCAAGATTATTACTTAGCACAGTTCAGCAGTGAACCTTTGGTATGCAACCTCAGGGTTGCATAAACACATGAAATTACTCCACATAATAAAGTGAAAGGAACACTTTTCCTGAGTTATTGGAAGTGGGCATTGAAAAATGAGAGAGAACATTAAGTAACACAGAAGGAAGCTTGAGAGTGAGTCGACGGAAATGGCCAAGAGTCTTTCTGAGAACTCAAAGTCTAATATTCATGTTTATTTTATGCATTGTTATGACAAGATGCGCCTTCATTTCTCTAAATCTTTAGTAAAGCCTACCACACACACTGTGATTGCAGCCATGAAATTAAAAGACACTTGCCCCTTGGAGGAGAGTTATGACCAACCTAGATAGCATATTCAAAAGCAGAGACATTACTTTGCCAACAAAGGCCCGTCTAGTCAAGGCTATGGTTTTTCCAGTGGTCATGTATGGATGCAAAAGTTAGACTGGCAAGAAGGCTGAGCGCCAAAGAATTGATGCTATTCAACTGTGCTGTTGGAGAAGAATCTTGAGAGTCCCTTGAACTGCAAGGAGATCCAATCAGTCCAATTTAAAGGAGATCAGTCCTGGGTGTTCATTGGAAGGACTGATGCTAAAGCTGAAACTCCAATACTTTGGCCACTTCATGAGAAGAGTTGACTCATTGGAAAAGACTCTGATGCTGGGAGGGATTGGGGGCAGGAAGAGAAGGGGACAACAGAGTATGAGATGGCTGGATGGCATCACTGACTCAATGGACGTGAGTTTGGGTGAACTCTGGGAGTTGGTGATGGACAGGGAGCCCTGGCGTGATGCGATTCATGGGGTCGCAAAGAGTCGGACACGACTGAGCAACTGAACTGAACCGAACCGCACTCACCTAGGCTTTGATGGGATTTCCTGGAGATGAAAGGTAAGAGAATTGTGAAAGGATGGGCCTTAGGTAGGAGTTGGAAGTGAGAGAAGAAAAAGAACTGGGAGCCAGCAGTGACCGTGAGAACATGGATTCCTGGGAGGGTGTGGGAAAGTAAGTTTACCCTCCCAGCGTGTTCTAGAGCTGTGTGTGTGTGTGTGTGTGTGTGTGTGTGTGTGTGTGTGTTAACTGCTCAGTCATGTCCTACTCTTGACAACAACATGGACTATAGCGGCCAGGCTCCTCTGTCCATGGAATTCTCCAGGCAAGAATACTGGAGTGGGCTGCCATTCTCTTCTTCAGGGGATCTTCCCCACCTAGGGATTGAACCCAGGTCTCCCACAATGCCGGCAGAGTCTTTACCGTCTGAGCCACCAGGGAAGCACCTCTAGAGCTGTAAGGTATTCTAAAATCTCATCCTAAGATCTTGGTCCTTAACTGGGGGTGATTTTGCCCCCAGGAGATATTTGACAATGTCTGAAGACATCTCGGCTATCAAAGCTTGGAAGGGAAGTGTTGCTCCTGGCATCTGATGTGTAGATAGATGTCAGGGAAGCTGCTAACATCCTATAAGGCACAGAACAGCAGCCCCTGACCAAAAAAAAGAAAAACAACACAACACAAAAAAGAATTATAGAGCCTAAGATGTCAGTAGTGCCAAGGGTGAGAAATTGCACCCTAGAGCAATGGGGATAATAAAACAAATCCCAGAGGACTGCTGTGAAATTTAAATAAGATAAATAAAATTAAATAAGATAGTAAGCACTTAATGAATGATACCTATAGCTGTTAACCACACAAATCTGCCATTCTGCCAAATATCTCCAGGCTCCTGCCTATTACCTGGGCGAGAATTCTGCCTTACTGAGCCTTCATAACGTTGCTGGAGAAACACAGGTCGGTTGTCGTTGATGTCCTTCACTTCGATGGTGACAGGGACCGGGCCCTCCACTGTATTGCCCTGAGCATCCAGGGCTGAGACCTGATGTTGACAGGAAAAGGAAAGCTTCTTGGTGAGTCTGAACCTCATATCATACACCTAAAAGTCACTTGAAGGGAATTAGAGCCCAAATAATCAATGGTCTGATAACTACAGGGGAGAAAGACACCCATAAAAGCCCAAATTGGGGGCTGGTAAAACAGAGGTCCTATCAGTTAAGCCAAGCTAATCATGACTGTGTTTTCCAGCAGTGGGATATGCTCGACACTGGACATTCTCTTTTCTAAACAGCTAGGATCAGTGAAATAAGAACACTTTGACCCTTGAGGGTATGGAAACGTCTCGAGCTGTTACAGAGGCACTTTAGTGGTCAGTCTGCATATTTACCAACAGAAAGCTTTTGGCCTGCTCTTTACCCACAATTAGCTCTCTTCCATTTCTGTGTATTCAGACACAAACCATGAAACCTAAGGGAGAAAGCGAGGAGGAGGTCTCTTTAGTCAGACTATGCTTTGGCCATCTGTTACTTCTGCTTCTTGCAAGGTCCGAAAGTGCGCTGCCTTCTTTGCAGAGCCAGAGCCCACCCAACAGCCAGAGTGAGACACCAATGACATATCAAAGAAGTGTTCAGTGGTTTTGATCCAGGTGCCTAAGTAGGGCCTTACTTGAATGAGTGATCCATCTGAGAGCCTTGGCAATATAACTTGGGTTACCTGGTCAAAAAGCTTAAAAACGAGGATACCTTTACCAAATCACTCTCTAGTTGGTTTAAAAAAAAAAAAAGTGGACAAACAAGATTGGCAAACACATCGTTTGGGTGAGAAGAGTGGAAACGGGATTCTGTGCTGGGGAGGAGTGTGCCAGTGGCATCTCGGGCGCTCAGAGACTGGAGCTGGTGTCCGTGGCCTGGGGTCGATTCACCTGGAGTCTGTGAACAGCTCTTGTTTCCCTGTCCAGGCTTTTGTTGTGATATAGAAGTCCATCAGGTTGTATCTGAAATATGCCATCTGTCTCCCCCGTTAGTTTGAAAGTCACAGCAGGAGGATTGGCCTTAAACTGGGAAAAAGCAAAAATTAGATTAAGTCATTAGGAAAAGCGATGTTGTAGAATTTGTTGTAAGTCACCAATTTCAGGTAACATTTTTATTTGCACAATCACCAAAATAAGAATTCCTAAGCTTTTAAAGGGATACATTCTAAAAGTCTGCTTTAATATTAACTAACATGCAAACTACATGTCTCTCAAGAAACAATAAATGACATAATTTAATATATTTACAAAAATCAATTTATACTTTACATTATAGCTAGAATTAGATGAGATTTTTTTCTGGAAATATCTGAGAGCTATGTTACTACTAGCTTCTAAGAAACACTGAAAACTGTAGTTTCATTGCTAGGATGAAAAAGACGGCATTTAGTACTTCTAAAAACTGTGACAAAGATTAAGAGATATTTTAATGTTAGGGGAAACAACTTTAAAGTGGCTTTATTTGATAATATTCTGTATGAAAATCTCACTTTTTCAGAAATGGAGAAAATGTCAATGATCACTCATGGGATAGCTATAGTACTTTTAAGACCACAGAAGAGAAAATTCACGTAAAATAAAGCAGACAGAAAAGTCATTCAACCTCATTAACAATTTTAATATATTTTTCTATGTTCACAAGTTAAAAATCAATAATAGCCAATGTTGTAAAAGCTCTTATAAAGAATGGAAAGAGGCACATATATTATTAATGAAAATATAAATTAGCATAATTCTTTGGAAATAACTTGAGGCATAAAATGNGGGCATCCAAAGCCAGTCCCCTGGGACAACCCAGAGGGATGGGGTGGGGAAGGATACAGGCGTGGGGGTTCAGGCTGGGGGGATACGTGTACTTGTAGCTGTTCATGTCAGTGTATGGCAAAACACATGACACTATTGCAAAGTAATTATCCTTGAATTAAAATAAATTAACTAACTAAAGAAAAAAATAGAATGGTCAAGGATAGCCTCATTGAGTAAAGACTTTTAAAGAGATGTGAGAACGCAAACAATAGGATTCAGTTACACATATACACGCATCTATTCTTTTTCAAATTCAATGCTCCAATATACATTAAAAAATACATTTTCAAAAAGAAAACTTCACATTCTTTGTGAAAGATAAAAGACAGGTATTTGAGGAAAGGGCATTCCAGCATGAGGGGAAAACAAGGGCAAGGTGCTGAGGCAGGAGCGTGCCTCTTTTGTTTGAGAGAAATTTCACAGGAGACAATAAATAAGAACTCTTTTGATTTGGAAAAGAAAAACAAAATTCCACAGGGGAAGTGGAGTGAAGGAGGGGACAGAGCAGAAAAAGGAGCAGGTGGGAGGACAGGTGGGGTGGGGGGAGGACTCGCATGGGCTACTGGTGTCTTACCAGGATCACCCTGGCCGCTGGAGTGAGAGCAAACTCGAGTGGTGTCAGGGCGGGGGCAGGAAGAGCCGATGCCCACAGGATGGAAGCCACTCTTCCCAACAGCCTTCCCCTGCAAATGTGTCCAGCCTGCTCTCACAGTGCCATCTGGTAGTGCACACGTTTAATCCCTGCTCGGTAAGAAAATTAAAAAAAAGAAAGGAAAACGGGGCTGGACATGAGGGCTCTCACTTCCGAGGAAATGAGAAATAAATAAATAAAATTGCAATTTGTGTCTTTGACAGGGAAATTGAGTGGACTCAAGTCTCCTTTGGAAGAAAAAAAAAAAAAAAACTTATGCTAGTAAGTTAAAAATAACAGTGCAATACAGAGTGTGCTGGAATAATTAGCTTGGGAAAGGGGTTGCCCCAGTGATCTCATTACATTTCCCCAGATGACTTTTCCAAGCAGTGGCAGGTGAGTAATAAGAAACCACTGGATGGTCAGGCACAATGGTCTGGTTTTTAAAAGCTCTAATTTGATGCAGAAGTAAATGGCAGAGTCCCCAAACATCAAGAGGGGATGATAGTTAAAGAAAATGACACACACTCAGGCCCTGTGAATGGCTCTCTTGGGATGTGCCATCATGCTGTCCTCTGCTGCAAGTCAAGCCCACGAGCCGCTGGTATCCTTGGACGCCTGCCGAATGCACATGGGTGAAGGTTCCTGCCTGTTTAAATTGTCCAGTGCCCATTTAGCTAAGATGTAGGAGGTTTGTGAGCTTTTCCCTGCACTGTGCTTATGGAAACAAGAGCTACTGCTTGAAGGTTAATGTTTTGCTGCAGGTCAGTGCTTTTTTCACCCTGCCTGCTGACTTGCGTGAACCAAAAGAAAAACCAATTACTCTTCAAGATCAAAATCTTCAGTGGCCTCAGGGGCGGTTTTAATTTAGTTTTAGAATTTCCGACCAGCTTTTCTCCCTCGCCTCCTGGTGTCAGATGCAGCCAAATTAAAAACATTGCCAAGCAATGGAAAGTTACTTAAATCTTTCTCTTCTGACTGTTTCCTCTTTACAACCATTACGATCATTTTCCGGCTGGCCGCAGAAACATTTATTTTAAAATGGAATGCCGTTTGGCTCATTTTGAGCTTTTTTTCTCACCCCCTTTATATTGACCTCTATTCCTTTATCTCATTCCCTTGGAAGCCTGAACCTCAGTTCTATAAATACATTAAAAATAAAAACTGATCCCATTTGGAACGAGGTCATATCATTGAATTTATCCTCAGATCACGTCATGACAAACAATTCCGGTTTGCTCTATAATACGCTTGGAATGCAGGTGTGACCAGGCTTCAACTTCTTGACATCTGTACTGGTCAAAGGGGAGCCCTCACGTTGTACTATTCGCTCCCAAACCCAGCTTACCATGCCCCCGCACGCTGGCCCTGCCTGTCCTCCAGGACTGACTGTCTTGCCATCTCTCAGCTGGTGGGCTGGGTGCCGCCCACTTAGCAGCAACAAGCAGTTGTTTGGCTGCTAAGTTGTGTCCAGTTCTTTTCGCAGCACACACGGTTCCCTGTCCTTCATTACCACCCAGAGTTTGCTCAAACTCATGTCCATTGAGTCAGTGATGCCAGTCAACCATCTCACCCTCTGTCACCTCTTTCTCCACCCTCCTTCAATCTTTCCCAATATCAGGGTCTTTTCCAGTGAGTCCTCTCTTCATATAAGGCAGCCAAAGTATTGGAGTTTCAGCTTTAGCATCAGTCCTTCCAATGAATATTCAGGGTTGATTTCCTTTAGGAACTGGTTTGATCTCCTTGCANTCTTTCTCCACCCTCCTTCAATCTTTCCCAATATCAGGGTCTTTTCCAGTGAGTCCTCTCTTCATATAAGGCAGCCAAAGTATTGGAGTTTCAGCTTTAGCATCAGTCCTTCCAATGAATATTCAGGGTTGATTTCCTTTAGGAACTGGTTTGATCTCCTTGCAGTCCAAGGGACTCTCAAGAGTCTTCTCCAGTACCACAGCTCAAAAGCATCAGTTCTTCAGCACTCAGCCTTCTTTACGGTCCAGCTCTTACGTCCATACATGACTACTGGAAAAACCATAGCTTTGACTAGACAGACCTTTGTTGGCAAAGTGATGTCTCTACTTTTTAATACAAGCAGTTACTAAATAGGAAGCTGTTCCCTGCCTGTAATTTCATCTAACTCTGCATCTCAGAAACTAGCCCCGGCAGAAATGTGGTCTCCAGCCTCAACCAACATCTCAGTATATTGCCCAAGAATTCTTCTACGTGTGTCTACTCATTAACTCAAGTCATTTAATTTCACCTACTGTGTGCAAGGAATTGAGCCAAGCGTATGACAATTCCATCGTCTGCTCCTCCCTCAGCTACACTGTTCTCCTGGAAACCCCAGCCCCAACACCTTCCTCGTTCCGCTTGGAAGTGACCTAGCTGATTTCAGAGAAGGGCTCCCTTAACTTCCTATCCCATCTTGACACCTGCATACACATCAGCACCTTACCTATCTTTCCCTCCTTGCTTCCCACCTCAGTGGAAAAAGTATGATCTGGCTTCCATTAGTTTCCATTTCCTTAGTGGTCTGACTCCACCAACTTTTGTTTTCTACTTTCAATCTCATCCTGCTAGTGGTTCTTTTCGAACAATATTTTTGCATCTTCAGGTCTATCTCAAACTAAAAATTCACCAAAAAAGTGGATGTTGACTCTACATCCTTCTCTAGCATTCAACCTATCTCTGCCTCTCTATAGCCAAGCTTTTAGAGGAATCTACACATTCAGTCCCTACTTCATCATCTCAGTGACAACATGAGCTCCCAAATGTGGTTCCCAAATGTGAATCTATGTCCTGGGTTCCTCCTTATGTGATCAAGGACCTGCTGGATATTACCACCATTTAGATGGCCCAAGGCCCCTCAAACTGCATAAGCCTGAAAACAATCTCATCAACTAGCCTAGACTACAAGAGTTTAGATCCACCTCCACCATTTACTGGCAGAGGGACTTCGGGTAAGTTATTGAACCATTTGCCTTTCAGCTTCCTCCTACATGAGCATCGAGAACTATGAAGAATCTGAGATGGTACCCTACTTGCAAACTAGCAAGTTAGCCTGCCACACTTTCATAGATGCTGGTAGAATATATGAAACTCCTGGGTCAGAAATAAATGACAGTTTATTACCAACAACAACTGCAGTAGCCAGAGTATCAGCATGTTTTATACTGGTTCCTTGAGCCCCAGTTCTGGCAGGGAGATGCAAAAGTCTGCACCTGCCATGTGCTTACAGGAGAGGAACCTTGAATTCAGGGAAATTGCTCTTTGCTCCAAAAGAAGACGGTATGTCTCCCAAGGCTGCTTGTTACGTGTTCAGTAAAATGTGGGGAATGTAACAGTAGCTACACTGCCAGGTTGTTGTAATAAATATGTTTTTAAAAAAATACCTTTAAAATAGAGCTAAGTACATATAAAACCCCCATTGGTTTTATGTAACCTAGGAGCTTTCCTGGTAGCTCAGATAGTAAAGAATCTGGCTGCAATGTGGGAGGCCTGGGTTCAATCCCTAGGTTGGGAAGATCCCCTGGAGAAGGGAATGGTTACCCACTTCATTATTCTTGCCTGGTAGATTCCATGAACAGAAGAGTTGAGCAGGCTGCAGTCCATAGGGTCAGGAAGAGTCCAACACAACCGAGCAACTAAGCGCTCACACACATTAGTTCACAGCCCTATTTCCCAGGAGCTTGCTGGTTGAGGGTGTATCTCACTTATCTCTTTATACCAAGTCAATGTGCAGCACAATGCGTTGTCTGTGTATACAACAGTGGCATGTCTGCTGAATAATTGGTTGTCAAATACCTAAAAATCTTGAAATACCATGTGTACCATTTCACATTCCAGGCTATGCTCAGTGCTATAATGGTAGAAATCTTAAATACTGACTCATCTTGGGCTTCACAAATAAATTACAATGCTGATTATGAGAGCTGTCAAGTCGAATGAGTTGTGTGGGGGAAAAAAAAATCACTTAATACCCTGCTTTTCAGAAGATTTCATAATGTCTAAAAGCATGTTTTAAATATCTGCTCCATGAAGAGGATTATTATCCCTTTACACAAGTTACAGGTTAGCAGGGGCAGTTTCAGACCAAAACATCGCCTTTGCCCTTACAGTTCATTTGACCTATAGCACGGTAAGTCTCTGATGACTCACAACCAAAAGTCAGTGACTACGTACTTTAACATGAAACTAATCTAGTAAATGAAGATTAGGGAGTATATTCTTTGTGGCAAGCACTCTCCCAGGCAGTAGGGTTATCCCAGGCAGAGGAGAGGGCCATTACCCTTCCTGCCCTGGAGGACTCACATTCAGAAGGGAGGTTAAGCATCTAAAGCTCAAATATAAAACCATCGGGGGAGTTGAATGGAAGACCAACAAATAGCATCCCCTTTTCCTGCCCATGTTCTGAACCAACCAAGAAGTTAAAGGATCCACATGTGGAGATAAAAACATCACACTTAAAACTGACAAGGCTAAACCAAGAACCCGGCTTTAGACGATGGCGCCTCGGTGCCCCTGGAGAGTCAAGTCACAGAAGATGCTGGACCACCAGAGGCAGCTGAGGAACACGTGTCCCTGCAGGCAGGCAGGTCCCAGAAAGGAAGGTGGCAGAAGGGCCGTCTNCGCACTGTATAGAGTGTAGTAGTATAATGTCTTAATTTCAAACCCAAGATACCATCTACGATGAGAAAAAAAGAGGCCCTACCCAGACATCACTGGATCATTTTATCAAAAGGGTAGAGCTGAATCCAGCAAGGAGCCAGAAGCTGTGCTACCAGCATCAGGTGGGAGTGAAATTCCAGCTCACGCTCTGTCTCCTATTGCTGACACTCCTTCAGCTCTGTCGTCTGCCACCTCCTCTCCCTCTTCAGGTCAGTAACTCCCCTATTCACTCTGTGCCAGCCCCTGTATGCCAGGTGCTGTCTTGTACTTTTCCGGTACTAATCTGTAAGGTTAAAAATGTTTTCATTTTTTATGTTTGTTTTTTGCATATTATTTGTGTGAGAAGTATTATAAACCAATTATAATATGGTACTCTATAGCCAAGTGTTGGGTTACTAGTCTAACTGTTGGACTTATGAGCAAATTGGACTTTAAGAATGTACTCTCGGAACAGAACTCATTCGCATGTAGGGGACTTTCTGTCTAATATCGTACTCGAGATCTTAGGCAAGAAGAGAAATAAAAGTCATCCAGATTGGAAAATAAAAGTACCTCTATTCACAGAAGACATGATCTTTTATATGGAAAATCTTAAGGAATCTACAAAGAATTTTAAAGCAAATAAACAAGTACAATGAGGCTGCAGGACAAAAGATCAATATACAAAAATCAATACTATTTCTATACACTAGCAAAAATAAATCTGAAACTGATGTTATGAAAACAACTCCATACACAATAAGATTAAAAAGAATAACATACTTCAAAATAAATTTAACCCAAGAAATACAAGAAAATCTGAATTTGAATCTGAAAACTATAAAACATTATTGAAAGAAATTAAAGATCTAAATAAATGGAAAACACTCCATCCTTAAAAGTTGAAAAATAAGATTTTTAAGATAGTAATATTCCCCAAGTTGAGATACTGATTCAACACAATCCCTATCAAAATCACCTTTGTCTTGTTTGTAGAATTAACAGGATGATCCTAAATAACCAAAACAATCTTGAAAAAGAAGAACCAAGTTGGAGGACCTAACACTGACTAATTTCAAACTTTACTACAAAGCTACAATATTATAGAGCTGTATAAAAATGTCTTTTTTTCTTTTTTGGAGATATGTTAATAACCTAAGGCTCAACCTCATGGGCCAATAAGCTTATGACACTGGCATAAGGATAGACATATAGATCAGTGGAATCAAAATCAGGAGTACAGAAGTAAACTTTTGTATTTCAGTTCAGTCGCTCAGTCGTGTCCAACTCTTTGCAACCCCATGAATCACAGCACGCCAGGCCTCCCTGTCCATCACCAACTCCCTGAGTTCACTCAGACTCATGTCCATCGAGTCCGTGATGCCATCCAGCCATCTCATCCTCTGTCGTCCCCTTCTTCTCCTGCCCTCAATCCCTCCCAGCATCAGAGTCTTTTCCAATGAGTCAACTCTTCGCATGAGGTGGCCAAAGTACTGGAGTTTCAGCTTTAGCATCATTCCTTCCAAAGAAATCCCAGGGCTGATCTCCTTCAGGATGGACTGATTGGATCTCCTTTCAGTCCAAGGGACTCTCAAGAGTCTTCTCCAACACCACAGTTCAAAAGCATCAGTTCTTTGGCGCTCAGCCTTCTTCACAGTCCAACTCGCACACCCATACATGACCACAGGAAAAACCATAACCTTGACTAGACGGACCTTAGTCGGCAAAGTAATGTCTCTGCTTTTGAATATACTGTCTAGGTTGGTCATAACTTTTCTTCCAAGAAGTAAGCGTGTTTTAATTTCATGGCTGCAGTCATCATCTGCAGTGATTTTGGAGTCCCAAAAAATGAAGTCTGACAGTTTCCCCTGTTTCCCNGGTGCTCAGCCTTCCCTACTAGAATGTAAACTCCATAAGCTGTGGTACACATATACAATGGAATATTACTCAGCCATAAAAAGGGATAAAATTGGGTCATTTGCAGAGATGTGGATGGACCTAAAGACTGTCATAGAAAATGAAGCAAAGTCAGGAAGAGAAAAATGAATATTGTATATTAATTAACACACATATGTGGAATCTAGAAAAATGGTATAGATGATTTTGACTGAAAACCAGAAATAGAAACATAGGCATAAAAAGCCAATGTATGGATACCAAGGGGGGAGGGGTGGATGAACTGGGAGATTAGAACTGGCATATATACACTATTGATACTATCTATAAAACAGAGAGCTAATGAGAACCTCCTGGAGAGCTCAGGGAACTCTAGTAAATGCTCTGTGGTGAGCTAAATGGGAAGGAAATCCAAAAAAGGGATATGTGTATACGTATAGCTGATTTACTCTGCTGTACAGCAGGAACTGGTACAACATTATAAAGTAACTGCACTCAAATAAAAATTAACTTAAAAAAAAAAAGAGCAAAACCTTTGACCTTTTTTTTTCACTGAAGTCTCCTGGCACATATATAAGGACTCAGTAAATTTCTATTAAATGACTGAACAAATGATTGAAAAAAAAGAATGAATTTAATAAATGGGTATCTTCCCAACTATAGCACTTGAGGGGCATTCACACTCACCAGCGAACGGAGTCCGTCCTGATAATGGCCCGGGGAAGCAGATGCCTGCTGGTCTGATACTGGCACAGAAGTGAAGTGGGGGACCCTTCCTGAGAGCCACATTCACTGGAGGCTTTCAAAGGGAGGGCTCCAGCCTGTTCACAAGTGACCCCAAGTCCTGCGCCTGCAACAGTCTTCACATGCGGAAGATGGGAACAGCGACGGTTTGCTGGGGGAAGGCCCAGGGCCTGCTGAGTATTCGACTACACATTGAGTGGCAATCCCCCAGAGTAGATTGTTTTGCCAAAAATTTTACTTTCATTTTACATTCGAGGGATTTGTTAACAAAATAAACCCCTTGTTACACACATACACAAGTTCAATTTTTTTTACAGATTATTTGACTTAATTTCAACATACAGTCAGTAAGAGAAAAGAAACAATAGGGAAAAATAACACCATATGTGTCACCAAATTGGGTCGACCTACATCCAGACTTGAGCCGCGCTGGGAAGTCTCTCATGAACAGCAGTCTGGAGCCCCGACTGGGAAAGGGTCCCAGGTGGTGTGCTCACCCCACCCGTGAGACTTCAAATTGCAGTTTGGGGGTTCCCCTCCCCCTTAAAATCCCAGGTAGCAAACTGGTAGCATCATCAGTTTGTGTGCAAAAATGCAGCTCTGGTTTTACTTACACATTTTTACAATGCTGTTTGTTTCACCTTGTGAGTCACAGGATTTCATTAGACCCCAGGGAGGTGGCCAGACCCTCAGGGCTCAAAAATTCCAAGACCCACTGCCTTTCTCATCTGCGACGCCTGAGTCACTGTGCTTGTGGGCAGGCTCGGAATCCAGGCAGTGTCCAGGCAGGTCAGAAGCAGGTCAGAGTCCTGCTCTCCTGCTTCTGAAGCCTGAGCAAGACTTCCTCCATTTTAATCTCCCTGACATAGATGGAGCAGAGAGGTGATGTGATCCTCATTTATGGAGAGAAAGCTTGACTCGTTTACACAGTCATAGAGTCATAGGATGTTAAAAAGTGGGAAGAACTTATAGATTGGGGGGTTTTACCGTTTGGGGGTTCCAGAGCTCTATATCTGGGGAACTATATTAACCCCTTCTGAGGCAAATGCTTTCAAGTGTATATTTTTTAAAAAACAGAATTACAAGGAAACCTATTACATTAAAATATAGCTACCAAAATTATTATTTTTTTTTTTTTACTTTATTTTACTTTACAGTACTGTATTGGATTTGGCATACATTGACATGAATCCGCCACGGGTGTACATGAACTCCCAAACATGAACCCCCCTCCCACCTCCCACCCCACATCATCCCTCCGGATCATCCCCATGCACCAGCCCCAATCATCCTGCATCCTGCATCGAACATAGACTGGCGATTCGTCTATGGTGATAGTTGTACAACTGTGTGGGTGTAATTAATGCCACTGAATTATACATTTTAAAAATGGTTAAGTCAGAGAAGGCAATGGCAACCCACTCCAGTACTCTTGCCTGGAAAATCCCATGGATGGAGGAGCCTGGTAGGCTGCAGCCCATGGAGTCGCTAAGAGTCGGGCACGACTGAGCGACTTCACTTTCACTTTTCACTTTCCTGCATTGGAGAAGGAAATGGCAACCCACTCCAGTGTTCTTGCCTGGAGAATCCCAGGGATGGGGGAGCCTAGTGGGCTGCCATCTATGGGGTCGCACAGAGTCGGACACGATTGAAGCAACTTGGCAGGAAAAATGGTTAAAGTGGCAGATTATATATTTTTACAATAATAACAAAATATTTACAGTTTGTAATAGAATAGGTAAGGTAAGGTAAAGTCGCTCAGTCGTGTCCGACTCTTTGCAACCCCGTGGACTATAATCTACGAAGCTTCTCCTTCCATGGGATTCTCCAGGCAAGAACACTGGAGTGGATTGCCATTTCCTTCTCCAGGGGATCTTCCCAACCCAGGGATCGAACCCAGGTCTCCCGAGTTGGAGGCAGACGCTTTAACCTCTGAGCCACCAGGGAAGCCCTTGTAATAGAATAATATATATTAAAAACCAAGACCTAGTCACAAGTCTTATAACTACTGTCAATCTAAAGCAGAAGAGAGCAGATATTTGGAGACATCTTCCCGGTGGCGCTAGTGATAAAGAACCTGCCTGCCAACGCAAGAGACATAAGAGACGCGGGTTCAATCCCTTGGAGAAGGATATGGCCACCCACTCCAGTGTTCATGCCTGGAGAATGCCCGTGGACAGAGGAGCCTTGTGGGTTACAGTCCATAGGGTCGCAAAGAGTCAGACCCGACTGAAGCGACTTTGCCCATACAACTACCACCAGAATGAAATGAAAATCTCTGATTTCTATACTCAATATTACATAGGAACCTATAAGGGAAAAGCATCTGAAAAAGAATTTTATATAACTGAATCACTGTGCGCTACACCTGAAACTTGTACAATATTGTAAATCAGCTATATTTCAATAAAAATTTTTAGAAAAAAAATCTGTGGTTTCTATTGATAAGAAAGTCTCAAATACTGCTAAGAAAACTGTGGTTTGTGGCCTGTATTTGTAACTTAAGGAAATACTGTCCAACGTGGATACCCCGGGAGGTCACTCTCCCCGGGCTCTGTCCAGGTGGCGAACGGGAGCGTAGGGCTCTGCCCGGTGACGTACAGTCCCTTTCCACAACGTTGGAGATGAAGCCGGGCCTTGCGTCTGCGCCTGCATATTCCTACAGCTTCTCAGAGTCCTCTGGACAATGACTGAGGAGACAAACCATGCAGGAAACATCCAGTAAAAAAAATAAAAAATAAAAAAAAAATTAAAAAAAAAGGAAATACTGAATTTCAATTAGTAGCTAGTGAAGAAAGAGAGGTAATCATGATCTCCCGTTACAGAACATCTCGCTCTGCCTGTTCCTTTTGGAGATGGGAGGTCTCAGATAGGCGGATATCTGGGAAGTCTAAGATGAGAGGTCTAAGAAAGTCTCACCTCCAGGCCCCTGACTTCCACACAGAGCACAGAAGGTCAGAGGAAACTCAGAGCCAGAGAAGGATCTCAAGTGCTCGAACGGCTTTCCAATCAGAAAGTGAAGTCGCTCAGTCGTGTCCAGCTCCTAGCGACCCCATGGACTGCAGCCCACCAGGCTCCTCTGCCCATGGGATTTTTCAGGCAAGAGTACTGGAGTGGGTTGCCATTGCCTTCTCCACCTCTGCAGAGCGAGCTGCCACAAATTCTTGAAAGCCCGCCTCTGGAGTCTCTCCAGGCCTTCCTGAGGCTGGTGAGACAAACACCTGTGTAGGTAGGTGACCTGAGACGGTAGGCGTGGCCTCTCTGCCCCCCAGCCAAGGAGCACACGGTTGATAGACATTTTCTAACTTCCTGATTTTTCAGGTCTGAGCCTAAGTGTCAGGCAAAGTAAACATAAGTCTATCCTTGAAAATATTTGGTGTAAATGTTAAGTGTTGTTAAGCTGAATATTCTGCTGAATTCACAGGGTAAAAAAAAACCACACAACTACTCTAAATGAAGGCTCTCTGATGATAATTTTCTGTGAAGGGGAAAAGCAGTAGATCCTGGAAAGCATGGCTGGGTGGGGGCTATGGGAAACACGAGGAGGCGGACAGGGACCCCAGGATTCAGGCAGCGGGTGGAGCCTGCGGTGGGAACTCGGGGGACTGGACACCTGTGTGGCAGCCACCAGGCAGGGGGGTCCCATGCCCCTTCCTCTTCACACTCTGCTCTTCCCCTCGACGCCACATCTGGTCTTCTGTCCCCCTCCTCTACTCCATTCCCTCTCCAGGATCACCTACACAAGGTGCAGGGCCCAGTGCAAAATGAAAATGTGAGGTCCCTTGTTCAAAAATCATTTTTTAAAAAGTTTAGGATGGCCAGAGTTTAGAGAGCAAAACTTAAAGCGAACCTTCCGTGTGCGCTGGGGGCCTGTGCCACAAGGGGGGGTCACACCCCGACACAGCCAGCCCTGTCCCCACCTCTCTGCTGGGGCCTCATTCCTCACCTAGCTTCCTCCCCACGGTAAAACCCCCGGCCCCACCCCACGCAGGGACCATAGACTCCCACACCGCTCAGGCTGCAGAAGACCCCAGAGGCCAGCCCCTTCACTTACAGCCCCGGAGGCCAAGGGGCTGGCTAGGGGGCAACCACAAGGACATGCCGGGTGGACCACGGCCCCCAGCTCTCCCCGCTCACTCACCTGGCCGCCCACTTCTCTCACCCCCTNCAGGAGGGCCTAGAGGAGCTGTCCCACGTTGAAGGTCAGGAAGGGTGGCGGTAAGGAGACACCTCTCGTCCAAGGTAAGAGAAACCCAAGTAAGATGGTAGGTGTTGCAAGAGGGCATCAGAGGGCAGACACACTGAAACCATACTCACAGAAAACTAGTCAATCTAATCACACTAGGACCACAGCCTTGTCTAACTCAATGAAACCAAGCCATGCCCGCGGGGCAACCCAAGACGGTCGGGTCATGGTGGAGAGGTCTGACAGAACCTGGTCCACTGGAGAAGGGAATGGCAAACCACTTCAGTATTCTTGCCTTGAGAACCCCATGAACAGTATGAAACTTTTGTATTTATTGTCAAATTAATTTCCAACAAAGGTGTTAAGCTAACTCAAGGGGGAAAAAATAGTGTTTTCAGCAAATGATGCTTGAACAACTGGATACTCACATGCAAAAGAAAATGAAGTTAGATCCCTACCTTGTACCATGCACAGAACAACTAAAAATAGATCAAAGGCCTAAATGTTAGAGTTAAAACTATAAAACTTTAAGAAGAAAACACAGGCATAAAACTTTATGACTCTTGATGAGGCAATAGATTTTAGATATTATATCAACAGCACAAACAGAAAATAAAATAAATAAATTGAACTTCAAAATTAAAAGCTTTTGTGCTTCAAATGACATTACCAAGAAACTGAAAAGATAATTTACAGAATGAGAGAAAGTATTTGCAAATTATGTGTATGATAAGAAACTTTATGCAGAATATATAAACAGCTCTTACAATAAAAAGACATAATCCAATTTAAAAATAGGCAAAGGATTTGAAGAGACATTTCTCCAAAGAACAGATACAAATAGTGCATAAGTACATTAAAAGATATTAACATTAATCATTAGGGAAACCCAAACCACAAAGAAACCACTCTACTCCACTAGGATAGCTTTAATTAAAAAAAATTTTTAAATGGTAACAAGCATTGCCAAGGATGTGGAGATATCAGAACACTTATACAATGCTGGTGGGAATGTAACATAGTTCAGTTGTTTTGCAGACCAATTTTACTGTTATTCAAAAGGCTAAATATTAAATTCACCATGACTCAGAAATTTTACTCTTAGGTATATATCCAAGAGAATGGAAAACATATGTCCTCACAAAAAATTGTATATGAATGTCCATAATACCATTACTTTGTAATAGCCATAAATGTCCATCAAATGATAAATGGATATTCGAAAGGTAGCATATTCACACAATGGAATATTATTCAGCTATGAAAAAGGAGTGGAGTACTAATAGCTGCTACAATATGGATGAACCTTGAAAATATTCTGCTAAGTGAAAGAAACTCTACACAAAAGGCCACATGTTATATGACTTCATTTTTATGAGGTGTCTGTAAAGGCAAATCTATAGAGCCTGAAAATAAATCAGTGTTTGCCAGGGGGTGGGAGGAGAGTAAAGAGTGACAGCCAGTGGGTATAGGGTTTCTTTGAGGCTGGTGAAAGTGTTCTGGGGTCAGACAGTGGTGATGGTTGCATATTTTTATGATATATTAAAAACCAAAGAATTGGCCATTTTAAAAGGGCAAATCTTAAGATATGTGAGTTACATCTCATACATTACAAAGAGAAAAGGCAAAAAATGACCTATCTCAGAAATGTATCATACAATTCTTTCATCTGGAAGCCCCTGAGAGTACAGAGCTGGGGATGGTTGCAGATCTTCAGTGAAAGAAGTCTGTAGATGTGTAGTTCCTTCCTTCCTTCCTTTTGTTTCTTTCTTTTTTTGGAGGACATGTTAATAATGCAAGGGTCAACCTCATGGGGCAATAAGCTTGTTTTGTGCCTCCTTGACTTCAGGTAAGAAGTTCTTCGAGTGGTACAGATGAGGGGACTGGGACAACGCCATGCTACCCCTGGAATAAAGAGCTCAGAGAACATCTTACCAAAGCTGAGTTCCCCACATCATCTCCACATCCAAAGATGGAGAGAGAACGAAATGCCTTCTTTTTTTTTCTGGGATGTCAGATTTTATTTCATTTTTTGCCATGTAACCTACTTTTTAATTTAAATTGAAGCACAATATTACATGGGCTTCCCTGGTGGCTCAGATGGTAAAGAATTCGCCTGCAGTGCGGGAGACCTGGGTTCGATCCCTAGGTTAGGAAGATCCCCTGGAGGAGGGTATGGCAACTCACTCCAATATTCTTGCCTGGAGAATCCCCATGGACAGAGAAGCTGGGAGGACTAGTCCATGGGTTTCACAGAGAGCTGGACAAGACTGAGCAACTAAGCACAGCAGAGCACAGCACACAATATTACACAAATTATAGGGGTGCAGCAAAGTGATTCACAAGGTCTAAATTATATTCCACTAATAGTTACTACAAAATACTGGTCATATTCCCTGTGTTGTACGGTACCTCCTTGTAGATTATTTGCTGTTGTTCAGTTGCTAAGTCATGTCCAACTGTTTGTGATTGCATGAACGGCAGCACACCAGGCTTTCCTGTCCTTCACTATCTCCTGCAGTTTGCTCAAACACATCTCCACTGAGTCAGTGATGCCGTCCAACCATCTCATCCTCTGTCGCCCCCTTCTCCTCCTGCCTTCAATCTTTCCCAGCATCAGGGTCTTTTCCAATAAGTCAGTTCTTTGCATCAGGTGGCCAAAGTATTGGAGTGTCAGCTTCAACATCAGTCCTTCCAGTGAATATTCAGGGTTGATTTCCTTTAGGATTGATTGGTTTGACCCTCTTGCTGTTCAAGGGAGTTTTATACATAATAGTTTGTACCTCTTAATCCCCTACCTCTATCTTGGCCCCTCCTCTTCCCCCAACCTGTCACTGATAACCACTAGCTTGTTCTCTGTGAGAATTTTTTGTTCTCTGAGTCTTTTATGTTGTAGTCACTAGTTGGTTTTGTTTTTCAGTTTCCATATATAAACGATTTCATACAATATTTCTCTTTCTCTGTCTGATTTATTTCATTTAGCGTAATACCCTCGAAGTCCATCCATATTGCTGCAAATGGCAAGTTTTCGTTCTTTTTATGAAAATGAAAGTGTTAGTCGCTCAGTCATATCTGACTGTTTGCAACCCCATGGTCTGTAGCCCGCCAGGCTTCTCTGTCCATGGGATTTTCCAGGCAAGAAAACAGGAGTAGGTTTCCATTCCCTTTCCAGGGGATCTTCCCAACTCAGGGACTGAACCCAGTTCTCTTGCACTGCAGGCAAATTCTTTACAGTCTGGGCCACCAGGGAAGTTCTTTTTATGGCTGAGTAGTATTCCATTGTGCTTGTGTGTGTCATGTATTTTGTATCCATTCATCCACTGATGGACACTTAGCATGCTTCCATATCTTGACGACTGTAAATACTGTTACTATGAATATTGGGATGCATGTGTCTTTCTGAATTAGTGTTTTCAATTTTTTCACATATACCCAGGAGTGGAATCACTGGGTCATATGGTAGTTCTATTTTTCGAGAAACCTTCGTACAATTTTCCACAGTGGCTGCACCAATTTATATTCCCCCAAAAAAGTGCACAAGCAATTCCTTGTTCTCCACATCCTCACCAACCTTTGTCGTTTGTGCTCTTTCTGAGGATAGCCATTGTGACAGTTTGAGGTGATATCTCTTTGTGGTTTAAATTTGCATTTCTCAGGACTATACTTTCAGGGATCATTTCTAGAGTTTATTAATTTACATTTCTCTGATGATTAACAATGTTGAACATCTTTTCATGTGCCTGTTAGCCTTCCACATGTCCTCTTTGGAAAAATGTCTATTTCAGTATTCTACCCATTTTTAAATTAGGTTGTTTTCTGACATTGAGTTGTATGAGCTGTTTTTATATTTTGGATATTAACCCTTTATCAGTTATATCATTTGCAAACATTTTCTCCCATTCTGTAGGTTGTCTTTTCATTTTAACAATCATTTCTTTTGCTGTGCAAAAGCTTTAGAGTTTAATTAGGTTTAACTTGCTTATTTTTGCTTTCATTTCCTTTGCTTTAGGAGATAGATATGATTTATATCAAAGTTTCTGCTTATGTTTTCTTCTAGGAGTTTTATGGTTTTGGTCTTACATCTAGGTTTTTAATCCATTTTGAGTTCATTTTTGCATATGGTGTTGCACGCATGCTCAGTCACTTCAGTGGTGCCTGACTCTGTGTGACCCTATGGACTATAGGCCGCCAGGCTCCTCTCTTCGTGGCATTCTCCAGGCAAGAATACTGGAATGGGTTGCCATGCCCTTCTCCAGGGGATCTTCCCAACCCCAGGGATGGAACCCACGTCCCTTATTTCTACCTGCAGTGACAGGTGGGTTCTTTACCACTAGCATCACCTGGGAAGCCATATATGGTGTTAGGTAGCATGATACACTCGACTAGAACATGAGAACAGCAGTGTTATAACATCAGTTATGCCATTAACTTATTTAAGCTTCAGTTTCCCTATCTTTAAAACAAGCAGTTGGTACAAAAAGTCTCTAAGGTGTTTTCTAGCACAAAGACTCTGAGATTCTAGAAGGAAATCCCCTTCATCTCCTACTTCTCCTCTGTACACACACACCCATACACAAGAACTTTCAACCATGACAACGGGGCTCTCATTTCCTGCCTAGAAGAGATAAGCTTTGTAGCATGACTGATGGAAAAAGAACAGAAAACGACGTGGAGCAACCCAAGGAATGATTTTACTGGCTGTGATCCTCAGAGACTGTGAAAGGATCACAAATATCTAGGTCTGCGATATTTGTAAGCTGGAGATTGTACAGTTCAGTACATCAGAACTATGTACAGTTCTGATTCTGTTCAGTGAGACGTGGACCTGTACTCACAGAACATCCATTCCTTTCTGCCCAAAGAAGTGACGGCAGACTCTCTGGCCCACAGATACCTTTTGCTTTGATTATAGGATGATTTTTTAAAACTGTGCCAATATTCTTCGATTTTGATTCTTAGGAAATACTTAGATTCTTAGGAAATTCTACATAAATATAAAAATGTATGACTTTTGAGGGAAAAATCATGAAGTCCTGTAATACACAAATTCTGATTTGAGGAATTATCTGGAATTGCACTGAGCCTTTGCCCTGTGAGGCACCCTCAGTTAGTCCCGCTCCCCACTGTTCCCTGTGTCCCACAGGCTGAAACCAAGTGTCAGAAGACTTTTAATTCACATTTGCACAGTTGGGGGATTTTCTACATCTGTTTTTTTGCTATTGCCTTTCTGATTCCAAGAAAGTACCTTTCATCATCTACCTGGCCCCTGTGGGTAGTTGAGGTACTCACTACAGACAGGCTTTCAAACCTAAGCCCTGGATTAGCAACTGTGAGAGGAAGACTCCCCAGTCTACAGCTCCAGACTCATGTGGCCACTGTCTCTTAAACATCTCCACCTCGCTAACCCCACAGATTAAATTCAATAAGCCTAAAACTTATTTTCCCATAAACTTTCCCTCCCTTCCTTCTCTTGTTCTATCTTTGAATGACACCACGAACCAGCCAATAAAGCAATCCAGAGACCCCAGAGTTACCCTCAACACCTTCTCTCATGGCCTGCACTCACTCAGTAACCAATTCCAGCATGTGGGACCCCCTGGCATTGCTCCCACCCTTCCCCTCCACTCCCATTTATACTTGCTTAAACCAGGCCTATGTCCCACTGGTTCTATGGCCAACAGTGTCCCAAGACCCTTCCCACCTCCAGGCTCATTCCCCTCATCATACACTCAAAGTGATCACAGAGCAAGTCTGGGCAAACACAGCCTGGCTCCTCCACCCCTTCCTTAGTGTCCCAGTGAGCCCTGCTGCCTAGCACAGGTTAAACAGCCAGTCTGGGCCCCCACGCCGATCCCCGCCCTCAGCACCCCCTCCTCACACCCTCTCCCACCCTAAACCACCTGCCATCTTTCATTTTCTCGCTAAATGCCTGCCCCCATATATTTTTTTTCATCTAGTCCTCAGAGCCTGCTTTCTGTTTGGGAATGCCTGGTCAACTTTAAATACCCAGTTCAGGGGTCCAGTGAAACTTTCTGTTCAACGACTACCCTCCACTCTTAAAAGCGACCAGTCTCTCCGCCTGCACTTGGCCCCTCTGCAGCCCACCAGGCTCCAGTCAGAACCCTCACTGCATTGCTTGCTTTCTTGTTAGTCTCCTTCTGCTACCCAAGAGCTCTCCAGGGGCAGAATTGCTGTTGGTCTCATCCCGCACCCCCAGGACCCAGCAGAGCATCTAGTAACAGTGGGCACTTTCTGCACAGTTCATACAAGGAGATGAATGTGTGCCCAGCCCGCAGCATTCTTACCAACTTATGAAGCATAAAACACACAAATGAAAAGGACTCTCCAAATGTAAATGAGAAATCTCTAACTAAATGCTCCCTGGTGAGGGAGACAGAGTTAGTTAACAAGATCTTCCCTAAGTGAGCCCTCGCCAGAGACTCCCAACCAGTTTCCTGGCATCCTTTCCCGTTTCCCAGCCCCCTCCACTTTGCAGCCCTGAATGGAAACGTGATTCAGGCCTGCTCCTCTGGGGGAGCAGGGGGAATCTAAGAACCTTAGAAGTCAGGATCCTTCCTGTCTCTGTGGCCTCCGCTCCTACCTCCTTCTCCAGGCTCGCGGCTTCCCAGTCTCACTGGCCTTCTGCCAGAACCCCAGGCAGGCCCTGCCCTCTTCCAGCACAGGGCAGGTGTCCCAGCTGTGCCTTTGCTAGAATGCTCTTCTGTCTAAGCTCTCAAAGCATTTGTTCCTCCCTCAGGGCCTGATTCCCCTGACTGGAGAGGTCAAAGCCTCTGTAACACCCCACGGCGGGGGCACAGAGATACCTGTGCACCCCCACCAGCTCATACAATAGGGCCACTTCGCACTGATCTGGTACCAAATCAGAGAAGCTGGGATGAGGCAGTTTTCGGTCCCTCCTCTGTGGATGGGAACTGTCCAACAAAAGAGAGGTTTGGCACTCAAGAGCAGGCATGCCCACCTCAGACAGTAGTTTGGCAGCCCCTGTTGCCCCCCCAGTGCATGGGGCAGGGGGTCATGGTCACCCTCTAAGGCCCATCAAAGCCTCTTCAACCACTCCAGGGCCAAGCAGGCTTCCCCAGGGGTTTCTGACCAATGCAGTAGGATGTTTTTCTCCCTCTCTCCATTATGTTCCCCGGATTATTTCAGTGCCCCTAAAGTTAAAGTCTCTTGCCCCTCAAGCCCCTGCCGTGCACCCTCAACCTGAGGCTTCTCTCAGTGAACTAAGTGAACAAGATGACTGCCTCCCAGTGTGTCTCGGTCAACACATGCATCGGTCTAGAGATGGCTCAGAGGAGGCAGTGGGGAAGGCAGGCTGTGTGTGTGTATGTGTGTGTGTGTGTGTGTGTGTGTTAGTTGCTTAGTCATGTCCAACTCTGCAACCCCATAGACTGTAGCCCACCAAGCTCCTCCGTCCACGGGGTTCTTCAGGCAGGAATACTGGAGTGGGTTGCCATTTCCTTCTCCAGGAAGGCAGGCTGTTCCAGCGCTAAACCAGAGAATCGGCATCTTCAAATGCTGCAAGCAGCCAGCTCACGGAATAGACCAAGACTCAGATAACTACCCCCTTCCAAGACTGGTTCCCTGCCCATCCCTGGGGAGGGGCAGAGCCTACAGGCCCTAAAGTCCCCCCCTCAGGGATGGGAGATACCCCAGATATCACTGAGGAAGTCCGAATGAGGACGCCCGGTATTACTGAGGCTGCTCATCTCTTGGCTCCTGAAATCATTCTCCATAATGAGATCTCCTAGGCCTCTATTTTATTTCTGGGTGTCCAGTAGATAAAGGAGTAAAAGTCCATGGAGAGAGCCTGCAAAATCAAGATGACAGGGACTAAGAGGAGTCCTTACCTGGAATATGAGTTGACTCGGTTCTTGGCCTTCAAAAATTGAAAATTCCATGGGTTTTAGGGGCCCACTAAACTTTCCCTCTTGGCCATATCCAGTTGTCTGTTAAAAGATGAAAGAAAAATAGAAAATTAGCAATACCGTGTACTATGAATGTATATGGGCCACTTGATGATTTATTTTCTTATGGTTCTGGGAGTGATATATGAAATCTAAGATTCTAACATGCCCCCCCCCAAAAGTGAAATCAAATCAAAATAGGCAGGAAGGGTTCTAATCTTTGTTGAGGCTCCACTACATCAAGATGGTTTGTCAGCAGCCTAGCATTGCTTTTCTCATTCAAGGTGATTCAAACAATCACCCTGGGGGAAAAAATTAACACTGCCGTGTTTTCAATCAAGCTCACAAAGGGTTAGTCACTTGACCATAGTAGAACCCATGAGCAGCTGACATTGCACACACACAAGGTTCTAGCTGAAGGAAAACTGGTGATCGTCATCCCACGATGCCACTATGCCATTCAATTCTACCTGGTTGACACCAGCTTCTTAAAACCCCTCCATTCCACTCTTGTTAGCTTATAAGGAAATCCATGGCAGGTTCTCCAGCATGCTAGAGTTCAGGCACCTCAAAGAAAATTGAATCCATAAGGGGAAAAAAATACGTGGACCTGTTTAGTACAATGCTTGCCTGGCACACAGCAAAAAGAGCTCACATTCATCATCACTAGCTCTGTTTCACCGGCAATGAGACTGAGATGCAGAAAGGTTAAGTCATTTGCTCACAGTACAAGAAGCAGGATTCTGATCTACAATTCCAGACCACTCTTAGCCGCTCTAAGCCACTGCCCCATTACTCACTAGAAGGAGTAATGGCTGAGACAGCCTGGCAGGAAATCTGCAGCATAGGGGGTGTACAAGAGGGCACATTCAGTGGTAGTTCCTGCCATCCCTTTGTCTCCCACCAATGAGGATCACTGAAGGAAATCGTGAGGCAGAGCAGCACACAGGAAGGGACCACCAGCTATACACCCACCACAGTAGGCACCCCTGGAACAAGGTATCTAGCATGACACCCAATGCCAGTGCCTCTCCTGAGTGGTCCTTCCACTCTCCTCCTGTGGTGGGAGTCGGGGTAGGATAGATTAGTATGATATGGGAAGTTAATGGTTTGGAGAACTGGACAGGTAAAACCAAAAAAAGAAAGAAAAACTGGGGAGAAGAGATTTATTTTCCATTTCTTTATATGGAGCAAGTACACTCTTACTGCAGAAACACTGGAGATAAATAACCCAAAAACAATTAGTATGAAATGATGGGGAAAAAAGATCTTGTACTATGGCTCATTAAACCTTGACTGAGTTGATCTTGGTGTCCAACAAAAAAGCGGTAATAAGAACACAGAGGTTTTGGAATTTGGAACTTCCCTCCCCTTCAGAGTTGCAGTGGACTCGGGTTAGCTGCCCCCACAGCCATCATCAACCTCTATCCCTTGGAAAGACAAATGATCTCTTTCCCAGACTCCTTTGCAGGAAAGATCATGGCCAAGTGACTCAATTCTGGTATTGAAACAAAAGGTGGAGTCTGCTAGGTCGGGGTGTGGGTTGGGGAATGTTTCTAGTCAAGTTTTGTTCTCCTGATGAGAAGGGGACAACTGCCGGGAGCCAGCGTGAGGAATCCCGCCTGTGGCAAAGGTCATGAGGAAGGAAGCCGGACAAAATGCAAGGGCGTGATCAGGCTTCAGGGGTTCCCCTTGGAATTTCCTGAGCATCCACCCCCAAAAACCAGAGTCTGCCTGCTTTACTGTGTTATGCTTTCCACCTACTCTTCTGACATTAACAGGAGGCTGTCCCCCCACCACCTTTTTCTGGAAAAAGTTAATTTAGAGCTTTTAGATAATAAATCTCCTGGGCATAATAAGAGTGTTTCAATCCAAAAACCCCTCTGATGTCTTTCTAGCCTGCCTGCCGGACTCTTAACAGCTGCGCATGTGATTGCTTGTGGTCTCCTGACCGAGAGAGGCACAGTTCAGTTCAGTCGCTCAGTCGTGTCCGACTCTTTGCGACCCC
>SJYX01001462.1:1522499-1557072 GCA_006410675.1 Oreotragus oreotragus
GCATATCTGAGGTGATTGATATTTCTCCCGGCAATCTTGATTCCAGCTTGTGTTTCTTCCAGTCCAGCGTTTCTCATGATGTACTCTGCATATAAGTTAAATAAGCAGGGAGACAATATACAGCCTTGACGTACTCCTTTTCCTATTTGGAACCAGTCTGTTGTTCCATGTGCAGTTCTAACTGTTGCTTCCTGACCTGCATACAGATTTCTCAAGAGGCAGGTTAGGTGGTCTGGTATTCCCATCTCTTTCAGAATTTTCTACAGTTTCTTGTGATCCACACAGTCAAAGGCTTTGGCATAGTCAAGAAAGCAGAAATAGATGTTTTTCTGGAACTCTCTTGCTTTTTCCATGATCCAGTGGATGTTGGCAATTTGATCTCTGGTTCCTCTGCCTGTTCTAAAACCAGCTTGAACATCAGGGAGTTCACGGTTCACATATTGCTGAAGCCTGGCTTGGAGAATTTTGAGCATGACTTTACTAGCATGTGAGATGAGTGCAATTGTGTGGTAGTTTGAGCATTCTTTGGCATTGCCTTTCTTTGGAATTGGAATGAAAACTGACCTTTTCACAGGAAGCTTAAAACATCCTAGGGATGTAGGGGCTTCCGAGGAGTCAAAATCATTAGAATAGGACTGATTAAAGGTTTCGTTTGTTGAGCCAATACTTACTGCCAAATTTTCATATCTTTTATTTGTAGATATAGTTGGTATATAGGAAAACAGGTAGTAGACCTGGTATTAGCAACATGAGATCTTTGAGTTAAGTTCTTTGTTTGTTATAACCCACTGCACCTGTGTTCTACAGAAATGTAACTTTGTTTAGTACTTTGAGGGTGATGCAGAAGGAAAAAGAGTTTTTCTGGTTGATAGATGTTTATCTAGGAAACGAGCCATAAAAATGTTAACAGGCCTTTTGGCCAGAAGATATGTAAGCCACCTGAGACCTTTCGTATAAGGGAAGGTATGCAAAAAGAAAACCTGGTCTCAATGAGGGTCAGGACTGCTGCCCCTGCATAACTCTGCATTTTCCATTATTTCTTTATGTACAACTTGGGGTATATAAGCTGATTTTGAAAATAAAGTTGTGAGTCTTGCACCGATGCTGTGCTCCCCCATGTTATTCTCTTCTCCCCTTTTCTGGCTGAATTCCCATCTGGAGTGCGGAGGTTCGCCAAGTCTACTTACTTGCCCTGGCTTCTAAGATCCACCTGAGAGGGAGCCCAAGGCGGGCAACCCTCCGCTATTCAAGTGGGTGCCGGTGGCCTAACATAGATGGTGCAAATCTCTTGTCTCGAGGTTTTATTAGTTTTCCGCATAAACCAAGTTATTCAGACTCTTTTTTTTTTTTTTTAATTCAGACTCTTTTCTCCACTAATTTTCCTACTACACTATTCTTTCCTAATCTCTATATTTCTAATTAAATAGTCCTTTCCCAGACTCCGACTCCATCTCTGCTTCGAATTCCCTGGATCCACCAGGGCTGGACCCCGGCAGACAACAGAGAATGAGATGGTTGGATGGCATCACCGACTCAATGGACATGAGTTTGGGTAAACTCCGGGAGTTGGTGATGGACAGGGAGGCCTGGCGTGCTGCAGTCCAAGGGGTCGCAAAGAGTCAGACATGACTGAGTGACTGAACTGAGCTGACGAAAAAGGACAGATATGGGTGGCATGGCCCTTCCTCTTTCCTTGTTCTTGTTCAGGCAGTGGTCCCCTGTCTGTAGCTGTGGCAGCTGTCATGAAACCATGGGGTATAAACCAGCTCAAATAATGGTGGAGAAAAGACAAAGAAGCCCAGGTCTCTGATAACATCACAAAACTGCTAAACCTGCCCAGGACTGCCCACTATAGGATTCTTATTGTCTAACAGAAAAATAAATCCCTGTTGACTGGAGACACTCTAAATTTGCTCATAGCTAAAGGACTTCTTTGGAGAAGGCAATGGCACCCCACTCCAGTGCTCTTGCCTGGAGAATCCCAGGGACAGGGGAGCCTGGTGGGCTGCTGTCTATGGGGTCGCACAGAGTCAGACACGACTGAAGCGACTTAGCAGCAGCAGAAGCAAAGGACTTCTTGACTGACACAATAACTATACAGACTCATAGCTCATCAGTTCCTTTCAAGGTGTGTCTTCCTCTGAGGGCTCATCTTCCCTCCCACTTCTTTCCACATCTTCTCCAGCTCCAGCTCCAGCTTCTCCTCCTTCTGGAAGGCAGGGCACAAGAAGTGGGCGCCATGGTGGATACAGGATGCTGCCGCTGCTAGGGCAGTGCTTTTTGAGGGGCTACTGCTTAATAGCACACTGCTTTCATCAGCTTTCTGCTCACATCAGTAAGCAGTCTGTCTTGTGGCTCAGCTGGTAAAGAATCTACCTGCAATATGGGAGACCTGGGTTCGATCCCTGGGTTGGGAAGATCCCCTGGAGAAGGGAAAGGCTACCCACTCCAGTATTCTGGCCTGGAGAATTCCATGGGGAATGGAATTGAAATGGAGAATTCCATGGACTATATAGTCCTTGGAGTCACAAAGAGTCAGACACAACTGAGTGACTTTCATTTCATTTAATCAGCTTTCTGCTCACATCAGTAAGCAGTCTGTCTTTCAGCTGATCACACCGGTGACAGTCCCTTACAGGAAAACTACGTTAGTCAGGCACACCTCATCCATAAGCCTGCATTTTTCCTCGGTGGACAAGCTGGCTCACCTATCAGGAAACAAGGAGATGTCTCAGTGGCAAGGTTCAAAGTAGGGTTGGGTTCTCATATCAGGGCTATTTGAGCTATAAAGATTTCAAAATGCATGAGTCAACAGGTCATACTGCCAGAAATGGGAAGAATGTTACAGTGAAAACTTGTGAAAGAGTTGGAGGAACAAAACCCACCATCTTGCATAAAGAGGTGAAAGGTAGGAAGTGGATGGAACTGATATTTTTGTGTCTCCTGCTATAGAATGTGACCCTCCACACATGTCATTTCTCATCAATATCAAGGAAGTCTCTCAAGAGAAGCCCCCTAGCAGAGGCACAGATAGTTGGTGTTACAGTGGAATAGTGCCAATGGGGCTGGACTACCAAGCCCCAACTCTCCACCAAGTTGCCCCACTGCCTTCCAGGCCAGCAAAGGACACTTGCAGTTGTCAGATCTGCCTGCCTAGTAGCCACCTTCATTGCACTTTACAGCAAGAGTTCTCTGTGTTGGTTATACAGCCAGTATTTCAAGCTCTTCTTCCTTCTGGAGGAAGCAGAGTCCCAGGCGCAATTCTGAAACAGTTGGCTTCTTCCTGATTTCCTTGCATCCCTACTCAGCACTTTCCCAAATCCTCTTTTCAGTGCCCTTCCAATGTGTTCACACAGTGTTTCTAATTCCCTAAGAGAACCAGTTCTCAGAAGAAGACGGGAGAGCCACTATAGTATGGAATAAATGGTAAATAACCTCTGCGAAATAAAAGCCTGATGCTGAAAGAAACAAGCACCAAGTGAACTTGCAGTCTTCACAGGAGAGGGTCTGGGCACAGGGGTGGGGGGGCAGAAGAGACATGGCTCCTCCCAATGCCCCTGAGACCCCAGCCACAGGTCGCAGCCTCCCTCCCTCACCCAGAGACAGCTGTGCACGTGGCTGTCTCCCAGGCAACGCTCTTGCTGCCAGCAGTGGTTTGGGCCGTATTTCTCACTCCAGGTGGAAACTACACTGCAGTGAGAGGAAGGAAAATGAAAGGAAGAAAAAGGAAAAATGCTTTTCACTCTCTGTCTAGGAAGAAAAATGCATATCCTCATCTCATATCAGAAGCTGTTGAGCCTGCTAATGTTAAATTATCATGGTAGAATCTTCTCTCTCTTTCTTAGAGCTCACTGTTGTTTCTTAATATAAATCCATAACTATGTATTTAATTTCTACCTTGTTCCTGGCACAGTGCTATGTGCTGAGGCTGCAAAGATGACTAAAACACAGACTTCCTCATGGAGGTCAGGGTCCATATGAGTGTAATCACTGAATATTTAAAATGTGGTAGTAATAATTATAGCTAATATTTATCAGTTCCTTAGACTATGCCAATCACTGATCCAAGGGCTTTGTATAATCTCATTTAGTTGCCACATAAGGCAAGTCCTCTTGTTAGACCCATTTCAGATAGCAGAAAACTGAGGTTCAGAGCATAGTAACTCACCCAAGTTCCTATCACCAGTCAACAGCAGTGCCAAGTTTGAACCAGGCACTGATTTCACCGTTCTGCCATAATATAGATAGCAAAGCACATATGAGAAGGTAGCAACAGAAGCGAAGCCAAGTGGAGCTTCTGGGCAGTCCTGGGGACAAGCTTCGAGCCCCAGGCTGTGAGAATGCACAGTGCTCATAAGGTTCAGACTGCAGCTTTTCCCCTTAAGAGGAACGCTCTGGTAAGTTTACAAGTACAGCTGTATGTCACTAAATATTTTGAACTGTGCAGACTCTCAGGGGCTCTCTGGAACTTGAAATTCAATGTTATATTTGGGTTTTGAAAGAAAGGAACCAAGATTAGAGGTAAGAGGATCTAGTAGCTTCCTTCTAAGGAGAAAGCAAATGCTTCCCCACAATTTTGCTTCATAACGCAGCAAATCTGGCACGTGTATGACCCTTATGAACCTAATGATAAAAGGCAAGACTGCATCCCTCTATCTACCTGAGGTCTGGGCTGGTCTCCCCACGTTCCATTCAGCTCCAGCTTCTAGAAGCCTGAGTCTATGGGGTTAGCTCAACAAGTGACTAAGGGCAAATTTGGCCAAAGAAAGTCCAAGCCATATATGGGAACAAAAGTACAGAGCAGAGCAGAGTCAAAAATGGAGAAAATGCTTTTCTTAATTTCGGTGGTAATTTAACCATGCTTAAAGAAAAGATAAAGTCAAGACTATGGGACAGAAACTAAGACATGTATCATACTTTTCTTTCCAGACTCCCTGAGCTGGATGTAAAGGCTTAAAACTGAGTAGATGAATTGTTTAAAACTTGCCCCTTGAAGGTGCATTGGCTTATAAGAGCTCAGGAGAAAACATCTCCCTGGTTGAAAGTTAGACATATAACTTACAGCCATTTCATCAAAAATGGCCCATTAGGATAAGCTGTGTGCTTTGTTCACAATAAGTTAATTTTATAGACTTTTTTTTAAGTGATGATAGCTGTTGCTTCCCTGGTATGGGCTAGAAATATTCCACTAAATAAAGACAGAACATTTGTCTTCTCTTACCAAGTAGAGTGTAAGGAGACACAAGCAGTGTAGCTGGGCTTGCGTTGTCATAATTTTCCTTATTCAAACTCCTGTGAATAAACCAGAGATAAGTTGATTAGTTCCCCTCCTGTTAAAACCATGTTTCTAAGCACAAAGGATCGCTGGACGATATTCAGTTATAAACCTCGTAGGATGGCATCCTTGAAGGCCAGCCTCTCCTCTGCAGAACAGCCTGGACTTCCCCGAGCCCCCTGATACCTCATCCACAGCAAACTGCAAGTCAATATCCTGAAACAAGCTTGTGCTCACTCCGTTTTTGCCGCTTCACTTTATCACTCTTCTTCACTTAAAGAGTCTTAAATGGGGACTTCCCTGGTGGTCCAGTGGTTAAGAATCCGCCTTCCAATGCAGGGGACGAGGGTTCAATCCCTAGACGGAGAACTAAGAATCCACATCCCCAGGGGCAAACAGAAAAGCCGCAACTACTGAGCCTCTGCTCTATACCTAGAGAAGCCCCCATGTGCCGCAGTGAAGACCCTCATTATATGGATGGAGGAGATGCGCAAATGCCAAAATAACGAGCCACTAACATTTTAGTGGTTCTGATTCACAGCTGCAAATACATGAGAGTCTTCAAGGAGGAAGAACCCAAGCATGTTCCCAATCCTTCATTCAACAACCTCACCAGCCGCCTCTTTGGTCTTCTAAACCTTGCTGGTAACTGTACAATACATCAAATAAAAATGTATTTATAACTCCCAAAGCAACCCAATGAGAATCCACACTCTGCCCCTCTTCTCTCCTACTCAGTACTATTTTTCCTCTTTCTCTGTGCCTTCACATTTCACAAAAAGTATACCTTTCACCCTAAGATACATCATGACTGATTTTTTTCCTATTCTTATTTTTTCATGACTAACTGATTTTAAGATCTGAGACAAATTTTCCACATGGTTTGTGAAGCAGGACTGTTGCCTATCATAATATTGGACTGCTAAAACAAAACAAAAAAAAAACAAGGAAATGAAGAATGCATTCACTTCACTAAAATTCCGATTATTTTATTGCCCCAAGGAATTGTTGATGATCTTGTTTTGCTTCTTTTTTTTTAATTTTTTAAAGTTTTCTACATTGAACTTACATCACTGATATAATCGGCATGGGAAAATGATTATAAAATTCAAACTATCTAAAAATTTAAACCCTGAAAATTTTTAATTCCTTACCTTTGGACACCTTCTATTTGAACTTTAAGAACAATCAAAGTACTACAACAATTTAGCTTCACAAATGTCCTGGGAAATAAAGATAGAAATTAGTGTTTATTAAGGATCATCCCTGGTGGCTCAGACGCTAAAAAAAGAATCTGCCTGCTGTGTGGGAGGCCAGGGTTCGATCCCTGAGTTGGGAAGATGCCCTGGAGAAGGGCATGGCTACCCACCCCAGTACTCTTGCCTGGAGAATCCCATGGACAGAGGACCCTGGCAGGCTACAGTCCATGGGGTAGCAAAGAGTTGGACACGACTGAGCGACTAAGCACAGCACACACATAGGGTAGATCAGTGGAGGGACCTTTACAGACAGAATGGCAGAGGCCCAGAAGGTGTACTCTGAGTCAGCGAGTCTGGACCAGAAACCCAGCGCAGCCTTTCCTTAGCTGTGTGGCCACGTGGGTACTACTTAATCTCTCTCTGTGCCTCAGTTTACTCGAATGAACAATATATAGCAATTGCTCAATAGTGAGCGAGCACTCTTACGAGTTTCTCACAGCCATAACGAATTAGGAAATGTTACTCTTATTTTATACATGAGGAAACTGAAGTTCACAGTTAAGCCATTCACTTAAAGACACAGCTAGGAAGTTATACTGCCCTGTTGCCAACCAGATCTGTCAGAGGCTAAAGTGCAAAGAACTTTTCCTCTCTCTGCTCTACCCTGTACTGTGTGATAGCCGAAGAGAGGCAGATGTAGGTATAGAGATGTGCACATTGTTTGCGCATGCTGTGTAAATGAGGCCAACTGTCCCCAGGCTACATCTATTTTAAGAAAGAGCTAGGACGAAAACCCTTCAGGACAGTTAGATCTGTAAATTCTGTGAATGTTTAGGAATGAGCTTTTGCAACAGAATTAGTCTGGTCTGTGTATCCAAACATCATTTTAGAATTGGCTCCTTGTCAAACACAAACAAGACATTTTTTTCTACCGCTTAGACTGCTTATATGGTTTGGAAACATACAGAAACAAATAACAAGCCCAGGTTCTAGCATACTACAATATATCTAAAATGAATAAATTGGTATTATTAAATCTAACTAGTCATTTTTTTTTTAAGTTAGTAAAATGAACACGATCAGCTATCAACCAATATTTGCTTACGAGAAGTAACACTGTAGAGAACATAGTATAGACATTTGGGAATCTTTCCCCTCAACACCCTCAGCATCAAGACCTTGCAAATGTTGGTTCCCAGCTGCCCTTCTGGCCTTGTCTTCCACACCCACCGCACCCAGGAATGCCGCCGAGCGCTCCATGGACTTTGAGCCCAGCTTCCCTGTCTCCACGCTTTGCACTGGCTGTTCTTCCCACCCAGCAAAGGGCCCCACCCAGAGTAAACGACAATTGATATTTGCTGAATCAAGCTGGATCGAGATTATGCGTTCTCATTTTTCCTTACATACCTGACCATCTAGGGCCAATTTATTTATTTTAAAATCACTGAATTTAACAATTCTATTGTGTGCCAGATACTGGGCTAAAATCTGGGAAAACAAAATAAGGGGTGTAGCATCTGCTTCATGGAGCTAGAAATTACGTCCTTCATGCAGTCTCTCTGATTTCCAGACAGAAGCTCTCTCAAAGCCCCTCCAACCTGCGTTTTATTTTTTATCACTTATTTATATGTCTGTGTTGCTGCCTCTACTAGAAAACAAAATCCTTCAAAGCAGAGGCCTTATTTTAAAATTATGTATTTTTAACCTCTCCCAGCTCTTCATACTATGGCTTGCATATATTACACTCTCAACAGATGTTTATTAAATTCTGAAACATTTGTGATTGTCTAAGACATTGGTATTCTATGAATTTCTCCAATTAGAGCTTTCAGAATAAACAGAAAACATTGAAGGAAACTAACGAGATCTAAAGATTTATTTTGATGCACAGTAACACATTTTCATTGTTGATGAAAAGGATTATTTCTCTTTTAAATACACAAACAAATTTCTTCTCAGTAAATAGGTTAAGAACCGATTGATATATACCATCTCCACTTGAAATGATTTTTTAGCACTTCCAATCTTCCAAAGACATGTAAAAGTTGAATGGCAGAAAAGCAAATTCAAATAAATACCTTATTTTAGCTAAATGCTCAAACAGGCCACCATTGAGGTGCTTAATGAAGCCTAAAAAGTAAACAAAGCATTAAACTCACCCTTTATTTTGTCATTTACATTTGGTTTCACCCCTCACAGAAAGGTTTCCAGTGGGGAAACAAAAGTAATTGCTTTCTGTTCCCATGCCTAGGGTCTCGTGATTTCTTTGAGGCTGAATCAATCGCACGATGCAATTGTTAGACTGGCTGGTCCCCTGACTCTCATCTGTAAAGCGAGGATAATAGTACCTACTCTGGAGACCTCAATAAGTGAATATTTTGAACAGTTAATATTTTTTGTCAAATAAAATTTTCTTCTGCCACCCAAGTTTATTAGTCAGAACTTTAAATGTTGTCCTACAAGACAGCTCCTGTCACAATTCCCAGCTTTCGATGGCCCTGGTCACAAGGATACTCGAGACGCAGCCTTCACAGCAACACCCTCAGGGCCAAATGAAGCGGCCAAGCAAAGCCTCTGTCTGAATGATCCAAGGCAAAGTGCCCCACTGCTAGGATTATGCCAGAGGAGGACTCTGTCCTCACAAACAAGTCTCGCCTATCTTTCCTCTTTACACAGACATAATTTCACTAATGAATATTACATCCTGGCTGGAGGGAAACCATGGCTTGTAACTGAAATTGCCTAAAACCACCAAGCCATACACACTGGATAGACTACTTCACCAACCCTGCTTAGCAAAGGATTGGAGTAGATTTCCAGATAATTCAGTGACATTTCATCTGAACTATCTGAAACAGTTGATCCAACATCTACTAGGAATTTTTGCTGTCAGAGTTTCCCTCAGGCACAAAGACTAAATTCACACAGTTTCTATGCAACTATCTGAGAGGCCAAGTACATCCTTAGCAACAGAGGTCAGAGGTCTGGGAGAGTTTTGAAAAGCCACCACCAGTTGCCCTAACCGTGGACCATTGACAAACGCGGAATCAGGGCTGCTGGCCTTGACGATTAGGGCTGACGGCTTCGTTTAATTCACCACAGCCCAGAAAACACTGAAACCCCTCCATGTCCTCCATCTGTGTCCAGCCAGGATAACGACACAAGGGCAGCTAACATTTACTGGAAGCCCTTGGTCTCAGCACATGCTGAGACTTTTATATAATTATTGATTTTTCGTAAGAACCCTATGAAGCAGGCACTGTTAAAATTTCTCTCTTAAAGGAGCTTCCCTGGTGGATCAGCGGTAAAGAACCCACCTGCCAATGCAGGAGACGTGGGTTTGATCCCTGATCCAGGAACGTCCCACCTGCCTGTCTTGGAGCAACTAAGCCCATGTGTCGCAACTCTTGGGTCTGTGCTCTAGACCCGGGGAGCCACGGCTACCGAGTCCAGGACTAGAGAAAAGCCCGCACAGCAACAAGACCCAGCACAGCCGAAAAGAAACATAAAATTATTTTTTAACGTAAAAAAAATTTACCTTATAAAGATCAAAAATCAAAGAAGTTACAAGACATTGCCCAAGATCACACTGTCTGGCTAACTTCACACCTGTGCTCTCATTCATATCTTAGTGTCTCTGAAAGCACGCACATCCTTAGGAATAAGACGCCTAGTGTCACTGAGTCGGTTACGCATCTTGCTAAAATTTCAAAAAGTTCTGTTTTTCACTCCATGGCAGTGCTTCCTCTTCAGACGCTAACAAGCGTCCGCCTTCTCAGAGGACCATCAGCCTCGGAGATCTGGCTCCTACCACACAACTATTTCTCTATCATACCCTCTCCTCATTCACTCTCTGACCTTCACCCCCCTAGTTTCTTAGTTTTCAGTCGAGCTAAGTGTGATGGGTTGAAGAGTGCCCCTTGCCTCAAAATTCACTTTGGAGTCCTGACTCCCAGGTACCTCAGAATGTGATCTGACTTGGAGACTCAAGTCTTCACAGAGGTAATGTGGATAGAATGAAGTTGTCAGGGTGGGCCGGCTCCAATATGACTGGTGTCCTCATCAAAAGGGGGAACTTGGCCACAGAGACACACATAGAGGAAAGACAATATGAAGGGCCACAGGGAAAGACAAGCCAAGGCGAGAAGCTGCAGACCTCTTATGGTCCTCAGGAGTCAGCCCCACAGATGCCTTGACTTTGGGCTTCAAGCCTCTAGAGCTATGAGACAATAGATTTCTGTTGCTTGAGCCCCTCCATCTGTGGTACTTTGTTATAGCATCCCTGCCAAACTAATACATCAAGGGGCCCTAGTTTTGACTGACAAAGGCACTCCCATCCTAGGACAGAGGTGGCCTCAGATGGGGCCTCATCCAGTAACTATATAGGGAGTGGCCACTGCATCCGGGGGCTCCACTCCAAGCTGATTGAATCTCCTGCTGGGCTCCAGTGCCTCCAAGAGGTATTTTTAGACTCCCCTGTCGTTTCCCCATTTATCTGGGTAAGGACGAGGAATTTCTAGGTCTCAGATCTCAAAACCTGCAAGTAAATCAATATACAAGCATTGATTTTTTTTTCCCTCTTACAAAAAGCTAAGTGATAGGCAAACCTTAAATCAAGTCACCCGTACTCATCCTTTTTGTTTAAAAGAAGAAAAGTTATGGGCTTTGAATTAAAGTAATTCACCATGCTCTAAGGCTGAACCATGCATTTCCAAAGAACAATGAAGGTTCAGCAGGAGAGGGCTGCAAAATTTGCTCTCCAATATCACAGGTGATATGGCCAAGGAAAGAATTGTGACTAGAATTCATAACACCATCAGGACCAAATAATAGAGCCAAATATTCTGTGTGCCATTTAATTCACCTCTGCATTGTATATTGCTAAGAGCAGCATAAATTGGATAGCAAGGCCAGATACGAATAAAAATCATATTAAAGCTTGCTCACATTGTTCATCAAGTAATGTTCAGATCAATCGTGCCCATCTTTGTGGTCTTCTTACAAATCTCAGGCACCCATTACATCATTTAAGGTTTAGAAAAAAATCACAGGAGGATCTGACCAATTTGCATTCTTGGCAAATTAAGGACCCAATTAAAGCAGCTAGTAATAAGCTAGAAACAAACAGGAAGGTGTAAAATCTGGGCTGCTGCCTTCCACTTCAGGCTGATTAGAAAGGAGGAAGGAAGGTTCAAAGAAGGAAAAGGAAGGGTAGCTTGCCCCCTCCCCACTCAATGCACACATAAAGGCAGGCACTTTGTTCTCTCACTGACTTTTGCAGTAGAAATATGCCCATCTTTCTGCATACGAAAATCTGGATTTACACGTATGCAAAATTGAGGGTGATTTCTTACTTAATCAGTAGGTGAATAATTGGTTATACAGTCTTATGAGAGGGTAGAGGGCTCCTCTTAAAATATGTTAAATTTCTCTGATTGACTTAAATGCAAATTTTAAACCTAATTATTAAAGAAAGTAATCATGAGTTCTAAGGACTATTTCAGGAAGTGTGCTCATACTTACTTCCACCTAGCACTCCCCTCAGAGTGAGCTAGGGAAGGGGCAGCTGGGGTGAGGAGGTCAGACGGAAGGGAGGCCCTCGCATGGGGTCACAGATGGCGAGCCACCCCCGTGGTACTTGGACAACTTAAGCAGATGGCAGTAAGGATGGCAGTGTTGAGTTCTCTAGGTGTTTAGGTTTCCACCTCAGAAACCGAGGCAGAGATAGGACTTCTTTCCTCCATATCTAGCACAACAACATCACAAGGGTCTTTTCTCGCCTAAAAGGAGGACTTTTGTCGTTGCGTAGTTGCTCAGTGGTGTCCGACTCTTGTGACCCCAAGAGCCCACCAGGCTCTTCTGTCCGTGGAATTCTCCAGGCAAGAATACTGGAGTGGGTTGCCATTTCCTTCTCCAGGGGATCTCCCCGACCCAGGGATCAAACCTGGGTCTGCTATGCTGCAGGCGGTTTCCTACACTGCAGGCAGATTCTTTACTCACTGAGCCACCAAAAGGAGAGTAGAAATCAATATTTCTCACAAAAGCAGCTTAATGATTTTTGACAAAGTGTTTCTTCATGCTTTATACATTTCTTTGTGTATTAAGAAGTGCACAGGTGAATACTTTGTCAAGATAATACATTCTGGCCTTAGAAATTCAATATGAGGTAAATTTA
The DNA here is from genome assembly GCA_006410675.1 of Oreotragus oreotragus. Lineage (NCBI taxonomy): Eukaryota > Metazoa > Chordata > Mammalia > Artiodactyla > Bovidae > Oreotragus > Oreotragus oreotragus. Next base: position 1,535,149 of record SJYX01001462.1, read on the forward strand.
AATTAGAACACATCCCATATGATTTAAGGGCTTCCCTGGTGGATAGAGAGTAAAGAATCTGCCTGCATTGCAGGAGACCCAGGTTCGATCCCTGGGTCAGGAAGATCCCCTGAAGAAGGGAATGGCAACCCACTCCAGTATTCTTGCCTGGAGAATTCCAAGGACAGAGGAGCCTGGCAGGCTACAGTCCATGGGGTCACAGAGTCAGACATGACTGAGTGACTAACACTTTAACTTTCACATATGGTTTAAACACTGAGATTTAAAACAAAAGACTTGCTACAAAACTAGCTCACGTATGAGGTGATCTTCAGGCAAGGGCTCTAAAAACAAAAATGTGCAGTCCTCCTCAAGTGTAGCAGGCTAACTTTCTGATTCTGTAATTAAGTTGTAATTGACAACTGGGATGGGCAAGAGAGTAAGGGGAAAATAAATTTAATTCTATCTTCATAAAGGGTGCTATACCACTATGAAAACTCATTCATGAGTTGTTTTTTTATAATTGAAACCTTTAAAAAGGAAAAAAAAAAAAGCATTTAGTGAACATTTACTAAGTTATGTACTTTGGATGACTTATTTCATTTAGCTTCACAACATTCCCATAAGACAGGACCTGTTGTCATCCTACAGGGCAGGATGGCTCAGCAAGGTTGAAGAAGGAGCATCAGTCTGATCACAGAGACCAAGCATGGAACCCTCTGCATGAAGAAGACGTCATCCTGAGTTTAACTTTCCTTAAGGACACAAGTGTACCCTTCCGATTTCTCTGCCTCTCACTCAGAAACACAAGCCCTATGCTTTAAAATAGTTAAAATGCAGTAAGAAATCATTGATTCAGAATATCACGGATGAGAGAATTCAATGTCGGTCTTACAGAATATTAAGACAAATTAGGTTTTATTTGTGTCACATACACCATAACCATGGACGGCTTGGTCTGTTACACACGCATAAGTGAAAAGCTCATCTTGAGTGTGAAAGTGAAAGTGAAGTCACTCAGTCGTGTCTGACTCTTTGCGGACCCCATGGACTGGGCCGTAGCCTACCAGGCTCCTCCCTCCATGGGATTCTCCAGGCAAGAGTACTGGAGTGGGGTGCTACTTCCTTCTCCAGGGGATCTTCCCAAGCCAGGGATCGAACCTGGGTCTCCCGCATTCCAGGCAGATGCTTTAACCTCTGAGCCACCAACCTCAAGCACCGGGTGAATATCTGCTTTTGCTAACTTAACATTTCTTATACCTAAATAAACATTCTTGTTTGTTCTCACAAGTAACAAATAGGTAGATAGATATTCCCCTAACAAACTTCAGTAACTCTTTTCTTGTTTAATCACTGAGGAGAACACAAAACAACTAGCCCCTGCTAAATCCGACACCAGGGATTTCTGAAGGAATACAACTTTATGCCAACAAATAAACCTGTATGTCTCTACCTATGTAAACTAACAGCCATAAAGGCACTTGTCAGCCTTCAGAGAAAGGAGCACAACAGTGCTCAGCTTTCCTCCTGACCAGACTCACCTCTCTTGACCGGGAAGAAAAGGGGGAGCCCACTCTCCTTTCCAGAGAGTTCCTTTGACAAAGGAACAGGAAGTTGAGTTGTTGTCTGGGTATATTTTGCCTTTTATAAAAGAAGGGAGGAGGTACTGGAAATGCAGTCTTCATCTTGAACAACAGCAATGACTTTTCCCAAGGGACATTTTAACAAGTCTCAAAGGATACCACACCCCCTTCTCACCAAAGATATATGTGAAGCATCAGACATGCTTTAAATGCTTCATTTAAAAAAAAAAGCAAAACTCAAGTGTTTTCTCGTTATCTCATATTTTGGGACCCCACTTCTTTGGCATAGCATTAGTTTCTCCTTTGCATAATGGTACACATAGTTACTGCAGCATTACTGTTGGTTTCTTTCCCTAGAGCAACTTCTCAGTCTGACCTGCATCACCTACTTGAAAGGTAGAGTCAACATCTTTTCTCATGGAAAGTAGAGTTAATTAACATTCATTAAACGTCTATTGGGTGCCAAACAGTGTACTGAGTTCTTGACGTGCTGATCTAATTTTTAACTTATTCTCACAACTACTTGGTGAGGCAGGCATCTCCGTTCAGTAGGTGAGAAATTTAAGGTACAGGGAGCTTAAGCAATCTGCTCAGTGTCTGCTGGCTGGTAAATGATGAAACTGGCCTAACCCATCTGCCCAACCCTGAAGACTCATAAACTATATACTCTATAGTCCATGATAAACCCTCACTCAGCAAGACTCATTTCATTTCCTGGTGAGGGCTGAATGCCATCCATTTTCCCTGTCATTGAAACATATGCTTTCTTCTTCTTCCAAATTATTCCTCTCTTGCTATCTGAGTTTTTGAAGAAACAGAAAGACAAGAAAATGTTAGAGAATGCATTGCCCGTCTGCTGCTTGGCGTCTGCCAGCCCAGAGGGCATCTGTTTCAAAGTCACTCACAATGAAGAAAAAACTGGGACAGAGACAGGGACTGGACCTTTGAAGACACTGACAAGCTGTACATGTCTTGACATCTCAAAATAATCACTCGTTAGCTGATATTACATCCACCGATGTGGCCGAAAGAAGGACCAGAATCTGACGATACACGCACCAACCTTGCTTTCCCAATTGGGAAGGCAGATCTGTCTCTCTGTTTTCAATTCCTATTCCACTACTTTTAACAAAGGACTTTTTTTTCCTCCTATGCATTTCCCTTTCTCTGCTCTGTCCCAGGCAGTCCTATGAATCCTAAATTGAATCTCGCTCTCTAAGAAGTAAATAAAATACAGTTTTTAAAGACCACCTCTGAGAAATGACACATTGTGAAAATGAGATTCTGGCCCTGATTTCCAGAGTATGAGAGTCCCAGGGACTCGCAGGGCTGGGCACTTTTTTATGTTGTAATTGATAAGAATGGGTGTAATCCACATGTAAACATCCAAAGCATTATTCTTTCCTTTAATTGTACCCCCAAGCTTGATTTAATCCAAACCACTTCATGAAATGGATTTATAGAAGATATAAACTAATCAAAAGAACCTGCAAAAGAAATTATGCTCCAGAAACATATCTTATCACACTAGGAATAAACTTTTCTTCCCAGCAAATGCTACCCAGCACCCCTCAAGGAATACTTTTATCCATCAACTTAAGTAAGCCCCTTCGCCATCTATTTTGCTCTCCTTAAAGAAATACATTATCGGCATAGTTAAGGCATACCAAAGCTTACCTTTCTGCCAGTAACAAAAATGGTGGTTAAAGGTTGTTTCCTTCCATTCAGCTGCTGGGACCCTTGCTGGGACTGGAGTAGCTTCCCCAGAGGCCACCCCCTGTGCACGGCTCTGCTTCCCCAGCCTCTCCCTTCCCCTTCAGTCAAACATTAACCATTGACTGGTTTTATTGATTTTCATCAGATGTCATAAATGGAACCGTAATCCAGGAAAGAAATGCGTTTATACCAAAAGCAGTTCATTCACATCTAATACATCTCAGAACAAGTTTCTGAATTTCGGAATGTAGGTTAAATAAAATAGAAGACAAGAGGAAGTTAGCACGGAAAAACTTTCTGTGTATTCATGCAACTGTCTGCAGAGTGTGAGTTCCCCGATCTTTGAGTTTCCTCCATATTTTGCTCTCCCAACCCTTGTGCGCTTAGTCGCTGAGTCATGTTCAACTCTTGGCGACTCCGTGGACTGTAGCCCCCCAGGCTCCTCTGTCCATGGGATTTCCCAGGCAAGAATACTGGAGGAGGTTGCCATTTCCTTCTCCAGGGCATCTTCCTGACTCGAGGGTTGAACTCGCGTCTCCTGTGTCTCCTGCATTGTAGGTAGATTCTTTACCCAGTGAGCCAGGGAGGAAGTCCTCTTTCCCACCACTTGGCACAGAAGAATAATTGGCAGATATTTGTATAGATTCCATCTTAGACACAGACAAGCACAGGGTGTCATGTCTGAGCAGTGACTCGGTTCACTGATAACCAGGCACAAGAGACGGGAAATGATTCAGACGGAGCAACTCAGCGTGCAATCTGACAGCACCTGCTTCTGAAGCCCAAGGGTCCTCTTCAAAGTCTGCATGAAACAGCCAGCAGTGGCCTTCCCCCAAAACACAAATCAAGTCCTTTTTCTCACCTCTCTGAGAATGGACTTACTAAGAACAAGTTACCACTTTTTCCACTCAAAATGAAGTTTCCAATTAAACAATAAAAGCCTATGGTCCAGATTTCTAAAGTCAAGGGCTCTTTTTGATGGATTCCTCATTCCCACCCCTCAGTCACTCTGGAAACCTACACTAAAGATGTGAATCAAGGTCGCTTTTATGTCAAATGTGATATTCATTCTGATACTCATTTCTGGGCTTCTCCTGGGCTGCATTGCATTCTCCATCTGTCTCTAGCGTGCGTCCAGTACAGTCAAAGCACAAGAGCATAGCCCACTGTCTAGATGGGGTTCTTCCTTCTCGATCCCCTTGAGAAGACTAAGCCTCACTTGTCTTGGGGACCCTGAAGTGAAATCACCTGGTTGTGGGCCAGCAGTCAGCAGGCTCGGTGGACCGGCAGGCCCAGCAAGGATCCTTCTTCCTTTGTTTCACAACATAGCTACATTTAGAAAAATGAGGTCAGTGAGGCTAAGCAACTCTCACATTCTTAACACCTCTGCCCTCCCGTGAACCAAATCAAATGACCTTGTTCCACAAGATCAAAGAACTTTCACTTGCATGTTTTACTTCCTGAATTAATGACAAGAATCTCAAGGTGTTGCCCCAAGTTTGCTTCTTCTTCAGAAACCTGTGGTACTTTTTAATAATGTATGCAAAAAGTATATTTAAATCTATAAGCTTTTCTTCAAAAGCATGTGTATATATGTACCACTTTTAATCCCTGATTCTTAGCGATGATCAAAATTATAGAATCAGACTCCAGCCTTGGTCCGTCTGATTCAAAGCCTAACCTATTCACCACCACAGCTGTTGAATTTGCCAGTTTGTTTTTCTTCTGGTTCCATTTAGGAAGAAATCCATTTGTGTGACCCCGTTCCTGATGGGAGAACTCAGCGTGCAATCTGACAGCACCTGCTTCTGAAGCCCAAGGGTCCTCTTCAAAGTCTGCATGAAACAGCCAGCAGTGGCCTTCCCCCAAAACACAAATCAAGTCCTTTTTCTCACCTCTCTGAGAATGGACTTACTAAGAACAAGTTACCACTTTTTCCACTCAAAATGAAGTTTCCAATTAAACAATAAAAGCCTATGGTCCAGATTTCTAAAGTCAAGGGCTCTTTTTGATGGATTCCTCATTCCCACCCCTCAGTCACTCTGGAAACCTACACTAAAGATGTGAATCAAGGTCGCTTTTATGTCAAATGTGATATTCATTCTGATACTCATTTCTGGGCTTCTCCTGGGCTGCATTGCATTCTCCATCTGTCTCTAGCGTGCGTCCAGTACAGTCAAAGCACAAGAGCATAGCCCACTGTCTAGATGGGGTTCTTCCTTCTCGATCCCCTTGAGAAGACTAAGCCTCACTTGTCTTGGGGACCCTGAAGTGAAATCACCTGGTTGTGGGCCAGCAGTCAGCAGGCTCGGTGGACCGGCAGGCCCAGCAAGGATCCTTCTTCCTTTGTTTCACAACATAGCTACATTTAGAAAAATGAGGTCAGTGAGGCTAAGCAACTCTCACATTCTTAACACCTCTGCCCTCCCGTGAACCAAATCAAATGACCTTGTTCCACAAGATCAAAGAACTTTCACTTGCATGTTTTACTTCCTGAATTAATGACAAGAATCTCAAGGTGTTGCCCCAAGTTTGCTTCTTCTTCAGAAACCTGTGGTACTTTTTAATAATGTATGCAAAAAGTATATTTAAATCTATAAGCTTTTCTTCAAAAGCATGTGTATATATGTACCACTTTTAATCCCTGATTCTTAGCGATGATCAAAATTATAGAATCAGACTCCAGCCTTGGTCCGTCTGATTCAAAGCCTAACCTATTCACCACCACAGCTGTTGAATTTGCCAGTTTGTTTTTCTTCTGGTTCCATTTAGGAAGAAATCCATTTGTGTGACCCCGTTCCTGATGGGAGATAGCCAGGTTCCTAAAGTAGGCTTCCCTTTATATATTTTATGTTCTGGGTTTCTAGTTTCTCAAGTCAGAGAATTAGATTGATTAAACTCTAAAAAGGCCAAAACCACCCATCAGAGAAATTAACAGGTAATTACATCTCTGTATTATAAAAGTGTCTCCTGTGCGCTCCATGATAATAGGTTAGCACAGTTTTCAGAGCTGTGTGTTCACCATTCATACCTTAAATTTAAATTTATAAGTTATAAAATTATCTAAATTACAATTTTAGATTAAAATTATCTGGATTTATAATTCTAGATTAAATTCTGTGTTTCAGGGTGAACACCTTTGCATTTTAGGAACCCATTCTTATGTAAAAATGAGGCATTTCCCGTTCAATAGTTTAACACTGACAGTAATATAAGGAAATTTTAATCAATTAAGATTACTAATTATCTTTATCAGAGCAAAGTAGATATAATTGTTTATATGATGGAAACAAGTGAACAATTGGAAAAGTTAGGATAAGTACTTCTGACTAACAGCTTCATAGTATTAGAACATATTAACATTTAATATTAATAGTGTTTTAACCATTCCTCCAACATTAGCCATAGAAAATATATAAGCAGTGTTTGATCTATGGACTGTGCTAGTTAGCTAGTTAACAAGGAATAAAGTTTGGATATCCTCCTAGACAAAAGCTTGATGAAAATTTGAAATGATTCTTAAATTTCAAAGAATGTTACATTTCTAATAGTCTTATTAGTTAAAGCTCAAAGTAAATTTATGAATACTAAGTTTTTCCATTTTTCATTCACTTGCACTTTACCTTGGACTTTATTTGCATTACATACTATGTATTTAAAGAACATTTTATCATGCATCTATCAACATAGAGCTTCATCTAATAAGAGTTATATAATACATATATATAATAATATTTTTAATGACTTAATTAAAACATGTCTTACTCATGTTACTGATGGCAGAAACTGTCTTCCATTAGCACTGAATAAATTCTTATTATTTTATTTATTTATTTTTTGACCAAGCCGTGCAGTTTGCATCTTAGTTCCCAGACCATTGAACCTGGGCCCTCAGCAGTGGGAGTGCAATGGCCCAACCACTATCCCACCAGGAAATTCTCAGTAAATACTATTTAGAGTTAAACTCATTTGAGTTATTTAATTCAATAACTCCAAATAGTCAGGATTGCATGCAGGCCCAACCAAGGCTAATGGGAACCCAGATAAGTGAATGATTTTGGATCCTTTCAAGGCTATATTTTACATCTTTTATTCCACATTTATTTAGTGGAATGACATGAAACTAATTTTCTGCTAGCGAATGTTTTAAACCAAAGCAGAATTTTCTCTAATTCCTTTCACTGGCCAAGGCAGTGTCCATTTTCCGATAAATGTAAGCAACATAGCCCCCACTCTTACATTGCCCTTATTCTTGTCCTTGAGTTTGGGCTTTTTATTGTTTTTCGTGTTATTGTTTCAGGCAATTTCCCAAACCAGAACACTCTAAGGAATTGCTAAGTGATTTAAGACTTAGATATTAAAATAAAACACTAATGCCAAGTAAAAAACACTGAACCATACATAATGAAGCTTCAAAATCTTAGCTATGACCTGTGCTCATCCTAAAAATATTCAAAAAAGACAGTTTGAAGCTAATGAAAAGTCTTTTCCCTGTTTTCAATTTTGACAGAAGTGGATCCGGCTTGCAGTTGTCTGTTTCAGGAATATTTTAACTCCATCTATAGAGGGTTGCTCCAGACAATTGCCTAGTAGGCAATTGGTCCTAATAGGCAATAGGTCCTCAATCTGGCTCCAGTTACCCCTGTCAGGAAATTTCTGGAGAACCCTATGACTGGAATGGTTAATAAGTATCCACATCAGACATAGATTGGACAAATCCCTTCTAGAGCTTTCTAAATATGGGCAGTTTATTAAAACTGGGCCTCCTATGATGAGATCCTGACTCGGGAGGTCATGGATGCATCCCAGGGATCAATATTTTTTTAAAGCCTTCTGGATTCCTGATGCAAGTAATCACATGGACCCTTCTCTGAGAAACACAGCTTAGTGATTCTGTGCTCTATCTGCGAGTAAATATTCTTTAACAAGGTCTGCCCTTGATATTAATTTTCCCCCATCATTTCTGCAGGACTTGTCTCAGACAACACTGCGGTTGAGTCACTCATGCAGACTGAATCTGGCAAACACAAAGATGCTTATCTTGCCTCAGACATTTTTTTCACAGTCTACTGAACATTTCATTTGACCTCAAATTTTTTTCTTAATTCCAAGAAATTGCAATAATCTTGTTGCTTTTCTGAGTCTGATCTCTGTCTCTCTTACCAGATTTCACCAGCATTGGTCTCGGCTTACATCCAGTTCAATGCTCAGACTATTGCATCTTGTTTCCACCTCCAGTATCCCATGGAAGCTGCCCTTGCAAAGGCGATAACAACCCCGTTTGATAATGAGAAACGCTGCACTTTACCAGATCTCTCACAACATGTAACACTATCAATAGCCTTCTCTGAACTGCCCTTTATCCTTGGTTTATTTGTGAATACTCTGTTCTGATTTCTTTTCTACTTCTTGAGCCAGTCTCTGGCAGTCCCATTTGTAGCCTCACCAGACTCCTTGGGTCAGTGCCGGGTTATCTCACCTTGTCACTCATTCTAGGAGGCTGGATCTGTTTCCATCTGTACAGCGAAGTCTCAAGTCTCTCAGCATAGATCCTGCCCCTGGCCTGGGTTTCAGTCTTTTTACACCAACCAATTATTGCCAAAGCTTCCTTTATATGTCCCAAATGCACTACAAACTCAACATATCCAAAATTAACCTCACCATTTCACTCTCTCCCAAACTGAGCCTCTTGGAACACTACCCCTTCATGTTAGCCTTGGTAGTCACCAAGCCTTAGCCAGGGTGCTATGATTGATTGGTAATTCCTGTCATGGGTACAAATAGGAGGCTGGCAATGAATACGCCTGGGAATCACCGACCTTGCCTAGGAAGGACTCCGTGACTTGGACACGAGGGCTCAGTAAACTCTGGATTGCTTTCTCTACTTACGGGTTTCTCATGGGAAAACAAAACATTGGGATTGCCTCTGAAAATGTTGTCCTTAAGAAGTATTTCCAGGAGAAAAATCGTATTTTCAACACATGGTGATGAAATAACTGCAGACCCACATGCAAAGGAATGAAGTTAAACTCCTATATCATACCATGCAGAAAAATGAACTTAGAGTGGATTAAAGACCTGAAATTAGGGACTCTACAAAACTCTTAGAAGAAAACAGTGGTAAATCTGAATGTCTTTGGATTTGGCAATGGTTTCTAAGACATAACAGCAAAAGCACAAACAACAATAGAAAAACAAATTGGACTTCATCAAAATTAAGAATTTGTGCTTCAAAGAACACTATTAAAAGTGAGGGACTTCTCTTGTGGTCCAGTGACTAAGGCTCCCACCCCCAATGCAGGGGGTTCGAGTTCAACCCCTGGTCAGGGAATCAGATCCCACGTGCCACAACTGAAAGTTTGCATGCTGCAACTATAATCAGATTCCACGTGCTGCAACATAGACCCAGTGCAGCCAAATAAATAAAAATAATTTTTTTTTAATAGTGGAAAGGCCACCCACAGGATGAAAGTAAACCACATATCCAAGAAGGGAACTGTAGCTAAAACACATTTTTAAAAAAGCTCTTAGAATTCAAAAATAACTAGATTAAAATCTATCAGAAATGGACAAAGGATAAGAACAGATATTATTAAAGAAGGTATTCAAATAGCTAACAAATACATGAAAAGACGGTAAACATCATTAGGCATAAGCATGATGTAAATCAAAACCACAATAAGATACTACTTTATACCCATTAAGATAATTAAAACAAAAAGGACATATAACAGCAAGTATTGGAGAGGCTATAGAGAAATCAGAATCTTTGTATACTCAGTGGGAATGTAAATGATAAAGTCACTTTGGAAAAAAAATCTGGGAATTTCCTCAAAAACTTAAACCATCTGACCTAGCAATGTCATTCTTAGGTATGTATCTAAGAAAAAAATGACATACGTCCACATGAAAATCGGTGCATGAATGGTCACGGCAGCATTATGCATAATAACTAAAAGTAAAAACAACCAAATGTCCACTCAGCCAACAGACGGATAAACAAAACGTGGTGTATCCAGGTAGTAGGGTATTCTTCAGCCACAAAAAGAAATGGAGAACTGACATATGCTACAACATAAATGAAGTAAAAGTAGCCAGACAAAAAAGGCCAAGCAGTGTATGATTCCATTCATGTGAACTGCCCAGGATAGGCAAGTTCACAGAGCTAGAAAGTAGATTCATGGTTGCCTGCGGTCAGGGAGTGGGTCGACGGCATTAGAAGTTTATGTTAAAGGATATGCGGTTTCTTTTCCTAGTGCTGAAAATGTTCTAAAATTCATTGCAGTAATGGTTGCACGATTCTGTAAATATACTAAAAACAACTATTGAGTTCTGTACTTTAAATTGGTAACTTTTATGTACATTAATTTTTACCTCAGTAAAGCTGTTACCAAAAAAAGGAACAGGTAATTCCTGCAGCCAAACTCACCCTGATATGAAATAAAAGACACAGGCTTAAACATTTCCAGTTACCTCAAACCAGGAACTTCAGAACAAGTTCATTGAGTTCTATTATCATAGATGATTTGAGAGGTTTTAATCATGTTAGTCTCACCTAAATATATTTATTTTGGTTATTTTACTTATTATTTGATCTCATCTTCTATGTTTTACTTTTAAAAGTGTATATAAGAACATTTCCATTCTTGAGAGTTCTCTGCCCTGAGCAAAGAAGGAAGGGAAAGAGGACCAGGTGACCACAGGCCCTTCCGTCTCTCTCCTAGAGCTTCAGGTCAGTTAGTTCAGCACTAGAGAAACTCTTTGAATTCACTGACCCCCAAAAAGGGAAGTCTATTTTCTTTCGACGTGACCAAGTCTAGTAATTCAGAAAACAAAACAGAAATTTTTTCTTTCTTTGGTCTTCCGGCTCAGGGTAATATTAAGCCTAGGGTCACGTACACACACAGTAATAATGCAGGAGAATTTCTGGAAAAGCTCTGTCATCTTAAGCCTGAAATTCTCCAGTTGCTACATGAGAAAACCCAGGAATGAAATCTCACACCTGAGATCCACTTTGCTGTTCTTCAGGAGAAGCCTGAAGGAGGAGGACAGGGGGAAGCCACTGGGGAAAGATTCTTGGGGGTCACCAGTGAGCGCTCAGGTAAAGCCAGGTCCCCTCACCAAGCATGGGGGAGGCCCCACAGACCATCTTTGATTAAACTGTCAGAGTCCCACTCACACTGTCCCCTATTTCAAACCCGGTGGTCTTGTCCGGTGAGTCCCAGAGGCAAGGCTCCAAAGAGACTGTTTTACTCCCATATCTTCCCAGTTCTGCTCCTAAGCATGAGAAGCAAAGGGGATTGCCTAGAACCAGCACTACATCCAATCAGATTGATTTCCAAGACAGAGGTGGCTGTACCTTCTCCAAGTTACCACTTTATACAAAAGAAAACTAATCACAGTTAACAACACAGGACTTGACTAAAAGTTAACCAAAAACCATCACTTTTTTCTATCCTCTGAGCTTTCCGAAAACAATTAATTTTTAGTACTGAGCTTCTTAACCCTGGCTGCACAGAAGCAAAGTGATTCTAATTGGGTTGCTGTTTGATGATCTGACAACAGCCATCTCTATGTTCTCTTTGGTACCAAAGGCTCAGCTGAGCTTGAGACTCACTGATCCAAGGCCTGCCCTTTGTAAGGCACTTTACTAACGTCTCAGCGTATTACCCTCACAACAATGCTGCGAGGTCATTATTTTTATTACTTTGCAAATAAAGAAACCAAGAAAAAAAGATAAAAATAGACTCACCAAGTCTTCCAGGTGTGAATTTTAAAAATATATATATATATGTGTATATATGTATATATATATATACACATATATATATATATATCAGAGCACTTCATAGCTACCCAGGGCGGAGAGCCTTTAATAACCCGCAGGGTGCCTCTCCTATGTGGCTCTACTTATCCACCAGGCACCAGAATCAGAGGCAGCTTAGACGCATCAGCTCACAGAACCACAGCCCAAACATCCACACTCCTACCCCAACAACATTCCCACCAGCTGTCCATTCGCCCCACCTTTACTGAGAGCTCCTACCCTGGGAATCCTGCCCCGGCCGCGAAACCTGCCCTGGTGTCATTTCCATCCCCAGATAACACCAACTACTTTACCCCCTAGAGCACGTTCCACCCAGATCTCCTCCCCAGCTGGTATCCTCTTAGACATCCCCCTGACCTTTCTCAGCGTGGAGTGAGAGCATCACCTGGCCAACTTGGATCCAGTCTCTCTCTCAGCTGGTCTGGAGGAAGGTCACCCTGTCTCAGAGCTAATGAGGAAGTGGTTAGCTTTACTGGAGTTCAGCTCAGACCAGCCCAGCCCAGCAGCCGGTATTGTTCAAAGAATTAGACACGAGGCCAGGTGCACTTTGCCCCAGCAGTCAATCAATTATCCCTGACTTCCTGGGCTTTTTACATGTTGCTCATTGTTTAGTCGCTCAGTCATGTCCAATTCTTTTGCAACCCCCTGGACTGCAGCAGGCTAGGCTCCTCTGTCCATGGGCTTTTCCAGGCAAGAATACAGAATGGGTTGCCTGCCACTTCCTTCTCCAGGGGATCTTCCTGACCCAGGGATCCAACCACCATCTCCCGCTTGGCAGGTGGATTCTTTACCAGTGAGCCACCTGGGAATCCCCTTCCCCCAATAACTGAACATCCTCTCCATTGCTGGGATATCACATGGCTCCCAGTACAACAGTGCCAATGTGCTGACCTTCCTTCTGGAATTTAACAGGGACCCTGGACTTGGACTTGGACTTAGGCTTCCCTGGTGGCTCAGCTGGTAAAGAATCCACCTGCAATTCAGGAGACCTGGGTTCAATCCCTGGGTTGGGAAGATCCCCTGGAGAAGGGAAAGGCTACCCACTCCGGTATTCTGGCCTGGAGAATTCCAGGGACTGTATAGTCCCTGAAGTTGCAAAGAGTCTGAGTGACTTTCACTTTGGACTTTGAAATTAATTTTCTGTCTTTGGAACAGAGGACCCTTTGGTCTTTTTCTTTGTTGATGACGAGGAAAAGACTGGAGGGAGAATTACCACAGAGCCAGTCCCAGAGCTCTCAGTGTCAAGGACACATTTCCTGAGCCTGACACGGGCAATGAGAACTTATTTCTCACCAGTTTTAGTCAGCTCCCTAATAAACTGTTAGTCTTTGTGGAGAAGGAAATGGCAACCCACTCCAGTATTCTTGCCTGGAAAATTCCATGGACAGAGGAGCCTGGCGGGCTACAGTCCATGGCGTCCCAAGGAGTCGCACACAACTGAGAGACTAACATATGCACACTGTTCTTTGAGTCAGAGTGTTTAAGACCACAGCCTTTGGGGACCGGCAAATTAGGATCTGAATCCCAATTCCAACGCTATTCTTTGACGTCTATATTTATCGCCAACAAGGATTTGGAAATCTTAGACTAGACCTTCCATGACTGAACCGCCTACTCTGTGCTCATAACAACAGTGGCACAATTAAGGGGTTAAAAAAACTAAAGTGCAATAAGGGTGTTTGTAGGGAGCTCTGAACTCTGCTTAAAAATGGTACCAAGATATGTAAGAATATACTGAAGGTAGAAAGAGGAGATCCCAACATCTTCCATTAATTATTTTTCTAAGGAGCCTTTCATCCCTACTCTACCTGCCTTGAGAGTGTTTTGCCATTTGCCTCCCAGCCTCACTCAGACCAGGAACCAACAGCAATTAGCCTCATCTACCACAAGCCTGGTGTTGGAGAAGACTCTTGAGAGTCCCTTGGACTGCAAGGAGATCCAACCAGTCCATTCTAAAGGAGATCAGTCTTGGATGTTCTTTGGAAGGACTGATTCTAAAGCTGAAACTCCAATACTTTGGCCACCTCATGAAAAGAACTGACTCATTGGAAAAGACTCTGATGCTGAGAGGGATTGGGGGCAGGAGGAGAAGGGGACGACCGAGGATGAGATGGCTGGATGGCATCACCGACTCAATGGACATGAGTTTGAGTAAACTCCAGGTGTTGGTGATGGACAGGGAGGCTTGGCGTGCTGTGATTCATGGGATCGCAAAGAGTCGGACATGACTGAGCGACTGAACTGAACTGAAAACAAGCCTAGAAGGCTTAATCACCCTCATCTCGTGGTATTGCAAAGGCTGCTAGGGAACTAAAATTGGTGTCGTTAATAAGCAAACCAACAAAGGAAGCCACAGAAAGCTAAGTCCAAATTCTCATTTAAGTTTCTATTTTGAAAGCAACAATGCAGCAAACGTCAGTGAGAAAGCTTGAAATAAGTCATTAGGCATCTCAGCAGACACCATTTGGACATATTTCTCACCAAATGGCTTCTGAAAGTGCCGTGAGAACTCTGATTTCTACTGGTAGCTGACTAGAGAGTTGCCCTGACTTTATAACCCTGCAGCAATGTCTTTGGATTTGGTGAACATACAATTCTCCCCAGTAGGAACCTTGCACAGTTTTCAAATGTAGCCCATGTGATTGCTCCAGAAGTTGTTTTGCCACCCAATGTATTCAGCCCTGAATTTAGGGATGGTCCCCAGTTCCAACTTAACTATTTAGTCTGATCATTAAGCAGTTCCTTTGTCTTTCTTCCATGTATTTGTTTACTTATCCCTTCTCCCTCCCCTCCCCACCAAACTTTCAGTCCGTCCCTCTCCCACCCCACCTCCCCCTTCGCAACCACAAGACTATTGTCTGTGTCTGTGAGTTTGCTTCTGTTTCGTAGATAAGTTCGTTCATGTCATATTTTAGATTCCACATATAAGTGGTATCATATGCTGTTTGCCTTTTTCTGAATTACTTCTAAACGATGATGAGGTCTATTTAGCAAGTATCTATTCTATGCCAGATGCTGGGCAAAGTGCTTGGCTTATCTTATCTCTAATGTACACAAGACTGAAAGGTAGATCACAGTCTCCAACCCCAGTTACAGAAACTGAGGTTCAAGGAAGTCAAATACCTTGGTGGTTATAGAGCTAAGATTTGGATTCAGATAACTCAGGATCTTTGTCATTGTGAACACTGCTTCTGATTTATAGAGATGTCCTAGTCACAGCTTCTACCCTGGACATCAGGACCACATCCTTTCTTCTATGACTTGGACTTGAGTGCCTCAACCAAACAGAAGAGGCCTTAGTACACAACTAACTGTTTCACATAGTTTAAAAAAGTTCTGGAGAACTTATATCAAAGCCAAAACTGTTACTTTGGGCAAACTCACTAATGTTGAAGCAGGCAATGTTAAACCAGCCCTGTTTATTCATCTACTTCTAAATTCCCTCCATGACATATTTATATGAGTTCATCCAGACTGCTCTGCCCAAATGCCATCCTCTCCATATCAGAAGTTTACTAAGGTTCTGCTGAGGTTGAGGAAGGTGGTAACCACTCTTAGCATCTTCCAGGCTTAAAGCATGCCAACCATTCTGTGAGGAGAGGAACTCTAGGGTCATAAGAAAAAGTTTCTCTTATAGATGTCTTCCAGCAAACAAATGAAGTGACAATGATATAATCCGAATGTTATCATTTTGCAAATGCCTAGTGAAATAATGAGTCTAGGTAAAGACTAGACTGTCCCATCACAAGTTGGCAAACTGGTCACTAGATGTCTTCTGGTAGAAGTATGCAATAACGTTTATACAGGATTATTCCTGGGAAAATATACCTGAATCAGATTAAACCTCAATTCTAGAGTGTATATCCAACAATGTAATATCTTTTTGCATGACTGTATAAAAGATGTACATTCTCTATAAGGGTATCTCTTACATCCACCATTGATAAAAGCAAAGGATATAACATGAAAAAGTAACTTAGTAAAAAGTTTAAATTTAAAAAAATTTAAATTTCCACTGGAATTTAAATTAATGAGGTCCATCCAGGATAATCGTTCTGCTGGTGATTAATTTGATTCAAGGATTGATGTAGAAGGCTCACAGGAGTATCTGTAGTCTATGGATGGATACCAAAGGCTTCAGTCAGGTTGTGTGTGTGTGTATGACTTGAATTCTCTTATTGTAACATTTTGCAGTGTAAAACATTAAACATAAATAGAAGTAGAGAGATCAATGTAATGAACACATGTACCAACCTCCAGCTTTAGCAATTAACAGCTCATGTCCAGCTTTGTTCCATCTGTGCTTCCCTTGAAACACATGACCTAATCCTTCACCCTAGAGCATTCCAACTGACTTCTTAGGAAAAAAGGAATAGTGGTCTTGCCTAGAAGCAGACTTCTGGTCAACTCTGCTAGAGGTCAAATGATCCTGCAACACCTGGACTATAAAGCCAAGCTTCTCAATTCATAAAATTTCATCAGCTTTTCTCTCTGCCTGACTGGCATCCAACGAACAGCAGCTCTTCTACTTTTGAGC
Source organism: Oreotragus oreotragus (assembly GCA_006410675.1). NCBI lineage: Eukaryota > Metazoa > Chordata > Mammalia > Artiodactyla > Bovidae > Oreotragus > Oreotragus oreotragus. The sequence continues at coordinate 1,551,791 of SJYX01001462.1, forward strand.
TGGTTGGGCTCCTGGAGGCTTTTTCCAACACTGTTTGTGCTAGGGTCTGAAGAGGCACCATGTAAGTTATTCTTAACATTGCTTATTTGTGGTAGACAATTTTGGAAACTTTTGCTCTCTGAACCACAGAAGTTCATGAGTTGAAAATTCAACAACTGAGAGCCTGACTTTCAGGCTCTAACCAAGCAGCTGAGTCTTTGCTTGGCTGCAGCTACCCAGAACACTGCTATATTTAAAATGGTTAATCAACAGGGACCTACTGTATAGCACATGGAACTCTGCTCCATGTCATGTGGCAGCCTGGATGGGAGGGGAGTTTGGGGAAAAAGGGATATATCTATATCTATGGCTGAGTCCCTTCACAGTTCACCTTAAACTATCACAATATTGCTTGTTAATTGGCTATTCCTCAACACAAAATAAAAAGTTTAAAATAAAATAAGGACTGTGAAGCAAGCTGAGCACTGAAGAATTGATGCTTTTGAACTGTGGTGTTGGAGAAGACTCTTGAGAGTCCCTTGGACTGCAAGGAGATCCAACCAGTCCATTCTAAAGGAGATCAGTCCTGGGATTTCTTTGGAAGGAATGATGCTAAAGCTGAAACTCCAGTATTTTGGCCACTTCATGCAAAGANAAGAATTGACACTTTTGAACTGTGGTGTTGGAGAAGACTCTTGAGAGTCCCTTGGACTGCAAGGAGATCCAACCAGTCCATTCTAAAGGAGATCAGTCCTGGGATTTCTTTGGAAGGAATGATGCTAAAGCTGAAACTCCAGTACTTTGGCCACTTCATGCGAAGAGTTGACTCATTGGAAAAGACTGATGCTGGGAGGGATTAGGGGCAGGAGGAGAAGGGGATGACAGAGGATGAGATGGCTGGATGGCAACACCAACTTGATGAACATGAGTTTGAGTGAACTCCAGGAGGTGGTGATGGACAGGGAGGCCTGGCGTGCTGCGATTCATGGGGTCGCAAAGAGTCAGACACGTCTAAGCAACTGAATTAAACTGAACTGAGCGACTTCTCATACTCAAACAGAGAGGCGGCAAACTGATATTGATTTCCACATTTTTGAAAGTGTTACAGGACCATGTTACCCCAAATGCTTGGAAACCCTAACCTAACCCCAGGTCTTTGTTTCAGAATTGAAAATGATTTGACTCTCAGAAGTTAAATTGCTTGTCCAAGGACACACGACTACTACACATCCATCAAGAGAATTCAACTCTCTTAGCTCTCACAACATGCCTCATTCTTTAAGTACAAAACTCTTTCTACTGATGGAAAGATGAATCTATTTTCCATATAACTTTTGAAGAAAAAGTAAAAGTGAAGTCACTCAGTTGTGTCCAACTCTTTGTGACCCCGTGGACTGTAGCCTACCAGGTTCCTCTGTCTATAGGATTTTCCAGGCAAGAATATTGTATAAATTTTATTCATTTATAATAAACATATTAAAATCCTCCCAAATGATGACTTTACTTTATGAAAAAGCTTGATTATATATCTTTTAAAGATTTTAAAAATAGGTTTTCTACATTTAAACATTTCATATTTTCCATTTATTTTCAAATAAATGTATTTTCATTAAAAATAATATTGTTTGCAAAAAACTCTAAAAGCCCTGTAATTCCAGAGAGAATCATATTGCTACTTTGGTATAGTTCCTGCTGGATATTTTTCTGTGTCCATTTTGCACAGTTGAAATTATATTGCATATTTCCTCTTTCTTCATTTTACTTATTTCAATTTTTAAGAAGTAGTACATTCACATAATTTAAAGCTCAGTGATGAGTATTTTCTGACATCTGCCTCTCTATCATCCAGTTCTTCTCCCTAACAAAAATTAATATTTCCAGCTTTTAACATTTTTGATATGTGCATCCTTATAGAGACATTTTATGAATTGTGCTCAGGTTCTTTTTCTTAATGTTAAGACATATGCATTTCCCAGTCTTTTGTAAAAATCTTATTCTTTAGGAGCACATAATACTTCATTATACCACAATTTATGTAGTCATGGATATATATTAGACATTAAAATTATTCTCAGCTTATTTTTTCATAACTTTGTATATCCTAGTGCTTAAGCTAAAAGAATGCATTGACCTTTTCCTTTTAGAAATTTTAGGACTTCAATAACTTTCCTTGAACAGATTAAGTTCATTTTACCTCTATTCCCAAAAGCAAATCTATTGCTTCTTCTGCTGAAATTAGTCAGCCAACCTGGGGTTGAAACAATCTTTTACCCAAATGAACTGACCTCAGGTGGATACATCACAATGTCTATACTCAAGGAAAAACATCTCCTGCTCAGTGTTCCATGAAAGGTAAACACTGGTAGAAAAAACTTTCCAGGAGAAGATGGATAAGCTCTGAGCATCTAATGTAAAGCATAGTGATCGCAGTTGCTAAGTATAGTTGGGCTTCCCAGGTGGTGAAGAATACACCTGCCAATGCAGAAGTGAGTTCTATCCCTGGTCGGGAAGATCCTCTGGAGATGGAAATGGCAACCCTCTCCAGTATTCTCGCCTGGGAAGTCCCATGGACAGAGGAGCCTGGCCGGCTACAGTCTATGAGGTCGCAAAGAGTTGGAAAGGACTGAGCGTGCACGCACACAGAACAATAGTTAGGCCAGTTTACATTTCTGCATATTCTTAATACTAAATACACATGAATAAGACTCACTAGGCTTACACATACCTAATACATATGATTTACGAACCTCATATACTGCTTAACGGCCAAGTGTTTCTTCTACTCGAGCTGAGACCTCACCAGAACCGATTAATCTTAACGATCTCAACTTCCAGTTAAAAAAGGAACACGTTCTGGGGCTCTAATATAGAGTAAGGTCACTACATTTAGTAACAGTGTAATATATACCTTGAAGTTGTAAGAGTAGATCTTAAATGTTCTAACCACACACACGCACAAATGTATTTACAAGCGGTGACAGAGGAGTCAACTAACTTTATATTTTTGTCATATACTGTATATCTATATATAATCCTGTGTGCACCTTAAGCCTACAAGTTTGCTGTTGTTCAGTTGCCAAGTATGTCTGACTCTTCGACCCCTTGGACTGCAGCACGCCAGGCTCCTCCTCTTGCACGATCTCCCAGAGTTTGCTCAAATTTGTGTCCTTTGAGTTGATGATGCTGTCTAACCATCTCATCCTCTGTTGTCCCCTTTTGCTCCTGCCTTCAATCTTTCCCAGCATCAGGGTCTTTTCCAACGAGTTGGCTCCTCTCTCAGGAGGCCAAAGTATTGGAGCTTCAGCTTCAGTCCTTCCAATGAGTATTCAGGGTTTATTTCCTTTAGAATTGGCTGGTTTGATCTCCTTGCTGTCCAGCGGACTCTCAAGAGTCTTCTCTAACACCACAGTTTGAAACACGGTATTAAACGTCAATAATATCTTAATAATGCTGTGGGGAAAGCTTGGTGATTTTTTGTTGTTGCTTTGGGGTTTAAAAAAATTTTTTTTAAATTTATTATTTATTGTTGGCTGTCTCGGGTCTTGGTTATGGCATGTGGGATCTAGTTCCCTAACCAGGGATCAAATCCAGACACATTGGGAGCTCAGAATCTTAGCCACTGGACCACCAGAGAAATCCTTTAATTATTTAATTATAAAAAAGAAAAAGAAAATTGCCAACCTTGAATTCTATACTAAGTGACATTGTCTTCCACAAACATAAAATAGATATGCTCAGAGAAACAAAAATCAGAGAATTCAACAGCAGCTATCTTCAACAAATAAAATATTATTTTTCAAGCAGAAGGAAAATGATTCCAGACAATAAATTAGAGATACAGTAAAAAAAAATGAGGGGCAATTAAAAAGGTTAAATATGTTGGGTGAATCTAAGTAAATGTTAGTTATATAAAAGAGTAATATTACTATTACAGTTATTTAAGAGAAAGATACTTATTATAAATTCTAGGGTTACCACTATAGAATTTGTAAAAGAACATATGACTTGCGAGGTAAGAAGAAGNAAAAAGGTTAAATATGTTGGGTGAATCTAAGTAAATGTTAGCTATATAAAAGAGTAATATTACTATTACAGTTATTTAAGAGAAAGATACTTATTATAAATTCTAGGGTTACCACTATAGAATTTGTAAAAGAACATATGACTTGAGAGGTAAGAAGAAGAAAAAAGACAGAATAATTATTTTTAAAGTTCTCAATCTGAAACAAATCAATGAAGGGGGAAAAAAAACACAGAATAGGCAGGATACACAAAAAAACCTATATAATATTATAGAATCAAAGCTACACATATTAGTAATTACTTTAAATGGAAATGGATTAAACTCCCCAATAAAAAGACTTAAAGGCTGTCATACGGAATTTAAAGATAAAATTGTTACTTATGAGAGACATATCTAAAACATAAGGATACAGAAAGTTTAAAAATACAAAGATGGAGAAAGATTTATCTATCATATAAACATAAATTTTTAAAAGTCGGTTATAGGTCTGTTAATATAAGCAAAAATAGACAAAGTCAAAAGCATGAGTAGTATCTTTATAATAATAAAATGCTTCATTTAGTAGCTAGATATAACAGTTTACACTTCTATGTACCTAATAAATGGCTTCAAAACATGTAAAGTAAAAAATAACTGGTCTAAAAAAACATAAAAATAGATTCATAAACATATTAGGAAATTTTAATACATCTATCCTAATAGATGATTTGAATAACATAAACAGTTCAGTTCAGTCGCTAAGTCGTGTCCGACTCTTTGCGACTGCATGAATTGCAGCACGCCAGGCCTCCCTGTCCATCACCAACTCCTGGACTTCACTCAGACTCACGTCCATCGAGTCAGTGATGCCATCCAGCCATCTCATCCTCTGTTGTCCCCTTCTCCTCCTGCCCCCAATCCCTCCCAGCATCAAAGTCTTTTCCAATGAGTCAACTCTTCGCATGAGGTGGCCAAAGTACTGGAGTTTTAGCTTTAGCATCATTCCTTCCAAAGAAATCCCAGGGTTGATCTCCTTCAGAATGGACTGGTTGGATCTCCTTGCAGTCCAAGGGACTCTCAAGAGTCTTCTCCAACACCACAGTTCAAAAGCATCAATTCTTCAGCACTCAGCCTTCTTCACAGTCCAACTCTCACATCCATACATGACCACAGGAGAAACCATAGCCTTGACTAGATGGACCTTTGTTGGCAAAGTAATGTCTCTGCTTTTGAATATACTATCCAGGTTGGTCATAACTTTTCTTCCAAGGAGTAAGTGTCTTTTAATTTCATGGCTGCA
>SJYX01001462.1:1559591-1585993 GCA_006410675.1 Oreotragus oreotragus
AATAAGGAGTTCATGATCTGAGCCACAGTCAGCTCCTGGTCTTGTTTTTGTTGACTGTATAGAGCTTCTCCATCTTTGGCTGCATAGAATATAATCAATCTGATTTCAGTGTTGACCATCTGGTGATGTCCATGTGTAGAGTCTTCTCTTGTGTTGTTGGAAGAGGGTGTTTGCTATGACCAGTGCATTTTCTTGGCAAAACTCTATTAGTCTTTGCCCTGCTTCATTCTGCAGTCCAAGGCAAAATACTAAACCTGAATATATATTCATATATAAAATTCATTATAACATATATCCAAATTCAAAGGATTGAAATTCTACAGATTATGTTCTTTGACTACAATGCCATTAAACCTTAAGTCAAATAGCAATAAAAAAAACTAAACAGTTTCTATATTTTAAGATTAAAAGCATACTTCTAATAACCCATAAGTCAAAGAAGAAAACACAGTGGAAGTGGAAATCGAGTTTGAACTTAATGAAAATGTAAATTATCAAGACTTTGGGGATGCAGAGGGATTTATAGGGTTACAGACATGCATTGGGAAAGACTAAACGTCAATGAACAAAGGCATTTAAAGAAATTAGAAAAATCATGGCAAAGAAAACTCCAAGTGAAAAGGAGATAATAACGGAAAGAGCACAATGAAATAGAACAGAGACTAGATTCTCTGATGGCCAAAAAGAGAATCAGCGAAGTCCAAAGCTGGTATTTTCAAAAGACGAATAAGTTAATACAGCGCTGGCAAGACTGATAAAAGAAGTCACACAAAATCTGAAAAATGAAAAAGACTGACCCTAACAGTATTAAAATCTTCTGAACAATTTTACACTGTTAAATTTGAAAATTTCGATAAATGGATAAATTGACATAGGAAGAAATAGAAAACCTGAATATTCCTTCATTAATAATTGTGAATCTATAACTTAAAGCCTTTCAACAAGAATGCTCCAGGACAGATGACTTTACAAGCGCATGCGTACAGATGATAAAAGAAGAAATAATGGCATTTATACAGAAACTAACCACTGGGAAGGAGGAAGCACATGTCAGCTCCTCTTCTGAGCGATGTATAACCTTGCTGTCAAAACCTGACAAGAACATATGAAAGGACGATTCCATGCCAACCTTTCTCATGAACATGGATTAATAATCCACATTATTAGCATAACAAAATTAGCAATATAAAAGCATAATGCATCCAATCCAGGTTTACTCCAGAAAGAGAAAATTGATTTAAAATTAAGAATAATTAGTGCAAGTCAATATGTTTATAAAATGAAAGGATGAAATCATATGATCATTTCAACAGAGGATAAAATTCAATATCCATTCACAATTTTTAAAGTTTAGAAAATCAGTATTAGAAAAGAATTTCCTTAATCTGATTAAAGATGCCTATAATATTTCTTTAACAAATATCACTCTTAACAGTGAAAACTTTCTCCCAGTAATTAAAATCAAGAAAAGATGTCCACTCCGGCCACTTCTATTCACTATTACACTGGAGGCCCTAAAGGTGCTGTTCATCACCTCAGATCAGGCCTGGCATGTGCTTGGTGTCAGCAAAGCACTCACTAAAATTTATTTGGAAATAATCTGATATCTAAAAACTAAGCATTGATGTTAAGGCAATAGTGTAATCATTCCCTAACTACTTTGCCCCAACCTCCTGTTCTTCACAGAGCCAAGCTTTTAGAAAATATGGATCAGATCATTGTTCAAGACGCCCACGGCGTCTTCATGACCTCCCCAGACTTGCCTGATTGCTGATTCCATTCTGCGTTCCTTTTCCGGTTCTCTGCATTCCAGCCCCAGTTCTCAAAGACCTGCTCCTTCCATGTCTAGACCTCCGCACACACTGTTTCCTCAGCCTGGGGCCGTCTCCACCATCTTCTTGCCTAGTTCATCCTTCAGATTCTAGCTCGATAGCTTTGTTACCACCTAATCCAAACTCAAAAAAGTCCCAGTAGTAATGTGCCTCCTGGCACCCAGAACTTGCTTCCTATGAATGACTCTTCAGTAAGAGGAACCATGGCTACTTGGAGAAACGGCTGGTTCTAGAACTGCGGCAGAACATATACAAGTTGAGCCTGGAGCATCTAACAATGTCAGGAATAAAGAAGCACGCGCGCACACCCGCACACACACACCCATGCCACAGTGGCCCAGCACAGGAGCCAAAAAGAGCTCCAGGTGGCCCAAGTTGGAACAATCAGAATAATACTACAAGTAAGGAAGTGTGTATTACAACCCTGAGTACAAAATAAATATCTGGGAATTCCTGATCAAAGAAATGACTGAATAAATTAGTAAGTGTGGGAGAGCTCTGTGCAGAATTCCAGGTAATTTTTGTAGATGTCCTGCCTTCGAGGAGGAGGATGGTCCTTGCTGCTTGAGTGTGTGTTGCCCACTGTAACTCCTTCCCAAACAGGCAGAGATGAGAGGGTAGGAGCGGGGGAAGTACCCTTACTGGGGAAGCCTGCCAAGCCCTGTGTTGACCAGGTGATCAAGGGCAGCATCAGCATGAGAGGTTGTTTTGCTGATAGTCTGTGCTTTTGATGTGATGAGCACGGCATTGTGCCTCTGTGGCCTCCTCTTCAGAACACGTAGCCCAGTCTACCTGTGAGGAAAGCATCAAACCCCGTTCGAGGGCCATTTTACACTGTATCCAACCAAGACTCTTCAAAAATGCCAAGATCAGAAACAAGGAAAAAAAATCTGTGAAACTGCCACAGCCTAAGGGGATACAATCACTAAATGTATGCAGGGACTTGAATGAGATCCTGGGACAGAAAATGGACATTAGGAAAAACTAGGGAAATCGAAATAAAGACCTTAGTTAACAAAAATGTATTGGTGTTGGCTCATTAATTGTGACAGGTGTGCCATGCTAATGTGGGGTGTTAATAATACGGGAGGGACTTCCTTGGCAGCCCAGTGGTTAAGGCTCCTGGCTCCCAGTGCGTGGGACACAGGTTCAATCTCCAGTTGGAGAACTAAGATCCTCCATGCCACAAGGTGCGGCCAAGAAATAAGTAATAAAATAATAATAGGGGAAATGCTGTGGGGAATATGTGGAAATCTTCATACTATCATTGCAATTTTTCTGTAAATCTAAATTCATGATGAAAAAAAACTTTATAAAAAACAGCTGTATGCATGCTAAGTTGCTTCCCTCATGTCTGACTCTTTTCAACCCTATGCACTGCAGCCCACCAGGCTCCTTTGTCTATGGGATTCTCCAGGCAAGAATACTGGAGTGGATTGCTGTGCTCACCTCCAGGGGATCTTCCCAACCCAGGGATCGAACCCAGGTCTCTTACACTTAACCCATCAGCAGGTGGGTTCTTTACCACTAGTGCCACATCGGCTCAGTTCAATTCAGTTCAGTCGCTCAGTCGTGTCCGACTCTTTGCGACCCCATGAATCGCAGCACACCAGGCCATCCTCTGTCCATGGGATTTTCCAGGCAAGAGTACTGGAGTGGGGTGCCATTGCCTTCTCCGAGATTTGACATTAGAACCATGCAAATTCTTTACATAACTACAAAACAACCTTAGGTCAAAATTAAAAGAAAGCTACTCTTAAATGGAAAGCAAATGAAACAAACTTCTCTGTGTATTGAATGAGAAGCATAGCCTGAGAGGAAATAACTCAAACGATTTAAAAACAGCAATATCACTGTGAACCCTGGTGGGTTAGATCCTACGGACAAAAATCACCTTAAAAATCTTAAACTGTTTTCAGAAATCATTCTGCTAGCAATGATATTAATACAATCATTCTGAAACACAGATAGTAAAGCCAAAGTAATTATATTCACACTGCTTGGAGTCAAGATTTTAGGCAGAAAAGCAAAAATATACAAATACAAAATCAAAGAAGTTAAACAGAAGTCCTGCAATACTAAGTCCAAATTCAAAATTTTAGCAGGAACTCATGATGTATTTTCTCCTAAATAATTTTTATCATTCTGTCCACTGTAATAGCCTAGAAACAATGACCAGCTCATAAGCAATGAGCAGCCCCAGAGCCAGCTTGTGATCTTTAAACATCATTTCTCACAAAAGGAGCTAAGTCTCCTTGAAGAAAATTGCTGATTCTTGGTCTGGAGCAGGAAATGTACAAAATGTACCTAGAACATTTGTCATAATGGACAGCAAAGAAGTTATCAAAACCCACTGGAGTTGTATTCAAAGAATTCAGCAAACAGAAAGAGGCTCTCAGAGGCAAAAAGTGACTGAAATGAACTGAAACACATCAAACATGTTTAAATCCATGAGGCTATAATTATACTCAACAACAAAAACTCATTGAGCACCCTTGGAGGATGACTGAGAGCCAAGTCATCATTCTGAATAAATAAGAATAAAGGACTTAACCTGCCCTTACTGTGCAAACTGTATCTTGGGGTAACCAAAGAGTTTTAAGGGAAAGTTTCTCTTTATAGGAGACTTCCACCAAATAAATGAAGGAATGATAGAATTAGACTATTATCAGTTTGCAACCCCTAGTGAAAAATGAATTATCAAAAATGATGAACTACCACAAACAGATAGCATGTTGCACCACTGCCCCCTGAAAGAAGTATGCTTATGAAGATTTCTTGATAGAAAATTGTATCTAAAGCAGGTCAAACTTTCCACTCTAGACTGTAGGTCTAAAGAGTTAGTCTACAGGAAATGCTGGTGAGAGGAACAAGTTATAGATGAAATGACACTCAGAGTTGCAAAACAGAAAATGTGAAATACTACAGGACAGATGACGCTGTTTCTTCCATGTATAAATTGAAAAGGAAAAAAGATTCAACAGTTATAGATTAAAAGAAAGTTGAAAGAAAGCATGGGCCAATTTTCTGTTGTGGCCTTGTTTTTTCATGCAGCATGGGAGATTTTAGCTCCCCAACAAGGCACCGAACCCAGGGCAGTGAGAGTTCAGAGTCCTAACCACTGGACTGCCAGGGAATTCCCCAAACCAATTCTTAAAAAAAAAAAAAATTATGTAAATATGTAAATTCTATTTTGGGGTGTGAAAATGGTTATGTGGTTTCAGTTCTTTAAGGGTTCTTATTTAGCGATATGTATAGAGTTATGGATGAAGTGATTTGCTGTCTTAGATGTGCTTTATAAGAATCCATTCTGGTTGTAAGGGAAGGTAGTGTGGTACAGGGCAGCAGAAATTAAACAAGACTAGGCACAAGCTAAGTACCAAAGCAATTGGACAATGATGGCACATGGGAGTTTATCACATTACTCTATTTTTGTTGATTTTGACATGTTCCATTAGTAAACTTTAAAGTGAGACCTCTTTAGTTACACACACATACACACACACATGCACACCCTGACTTTCCCTAACTTCTTATTCTTGTTTTGGGTCAATAAGCGGTGAGTAGTATTTTTTTTGTTCAAACCATCGAGGCATTTATTTCTGTAGAGATAGTGCTGAGCACATTCTCAACTGGACAGTTTCCAGAGAAGACACTGTTTCACCATAACACCATGTGCTGGCCCTCTAGTTTCACATTCTGAATCTGGCCTTTCAGAAAATATAAATGAAGCCTCCTGAACTGGAAGGTAAATTTGGAGTTTAGAGCACTACACTATTAGTATTGAAACATCAGAACTGTTCTCCTTTGCTAGCATCTCAAGGATATAAGGATCTTGGCCAGTGGGCACAGCATGAAACACAAGTAGCACACGTGTAGACGCAGGAGCTGGTGACCTGGAAGCAAAAGGGGTGCAGAAGGAAGGGGCAGGAGGTCCAAGTTGAGGTTAGGTCTCAGTCATCTGCAGGGATCTTGGAGGTGTCTCTAGCCTTTCACAGTGTGATTTGAGATTCTGTGTCTCCAATGGTCAGAGAAATCTGAGCTGATGGCAGGGTTACAAGCAATTAGATCCACTGCCATTCACGAATTATCATTCCAGACCAAGTACTAAGCATTTCATATTCATTTCCTCCATGAATCGTTCCAGTCTCCCCTCTCCCTTGGCACAGGCATTACCACCACACTTTTACAGGTAAGAAAAAGGAGGTTCAGAGAGGTTGAGTTATTCTCTCAGGATCACACAGCCAGCAAGTGACTTATTTGCCCTCTAACTTAGGGAATTCAGCCTTCAAAAGCCTCCCCCACTGTCTGGGTTTGGCAGGCAGCAGGTGGCATTTTGTGGGCACCAATGCCCAGAGCATTTCCTGGGTGAAAATCCTGCCCACTGAAATAAGGACAACAGCACCATCAGGGAAAGGATGAAGACCTGTTACCAAAGGCGAACGAGTTCAGAAGACAACTGATGCCTCTGTCGCTTATCTGGGAAGCAAATCCAGGACAAAAACAGCCAGAAAACCTGGCAGGGGCTGGAGGGCACTGAGGAAGGAGAACGTATGTTTCACAGCTCCTTTTCCCGGGAGGGGGGTTCATGTTTGGGAGTTCGTGTAAAAAAATAAATAAATACAAAAAAAAATAAAATAAAATAAAATAAAATAAATTGACCACAAATGATAATTTATAGACACATGCAGCCCTCGGCGCTCGTGGCAAGTATTGCAGTAAAGGCTCGTTTATTTAGCGTCCTGCTGATTAGCAGGTAGTGCACCACCGTGTGTGAAAACAGACACACATGGGAAGCCACCATGTGTAGCACGTGGGGCTCAGCCCGGCGCTCTGTGGTGCCCTAGATGGGTGAGGATGGGGGCAGGCTGGGAGAGGGCTCTAACAGGGAAGGGATATGTGCATGCATAGAGCTGATTCATTTCATTGTACAGCAGAAGCTAATACAATATTGTAAGCAACTATACTCCAATTAAAAAAAAAACAAAACAGAAAGTAATGATACATACAGTGAGAACTGATGACTGTGAAGATGACCCAGAGGCAGAAGGATATCCTCAAGAGGTTTATGACCCACCAAAATGCTATTACATTCCAGAGTCAGAGCAATAAATATATCCTATTGAATGAAATGTATCTGACAACTGTTCAGCTGCATATGGTTATGTGAAATCTATATAACCAGAATACATGATTACCCAGAATAAACATGCTCTCTGACCATGCTGGCTTTTCTGCCATTGGATAATGATAAATACAGCCTCCCCAGTACATAGTTATTCTACCACATGAAGAGTTGAAGACAGATAAAACTGAATGGAATGAATCTGGTAGAAAATAACCAACAAATAGTCCTTTCAAAATGTATCATTTAGGACTTCCCTGGAGGTGCAGTGGTTAGGAATCCACCTGCCAATGTAAGAGACACAGTTTTGATCCCTGTTCCAGAAAGATCCTACATGTCTCAGGGCAACTAAGCCCACACGCCCCAGCTACTGAAGCCCGAGTGTCCTAGAGCCTCGAGTGTCCTAGAGCTCAGCAACAAGAGCAGCCCCCTAAATGAGAAGTCCACACACAGCTAGAGCAGCCCTCACTCGNAATGTATAGTATATACAGTAATGGATAGTATATATAGTAATGGATAGTATACTAATATGGTGTACTCCCCACCTTCCAGAGATGAGTGCAATTGTGCAGTAGTTTGAACATTCTTTGGCATTGCCTTTCTTTGGCATTGGAATGAAAATTGACCTTTTCCAGTCCCGTGGCCACTGCTGAGTTTTCCAAACTTACTGACCTATGGAGTGCAGCACTTTCACAGCATCATCTTTTAGGATTTGAAATAGCTCAACTGGAATTCCATCACCTCCACTGGCTTTGTTTGTAGTGATGCTTCCTAAGGCCCACCTGACTTCACATTCCAGGATGTCCGGCTCTAGGTGAGTGTGAGTGATCACATCCTCATGATTGTCTGGGTCGTGAAGATCTTTTCTGTACAGTTCTTCTGTGTATTCTTGCCACGTCTTCTTTAATATCTTCTGCTTCTGTTAGGTCCATACCGTTTCTGTCCTTTATTGAGCCCATCTTTGCATGGAATGTTCCCTTGGTATCTCTAATTTTCTTGAAGAGATCTCTAGTCTTTCCCATTCTATTTCTTCCTCTATTTCTTTGCACTGATCACTGAGGAAGGCTTTCTTATCTCTCCTTGCTATTCTTTGGAACTCTGCATTCAGATGGGCATATCTTTCCTTTTCTCCTTTGCCTTTCATCTCTCTTCTTTACACAGCTATTTGTAAGGCCTCCTCAAACAGCCATTTTGCTTTTTTGCATTTCTTTTTCTTGGGGATGGTCTTGCTCCCTGTCTCCTATACAATGTCATGAATCTCCATCCCTAGTTCATCAGGCACTCTGTCTATCAGATCTAGTCCCTTAAATCTATTTCTCAGTTCCACTGTATAGTCATAAGGAATTTGATTTAGGTCATACCTGAATGGCCTAGTGGTTTTCCCCACTTTCTTCAAGTCTGAATTTGGCAATAAGGAGTTCACGATCTGAGCTACAGTCAGCTCCCAGTCTTGTTTTTCCTGACTGTATAGAGCTTCTGCATCTTTGACTGCAAAGGATATAATCAATCTGATTTCGGTGTTGTCCATGTGTAGAGTCTTCTCTTGTGTTGTTGGAAGAGGGTGTTCACTATGACCAGCGCATTAAGTCATTTAGAATGTGTAACATTTCATTTTTAAAGGCTAAACTATAAGGCAATTTTGTGCAAGTAAAAATGTTGATTCCTCTCATGATGGCCACTTCGGTGTGTTTTTTTTCGTGGGTATCAAATTGTTTGAACGTCACTTTTCCATGACCCTGCTCTTCTGGCGTCTGAGCGTGTCTGGAGCATCCGCAGGCTGAGGGACACTGTCACGGGGAAGCAGCAGAGCAGACTCCTGGCCAGGTTATGTGTGCTCACAGCTTCCTGCAATTTTCCTTGATTTTATAACCACAGTTTTTTTCCTGATAATTTAATGCTTGTCTTTTGCAATATATGATTAGTTGCTTGAGAGCAGGGATGATTGTATATACACTGATTAGCAAGGAGCCTGGCACACAACACGTGCTTAGTCGCTCAGTTGTGTCCAGCTCTTTGGGACCCGGTGGACTTTAGCCGCCAAGCTCCTCTATCCATGGAATTCTCCAAGTAAGAAAACTGGAGTGGGTTGCCACTCCCTTCTCCAGGGGCTCTTTCCAACTCAAGAATTGAACTCTGCATTGCAGGCAGATTCTTTCCCATCTGAGCCACCTGGAAGCCCCCTGGCATACAATAAGTGGTCAAGAAATATTTCCTGAACGAACGAGTGAAGGGCGGTAACTTAAGGCACTGCGCTCAGACAGCAGAGGCACCCCGGTGCTGTTGTGCCGAGTCGTGCCCAACTCTCTGCGGCCCCATGGACGGCAGCCAGCCAGGCTCCTCTATCCATGGGCCTCTCCATTCAGGAACCCTGGAGTTGTTACCATGTCTTCCTCCAAGGGATCCTCCTGACCCAGGGATTAAACCCGAGTCTCTTGCGTCTCCTCCACTGGTTCAGTTCAGTTCACTTCAGTCCCTCAGTCGTGTCCAACTCTTTGCGACCCCATGAATCGCAGCACGCCGGGCCTCCCTGTTCATCACCATCTCCCGGAGTTCACTCAGACTCACGTCCATCGAGTCCGTGATGCCATCTAGCCATCTCATCCTCTGTCGTCCCCTTCTCCTCCTGCCCCCAATCCCTCCCAGCATCAGAGTCTTTTCCAATGAGTCAATTCTTCGCATGAGGTGGCCAAAGTACTGGAGTTTCAGCTTTAGCATCATTCCTTCCAATGAACACCGAGGAGTGATCTCCTTTAGAATGGACTGATTGGATCTCCTTGCAGTCCAAGGGACTCTCAAGAGTCTTCTCCAACACCACAGTTCAAAAGCATCAATTCTTAGGCCTCAGCCTTCTTCACAGTCCAACTCTCACATCCATCCATGACCACAGGAAAAACCATAGCCTTGACTAGATGGACCTTAGTCGGCAAAGCAATGTCTCTGCTTTTCAATATACTATCTAGATTGGTCATAACTTTTCTTCCAAGGAGTAAGCATCGTTTAATTTCATGGCTGCAGTCACCATCTGCAGTGATTTTGGAGCTCCCAAAAATAAAGTCTGACACCGTTTCCACGTTTCCCCATCTATTTGCCATGGAGTGATGGGACTGGATGCCATGATCTTCGTTTTCTGAATGTTGAGCTTTAAGCCAACTTTTTCACTCTCCTCTTTCACTTTCATCAAGAGGCTTTTTAGATCCTCTTCACTTTCTGCCATAAGGGTGGTGTCATCTGCATATCTGAGGTGATTGATATTTCTCCTGCCAATCTTAATTCCAACTTGTGTTTCATCCAGCCCAGCATTTCTCATGATGTACTCTGCATAGAAGTTAAATAAGCAGGGTGACAATAAACAGCCTTGACATACTCCTTTTCCTATTTGGAACCAGTCTTGTTCCAAGTCTGGCTCTAACTGTTGCTTCCTGACCTGCATATAGGTTTCTCAAGAGGCAGGTCAGGTGGTCTGATATTCCCATCACTTGAAGAATTTTCCACAGTTAGTTGTGATCCACACAGTCAAAAGGTTTGGCATAGTCAATAAAGCAGAAATAGATGTTTTTCTGGAACTCTCTTGCTTTTTCCATGATCCAGCAGATGTTGGCAATTTGATCTCTGGTTCCTCTGCCTTTTCTAAAACCAGCTTGAACATCTGGAAGTTCACGGTTCATGTACTGTTGACGCCTGGCTTGGAGCATTTTGAGCATTACTTTGAGATGAGTTCAATTGTGCGGTAGTTTGAACATTCTTTGGCATTGCCTTTCTTTGGGATTGGAATGAAAATTGACCTTTTCCAGTCCTGTGGCCACTGCTGAGTTTTCCAATTTTGCTGGCCTATTGAGTGCAGCACTTTCACAGCACCATCTTTTAGGATTTGAAATAGCTCAACTGGAATTCCATCAGGGCTTCCCTGGTGGCTCAGAGGTTAAAGTGTCTGCCTATCACCTCCACTAGCTTTGTTCGTAGTGATGCTTTCTAAGGTCCACTTGACTTGACATTCCAAGATGTCTGGCTTTAGGTGAGTGATCACACCATCATGTTTATCTTGGTCGTGAAGATCTTTTTTTACAGTTCTTCTGTGTATTCTTGCCATCTCTTCCTAATATCTTCTGGTTCTGTTAGGTCCATACCATTTCTGTCCGTTACTGAGCCTATCTTTGCATGAAATGTTCCCTTGTTATCTCTAATTTTCTTGAAGGGATCTCTAGTCTTTCCCATTCTGTTGTTTTCCTCTATTCCTTTGCATTGATCACTGAGGAATGCTTTCTTATCTCTCCTTGCTATTCTTTGGAACTGTGCATTCAGATGCTTATATCTTCCTTTTCTCCTTTGCTTTAGGCAGATTCTTTACCACTGCCTCACCTGTGAAGCTGGAGAAAGCAATGGCACCCCACTCCAGTACTCTTGCCTGGAAAATCCCATGGACGGAGGAGCCTGGTGGGCCGCAGTCCATGGGGTCGCTAAGAATCGGACACAACTGAGCGACTTCCCTTTCAATTTTCACTTTCATGCATTGGAGAAGGACATGGCCACTCACTCCAGTGTTCTTACTGGGAGAATCCCAGGGACGGGGGCGCCTGGTGGGCTGCTGTCTATGGGGTTGCACAGAGTCGGACACGACTGAGGCGACTTAGCAGCAGCAGCACCTGTGAAGCAGAGCTACCTGGACCTGAGTGTAAATTCTAGTGTCTCCACTTACCAGGACGGGGAACAACCATTGTGCCTATTCCAAAAGGTGATTCACGGAGAGATGTGCTTCCTGAGGCTTCTCTCTCAACGTTAGCTATACGTTTTATTAGGTGCTATTGAATGAAAGAGGTTAATGTCTGCAAAGGGCTTGTAACAGTTTCTGGCTCAGGACAAGTCCTTTCTGTTCGTATTTATTCATTTTTTTAATATTGCTGTTTACCAAATTAAACTGTGTTCACTTTGCACAGTCTGCTAAGGATGTTCTTTGGAAATGCTTTTACATTCTTTGGAAAGAGAAGGCCTAAATCCTCATTAGTTCAAAATATATTACTCTACGATACATGTTAATTCAGAAAGGAGCCTGGTCTGAACACCTTTGTAGCATTTATGGAGAAATAATTTGTTCTGCAAAAAGGGGATCATTAAGAAAATGGTTTTAGAGTACTTTGGCTACAGCATTCATATATAAATTAACAATCCAGCTTTGCAGGGGTTTGTTATTCATCTGCCAAACAGTGGTTTTCAAATTCTTTGGTCCTGATCAAGTGTAAGAAATGTCTTTTACATTATGACCTAATGTATAATAATATATGTATGTATGAATGTGGGTGTATATACACCCATGTGTGTATATACATATATATAAACATATACATATTTATCTATATTTTTTAAATATGTGTATATTTAATGGAAACAATAGTCCCCTAGGAAGATCCCCTGGAGAAAGAAATGGCAACCCACTCCAGAATTCCTGCTTGGGAAATCCCATGCACAGAGGAGCCTGGTGGGCTACAGTCCATGGGGTCACAAGAGGTGGACATGTCTTAGTGACTAACAACCACCTAGTCCCCTAGTGGAGAATGGATGAACTCTCATTCCTTTTCCAAGTCCATTCCATTCTATCCATTCCATTCTGTCTCACTTCAAAATGCTAATCAACATCTACTAATGCTAATCAAAATTATCTAAAGATCCACTACTGGTTTGAAATCTGTAGCTTGATTTAAAAAACAACCACAACAAAGCCACCACCACCACCACAAAGAAAACCGTCCTAAACCAGTTCTCAAACTTCAGTGTGCATCAGAATCGCCTGGAGAACTTGTTAAACAGATTGCTAGGTGCCAGTAGGCGGCCCGTGGTAGAGAGTTTGTTCTTCTAATAAGATTCAAGGTGAACCTGTTGCTAGTGGTCAGGGGACCACAGTTTGCGAACCTCTGCCCTGGGCAACACTAGAGATTGAAAAAAATCAAGCCCCGGTACAGGTCTCCATTTGTGGGTGTGGTCTGAGCTTTATTTTCAAATTCCTTTACTCTTTGCTTTAGGTTTCGGCCCCCACCTGCTCTGTTCCTTAGCGTTTTCTGAGTCCCACTGCTTCCTTTGCACCTGGGGTTACCAGTCAGGCTGTTTGTACTCATCTCTGCCCATTTGGTCCTATTGATAATCTCTTTCTCTCTAGAAAAGGCCAGAAGGTAATAAGATTACTGGGATGGTCTCCCCTGAATGACAAACATAATGACCCAGCCATCATAATAATTCAGGGAACATTTACATTTGATATTTTTTTCAGGAAGCTAAAATGAATTAGTTACTGCCCTGTTGTAAAGTCAACCGAATGTCAAGGCAGTGTCTCGAGGCTGTTTACTCGTTATGAATTTTAGTTCTGTTCTCCTTTCAGAAGGTGGAACAATGTATAAAGTTACAAATGAGAAATTTTATTAGTCTTGATCAATTGCTTCCATCAAAGAAAGATACCAAAGACATATAACAAGGATTCTTTTGGTAGAATCAGCTTTGGCTTAAAGATAAAAAGGAATTGTGGTTAAACACTAAATCTAGTTGAGGAAGAAAATAACCCTTGACTGTAAATTGATGAGGTTTGACCAATGGTGGAACCTCAGCCTAAGAGGAAACTGGTGAAACCAAACGTGAAGAAGTCTCAGAATTGCTATCACTGGGGCACAGAGATCAAATTGTCGTAGCATTTGGCCAGGAAACAGCAACCGGATTAGGCACTTGTTCCCACACAAAAGAGAGAATAAAACCTGGAACTAAGATGGGCGTAGGCAGGGAGAAGTTGCTGGTTGAAATGGGGAAACTGATGATTTGGCTAGGGAGGGAAAGAGCAGCTGAAATCAGGAAACAGAGGTTGCTGGTTGTCTAGAAAAGTGGGGGCCACTGGCATCCAATTCAAGCTTGCAGGGAAGACTTGGTTGACTCTCAATTCAGAGAAGGGCCTAGCACCTGAATTCATTTTATGAGTTTCCTGTGTTTCTCTGTTTTGCTTTGTAAGGCCTGAAATTGTCTTACTTTCTTTTGAGTGATTGAGATAGGAATTTCCCCAAGTTTTATGGGTGAATACTCTAGAACAAGAATGGCATTTAACTTCTCTTTGGTCTCAGTATGCACGAACCAACGAACTTAGGTCACTTCTTGATAAAAACTGCAGTTAAATTTCAGGTTTTGGTGGAGGTAGCCAAGATAGATTTTGCTCTGGGGGGCCCTTTTCCAAGCCGCCCAACCTTAAATGCCTCCAGCTCTGAGGGCAGCGGCTGCTAGAGCTCCGCTTCTTTTGTCTGTCCTGTCCCATCCCCCATCTCCTTTCGGGAGACTTGGGATTCAAATGTAGATGAAATGCAGATTCTTGGGAGAATGGAAGAAGTGATTGGTTGGGATGTCGAGTGGGGAAAGGAAAGAACTTCTAATTTAAGATATTAGCCATTGTTCTGCCAAGGTGCGGAGTGGCTCTAACTGCTGATCGGAAGAGTCTCGAGTGGTGCCGACTGTCGATTACCCACTGTCCGTATAAATTTGGAAAGGGAGTTAGCTGGTGTCTGCTGGTATCCGCCACACACCTCAGGTAAGAACAGAAGCTTAGAGCCGGTAGATGTGTATTTTAGTCACACGTGTCCTTCCTTCTCGACATTTCGGTAATCTTTAAGATTTGTGTATTTCACTAGTACAAACTGTGCCACGTGCATTTTTGGCGCAATGCGGGTATCTTCATCCTTGAGTTTAGGGGATGTGATTGCACTTGTATTGTCGATCCACCGAGAAAGTACTTTCACAGCACCCACACACGTGGTCATGGTAACTACTGCCAAACTTCACTTTTTGATAAAAGGTGGTATAAATTTAAAGCCATTAAACGATCTTGGACATATCTACTTCTGTTATGAGCACCGCTAAGATGTTTATATTTAAAAAGTGAGGGGAGAGAGGAGAATCTGCTTAAAAGTAAGACGGATTGAACTAACGAGGTGAAATACAAAAACAAAACCGTATTAAACAAGCCAGTGGTGTTTTAGGTGGATGAGAGGGGCCAAGTGGACAGCTGAGCTCAATTTCTCAGTCACCAGCTGGGTACTTCAGTACAGGTCTCTGCCTTGTTCTTAAATTAAGATGGAAACCGGCTAATCATGGGAAGAGAGAGAGAGGTGAGCTTAGGGGAATGGCTTGCTTACTCCTGGTGTGTTACCGAGGTGACTTCTACCTAGCAGTTACTCTTAATATTTATGCTGGTCACAGCAGCATGAATAATCCAGGTCATCAGGACTGAAGGTCCGTATACATCAGCTTTTTGGAATTACTTTTTAAAAAAAAATGCTGTAATCCCCCCTTCCTTTTTCCCCACAGCGAGGGAAGTATCCTTGTGTTAGGGTCGCATGTGTATCAAATGGACTAGCCTCAAATCTCAGAGTAGCAGTTGTGGATGTCTTGCTCCCCTCCCCTCGGTAACAGTGGGGGCTTTATATTTATTTCGGTCTGTGACTGTATGGAGGTTTCTAGCTGAGATGTGTGTGTTCACTTTATACTGAGGGTCCCTCTTTTTTTTTTCGTGTTTTCTTGGGCTTGTGTGACTCTGAACCACCTCCTGCAAGTCAGTGAGCACCGGCTAGCTGGGCGACCACCGCTTTGAGACTTGGAGGCTACAGGGTGCTTAGTCCTTGCCTTCAAGGAGTTTACAACNTTTTTTTTTCGTGTTTTCTTGGGCTTGTGTGACTCTGAACCACCTCCTGCAAGTCAGTGAGCACCGGCTAGCTGGGCGACCACCGCTTTGAGACTTGGAGGCTACAGGGTGCTTAGTCCTTGCCTTCAAGGAGTTTACAACTACGGTTGACGAATTTGTGTGCCAGAGAGGCGATAAGCAGATGTAGCAAATAACACGTTCAGTGAAAGGAAAAGAAGTGCTCGTGTTTGGAGGGGAGAGAGAATTGGCTAGGTGGTCAAGGGGAGCTAGCTCCTGGACGGGTTGAGAAGGTGGAAACTTTGCGATGCTGTTATCAAGGCGTAAGATAATGGAATCAGAGCTGAATTAGGTGTCAGGGGCTTTGCTGTGGATGCCAGGATTCCAAATCACAGAATAAACACCCTGTTTTGTAGGTATAGTGTGGGGGCTGGAGCGTCAGGTCGTAGTCTAGAAACGGGGGGTGGGAGAGAAGAGTGGACAGAACGGAGTCCGCAGAGGGGAGCGCCGAGTGGCTGCGGTGACTCATTCGGTCCTGGACGTCAGAAGGCTTTGCTTTTGGGGTGACGTCGGAGCAGGAGTTCGCGGTTGAAAGGGGGGGGCATTCCAGGCAGAGGGGGTTGCAGGCGGCGTGGAGACAATGGTGATTCGACTTGAAGTGACTTAAGGGCAGGCACTGCGCTCGTTCGTGGGCGTGGGGACGCTGGAATTCTAGTTCACCGGTGTTGGGGGACAAGCTTCTTTTGTAGGTCGAGGACGGTGTGGCAGGGAGGACAGCGGGGTCTGTGAGAAGCCTTTTGGTCATTAAACTGCGGGGCACCATCGAACGGGGTTTGAAGAAGGAAACTGGTGGGAGGAGCCTTGTTTTTCGGAGGTCGGTTTCTAGTTCACTGGAGCCCGGGGCACCAGGAACGTGCCGGCCGGGGCGGAGAGGACTGGGTTTGATGGGGGGGGTGGCCACATGAAGCGGCCTGTCCGCAGGGCCTCGCGAGGTCTCCTTTTCCTCGCAGGGAGGCTGGCGGTGGCCGGCCGTTTGCGGCAGTCGGGCCCCGCATTCTCTTCCTCGTTCCGCAGCGATGGGGAGACGTCTAGGGTCCCGGCAGGTGTGCCCAGAGGCCTGGTCCACGATGCCCCTCTCCTGCGGCGAGTGCAGGGGGAGCCTGCCCATCCCCGGTTACCGAGCTGTCCCCGCCGTCTCCCTCCCCCGCCCCGCCCAGGAGAACCACGACTGACAGCCCCGTTCCCTTGGAACCCAGACTTTTCCCCGGAGCCCGGCCCCTCCTCCCAGCTCCTCTTCGGGGGAGGCGGGCGCTCGAGAGGAACAGGGAGGCCCGGCGCGGGGGAAGCTGCGGGCCGGGCTCAGGCGGCCGCGCCCTCGCGCCGCCCCGGCCCCGGCCCCCGCCCCCCGGCTTGCCGCCGAGCGGGCGCGCGCTCCGGCTCCGGGTCTTGGCGGCGGCCGCGGGGGAGGCGGGCACGTGGAGGGGCGGGGGCTCCACCTGGCCACGCCGCCGGCCCTCGGCGGGCTGGCCCGGGCCGGACGGGCTCCGCGCGCCAATGCCGTCGGGGCGGCGGGCTGCGGGCAGCGGGCGCCGGGCGGCGCGGCCCCAAGCCCAACTTTGGGCCCGCCGATGCCCACCCCAGTGCGAGCCGCCGCCTTCCGCCCCCCACGTCGAGGCGGGCGCGCGGCCCAGTCCGACCTCCGGAGGGCCCCGGGGCGAGCAGGCCCCGCCCCTCAGGCCCCGCCCACCCCAGGCCCCGCCCCACGCGCCGCGGCCACGCCCCCCACGTCGAGGCGGGCGCACGGCCCGGCCAGACCTCCGGAGGTCCCTGGGGCGAGCTGGTTCCGCCCTCTCCCCGCCCCCGCGCGCCGCGGCCACGCCCCCTACGTCGAGGCGGGCGCATGGCCCGGCCCGACCTCCGGAGGGCCCTAGGGCGAGCAGGCCCCGCCCCCGCTCGCGGCCCCGCCCCCGCCTCAGGCCCCGCCCCTTCCTGCCCGCCCGNCCCACTGTTGCTGCAACAGTAGGCCAGTGCACACTTGCCAAAGCTCTGCAAATCATGACTTATGTGAAAAACAACGCAAGAGCAGTCAGTCAAAGCCAAGGCAATCATGGGCAAGTGGTAAATTTAAGTCAACAAGAGGTAATCCTAGTCTGATGCAAAGGTAATAACCAGAAACCAGGAACGCAGTTGCCTTAATTTAAAAAAAAAAAAAAGTGTTATTTGCAATAAGGCAATAATTCAGAGATGATTCCTATTAAGAGAATCCTGCACTGGGAAGAAGATAGCAAGGCATTAATTTATTCAGATCTCAAAACAACATTATGAAGCAGGAATATATCATTAGCACTATTTTCTCGATAAGGAAATAGGCAGAGAAGTTAAGTAAACTTACACAAAATAACACAACTAGTGACATGATACTACCAGGATACGNTTATTTGCAATAAGGCAATAATTCAGAGATGATTCCTATTAAGAGAATCCTGCACTGGGAAGAAGATAGCAAGGCATTAATTTATTCAGATCTCAAAACAACATTATGAAGCAGGAATATATCATTAGCACTATTTTCTCGATAAGGAAATAGGCAGAGAAGTTAAGTAAACTTACACAAAATAACACAACTAGTGACATGATACTACCAGGATACGAAACCAGGAAGTATGATTCCCATGTCTAAAGACTTAACCACTCTACTTACATGGCACCCTAACTTTGTAAATTTTTTATGCCTATGAGACACTAATAAGGCTGTTGAGATTTTTCTTTTCTTTTTCCCATCTCATTTTGCATAAAAATATCACATGCATTAGTGTATAATATAGAAAATAATAAAATTGCATATTTTCTAAATATAATTTGGACTTCTTTCCAGCAAATATCTTGTCTGTGCCCTTTCTTCCAGAATTTTCCATATATCTGATTTGTACTGGGCTGGTCAAGTTTGAAGTTAAATTAGTTTTTTGAAACATGAGATCACAGTGCTCATTTATCCTATACTATGTTGCCTCTTTCAGGTTATGTTGAGTTTTAACTTCTTTCAAGAATTATTCCATTGTATCAGAAATTAAAACCTTAAATTAAGCTCTAATTTATTTTCACATATCAGTGAATAAGGTGAGAGGAAACTGAAGTAAGATTTGGGTTTTCTGATTTTCAGATTTTGGAAAGAATTTTTTTCCCCTTAGGGTCTTCCTAAAATCATACTGTCGAGTTAATCTCATTCTGCCTCTTCAGAAAGAGGAATAGAAATTTTATAGACAAATTTTTAAGTCACTCCAATGGCTTTAAACTGCCCTGTGTTGTCACAGGTTAGCTGTATGGTGACCTAACTTTTAATTTAGTTGCAGTAACGTCGTAATTTCTTGAAGCCTCAGTTTTCTCAGCTATAGAATGGAGACAATATTCCCCGTTTTCTAAGGCTGTGAGATAACAATCTAAGTATTAAAGACGAAGACCCAACACAAGCCTGGCACAAGAAGGGACACGGTAACCATTAAAGACTGTAAAGCCTCTGCCTGCAACACGGGAGACCTGGGTTCGATTCCTGTGCCGGGAAGTTCCCCTGGAGAAGGAAATGGCAATCCACTCCAGCACTCTTGCCTGGAAAATCCCATGGACGGAGGAGCCTGATAGGCTGCAGTCCATGGGGTCGCAAAGAGTCGGACAGGACTGAGCAACTTCACTTCACTTCACTTCAGTCTGAGCTCTACCAGTCACCAGCAATGTGTCTCTAGATATGCTTGATTCTTTTTCCTTTATGTGTGTGGTTCTAGACATCAAAGAGCCCTGCTGACTCTCTTTTTGAATTCAAGATGTCCTCTGTTCTACCCACCACCCCCTCAGTGTGCTTACTGCACCCCACTACCCAGGCTGGCACTCAGACCTGGTCCAGGCTCCTAGCAGATTCTCACATCCTTGTTCACATCTATTATCTCCAGGACATCTGAACTGAGCTAAATGTGCTAATTATGCACTCCTCAAGTAATTGCACAAGTTTGAAGTTGCCTCCATTAAAATGAATGTTTGGGCTGAAGAAAAACTTCAGCTTGGAAAAGAAACAAGATTCCCAAGTTTGCCAGAGAATTTTCTTAATGCCATGTTTAATCTAGACTTGGCAGAGCTGAGAGATTCCGCAAGCAAGCTCTCTTCTGAATCTTCTCTGTATCTTCTGTATCTTCTCTTAGGTTGTTCTCTGGACTGTGTTGTAAACTCTCTTGAATCAGGCCCAACTAGGCCCAGATCTTCAGTAANGAAAGACTTCTTTTTTAAAAAAAGTTGGCTCATGCAATTATGGCTCTGGCAAACCCCAAATCTGCAAGGTGGGTCAGCAGCCTGGAGGATCAGGAAGAGCTAATGTTCCAGTTCGAGTCCAAAGGCAATTGATTGACAGAATTCATGCTTGACCCAGGGAAATCAGTCTTGTTTTATTCAGGCCTTCAACTGATTGAGTAAGGCTGACCACACTAGGGAAAACAATCTCCTTTATTCGAGCCCACTAATTTAAATTTTAGTTCAATTCAGTCTCACAGTCATGTCCGACTTTGCAACCCCATGAACTGCAGCACGCCAGGCCTCCCTGTCCCCATCTCAAAACAATATCTAGCTAATGTTCCAGTTCGAGTCCAAAGGCAATTGATTGACAGAATTCATGCTTGACCCAGGGAAATCAGTCTTGTTTTATTCAGGCCTTCAACTGATTGAGTAAGGCTGACCACACTAGCGAAAACAATCTCCTTTATTCGAGCCCACTAATTTAAATTTTAGTTCAATTCAGTCTCACAGTCATGTCCGACTTTGCAACCCCATGAACTGCAGCACGCCAGGCCTCCCTGTCCCCATCTCAAAACAATATCACAGAAGCATATATGTTTGACAACATATCTGGGCACAGTACAGCCAAATTGTCCCTTAACTGTCACAATCTCTCTCTCTTACACACACACACACACACACACATGCACATGCACACTTGATCATGATTCATCACAAAGTGAGGAAGGAAGTACCTAGGTCATAATGTCAAGCACCAGGGGTCTTCTGGAGCCCTCCAAAGAGGCTACTTGTCTGATAAGACCAACAGCATATCAATTTCAAGATATGATTTCTTTTCTTCTTTCATGAGAAAAATAATCCATTGATTCAGAAGACAGGCACTATTTATCTAAGATGCTTTTTTTTTAGCATCTCCGAGGTAAATATCTCTATATCCCCATTTTCACAAACTCTTCAGTTAAGTGACTTGCCCCAGCATCCATCAGCTAATAGAAGAACCCAAATTTGAACCTAAATTTGGAGTTTTTAGCCTCCACATGACTTGTGATTTCTCTTCATGCACCCAAGAGGTAAGGGAAGAAAGAAGATCATTAAAATGCTTCTAACAGAAGAAATCTGTGATGGTAAGTGTACAATATTTCATGCTATTCCCTTATTTCATCTCTGTTTAGGGGCTTTATGGGGAGGAATACTCACTCAGGTAAACAACCAAGTATGGTTTTTAGACTGAAAACCATACCCCCTCTTCTAAAGGGATTTGGGGATGCCTTTGTTAGCAGGACATGCCCATATTTCCAGTCCATTACACCCTGTTGACAACTGTCGGTTGTAGATTCTTACTGAGTCCCTGGAAAGGCTCTCATCCAGGCCATCTGCCTGGCCTCTTATCTCTGCCAGCCCCAAATTTAGACTAATGGTTGCTCATGGCTTGTGGCAGAGCTATTCCAAAGAACTGCTTGCTCAGAGGCAGGCAGCCGGTGGCAAGGCTGCACTTTGATCTCTTGCTGGCCCCTTCTAGAGCCTGGATGACCGACATCAAGTCTTCANCAGTATTCTTGCCTGAAGAATTCCATGGACAGAGGAGCCTGATGGGCTATCATCCCATGCAGTCATAAAGGGTTGGACATGATTGAGCAACTAACACTGTCATTTACACTTACCTATATAAAATACATAACCAATAAGGGCCTACGTATAGAATAAGCAACTCTACTACTCAATACTCTGTAATGACCTATATGGGAAAATAATCTAAAAAAGAATCAGTATATGTTTATGTATAACCAATTCACTTTTCTGCACAGCAGAAACTAACACAACATTTTAAATCAACTCTGATGGCTCAGCAGGTAAAGAATACACCTGCCATGCAGGAGACAAAGGAGATAAGATACAGGTTTAATCCCTGGGTCAAGAAGATACCCTGGAGGAGGAAATGCAACCTACTTCAGTATTCTTGCCTGAAAAATCCCATGGAAAGGGTAGCCTGGTGGGCTATAATCCAAAGGGTCACAAAGAGTTGGACAGAACTGAGTGAGTAAGCACACATACTCCACCACTAAAAATCAAATTTTTAAAAAAGTTTGTGTTGGTATTTGGGCTAGGAAAGCAGTCTATCTCTGTGTTCTCCCTTTGGCCCCCAGATAACTGTATTCCTGCTTTATTGCAGTGCCTGGTCTCCAAGAGGACCAGGAGTGAGAGGCAGAGTGCTTGGTAGAGTCATGAGCTTGCTGGGTACAGACATGAAAATAAAACACCCATCTGTGGAGNGCTAGGAAAGCAGTCTATCTCTGTGTTCTCCCTTTGGCCCCCAGATAACTGTATTCCTGCTTTATTGCAGTGCCTGGTCTCCAAGAGGACCAGGAGTGAGAGGCAGAGTGCTTGGTAGAGTCATGAGCTTGCTGGGTACAGACATGAAAATAAAACACCCATCTGTGGAGTGTGACCAACAGCCACGTCCAGAGTGAGCGGATCTGCTGAGGCCACCTTCTGGCATGGTGAAACAGGAGATCCTGCCTTCTCCCCCACTGTTGCTGCAACAGTAGGCCAGTGCACACTTGCCAAAGCTCTGCAAATCATGACTTATGTGAAAAGCAACGCAAGAGCAGTCAGTCAAAGCCAAAGCAATCATGGGCAAGTGGTAAATTTAAGTCAACAAGAGGTAATCCTAGTCTGATGCAAAGATAATAACCAGAAACCAGGAACGCAGTTGCCTTAATTTTAAAAAAAAAATTGTGTTATTTGCAATAAGGCAGTAATTCAGAGATGATTCCTATTAAGAGTATCCTGCACTGGGAAGAAGATAGCAAGGTATTAATTCATTCAGATCTCAAAACAACATTATGAAGCAGGAATATATCATTAGCACTATTTTCTCAATAAGGAAATAGGCAGAGAAGTTAAGTAAACTTACACAAAATAACACGACTAGTGACATGATACTACCAGGATATGAAACCAGGAAGTATGATTCCCATGTCTAAAGACTTAACCACTCTACTTACATGGCACCCTAACTTTGTAAATTTTTTATGCCTATGAGACACTAATAAGGCTGTTGAGATTTTTCTTTTCTTTTTCCCCATCTCATTTTGCATAAAAATATCACATGCATTAGTGTATAATTTAGAAAATAATAAAATTGCATATTTTCTAAATATAATTTGGACTTCTTTCCAGCAAATATCTTGTCTGTGCCCTTTCTTCCAGAATTTTCCATATATCTGATTTGTACTGGGCTGGCACCCTAACTTTGTAAATTTTTTATGCCTATGAGACACTAATAAGGCTGTTGAGATTTTTCTTTTCTTTTTCCCCATCTCATTTTGCATAAAAATATCACATGCATTAGTGTATAATTTAGAAAATAATAAAATTGCATATTTTCTAAATATAATTTGGACTTCTTTCCAGCAAATATCTTGTCTGTGCCCTTTCTTCCAGAATTTTCCATATATCTGATTTGTACTGGGCTGGTCAAGTTTGAAGTCAAATTAGTTTTTTGAAACATGAGATCACAGTGCTCATTTATCCTATACTATGTTGCCTCTTTCAGGTTATGTTGAGTTTTAACTTCTTTCAAGAATGATTCCATTATATCAGAAATTAAAACCTTAAATTAAGCTCTAATTTATTTTCATATATCAGTGAATAAGGTGAGAGGAAACTGAAGTAATATTTTGGGTTTTCTGATTTTCAGACTTTGGAAAGAATTTTTTTCCCCTTAGGGTCTTCCTAAAATCATACTGTTGAGTTAATCTCGTTCTGCCTCTTCAGAAAGGGGAATAGAAATTTTATAGACAAATTTTAAGTCACTCCAATGGCTTTAAACTGCCCTGTGTTGTCACAGGTTAGCTGTATGGTGACCTAACTTTTAATTTTGTTGCAGTAACGTCATAATTTCTTGAAGCCTCAGTTTTCTCAGCTATAGAATGGAGACAATATTCCCCATTTTCTAAAGCTGTGAGATACAATTGAAGTAGTAAAGACGAAGACCCAACACAAGCCTGGCACAAGAAGGGACACGGTAACCATTAAAATCCCGCTAGTCTGAGCTCTACCAGTCACCAGCAATGTGCCTCTAGATATGCTTGATTCTTTTTGCCTTTACGTGTGTGGTTCTAGACATCAAAGAGCCCTGCTGACTCTCTTTTTGAATTCAAGATGTCCTCTGTTCTACCCACCACCCCCTCAGTGTGCTTACTGCACNACCAGCAATGTGCCTCTAGATATGCTTGATTCTTTTTGCCTTTACGTGTGTGGTTCTAGACATCAAAGAGCCCTGCTGACTCTCTTTTTGAATTCAAGATGTCCTCTGTTCTACCCACCACCCCCTCAGTGTGCTTACTGCACCCCACCACCCAGGCTGGCACTAAGACCTGGTCCAGGCTCCTAGCAGATTCTCACATCCTTGTTCACATCTATTATCTCCACGACATCTGAACTGAGCTAAATGTGCTAGTTATGCCCTCCTCAAGTAATTGTACAAGTTTGAAGTTCCCTCCACTAAAATGAATGTTTGGGCTGACGAAAAACTTCAGCTTGGAAAAGAAACAAGATTCCCAAGTTTGCCAGAGAATTTTCTTAATGCCATGGCTAATCTAGACTTGGCAGAGCTGAGAGATTCTGCAAGCAAACTCTCTTCTGTATCTTCTCAACTCCAGCATGCTCCAGTAAATCTACACCAAAAAACTTCTCCCCATCCATTGTCATCATATTTTATTTGGAAACAAATTGGTCCAAAGAGAAAGAAAACTGTGCTTCATAAAAAATTAAAAAAAAAATTTTAATGGGGTGCTGAAATAATAAAACAATAATTACGTAGTACCCACCATTTATTGAACATCTACTCCATGTTGAAGTTCAATCATTAAGACATTTAATCCCCACAACAATCCTGGAGGTAAATAGATATTAATGAAGTAATAATTTTAATTATGTTCATTTTACAAATGAGGAAACTGAGGCAGATAGAGGTGAAGTGGTCTGACTTTAGAAACCACATTTCTTACTACCACAGTCTTATCCTTGATGGCAAAAGTAACAGTGATAATAGCTCATATTTAGTAAGTACCTTCAATGCACTAGACACTACACAGTGTAACGTGAAGAGGGAATTTGCTCATTTAAAAAAAAAAAAAAAAACAGCTTCTAAGATGCCCATATTTTAAAGAAGGAGAAAAATTCACTTCAGAGATACATGGTGCTTTTGTTTATTCCAGTGGTTTTCAACCTTAGCTACATATTAGAACCAGCTGGAGAGAATTTTTTTAAATACCAACATTCAAAACCTAGCCCAGACCTGGGGGTGGGACCAAAGACATCAGTAATTTTTAAAAGCATTGTAGGTGATTCTGATGCCCAGGTTGAGAACAATGGTATACTTTAATCAACACACTTAGGATCATTTTTTTGGTGAGAATGTGACTGGAAAAGAAAACACTGTCAATAAAGAAAAATGAATATTTTGCATAATAAAGTTACAGGAAATCAGAGTCGTCTTCAAATTAGAAGAGGGATTTGAAGAGGGAGAAATTATCTCTTTGGAAAGAGATCCAGACAGTCCAGGAGAACGGACTGAAGATCCAACAATAAGATAATAGGAAAGACCCTGAGGGGCAAAGATGGAGCAGGAGATTAAAAAAACAGGGATACAGTACTTCACTCTGCCCTCCATCCACACCCTTTGCCATCTGGATCTGTAGCTCCTCACATCCAAAAACATATTTTCCCCTACTTGAATTATTTTCCCCTACTTGAATCTGGATTGATTTTAAGAATTGCTTTGACCAACCGAATGCAGTAAAAGTAATGGAGTGCCATTTCTAAGACTACATCTCAGAAACCTTGTATGCTTCCACTCACTTGCCATATGAACAACTAACTGTTGCAAGTTGAGAGACCACGTGAAATAGAACCAATGTATCCCAGCCAAGCTCCCAGACATGTGAGAATTCAACCAGGAAGAGCAAACTGACCACTGGTCACTGATGATCCATATGAGAGTTCAGATGAAACCAGAAAAACTACATGGCTGATCCTCAGTTGCCAATGCACAGAATTGTGACCACTATGTTTGGGGGTAATTTGTTATGCTGCAATAGCTAACTGATACAGATGACTAATGAGATGGCCTGTGGAATGGCTGAGATACTCAGTTTTAGGTTGTTCTCTGGACTGTGTTGTAAACTCTCTTGAATCAGGCCCAACTAGGCCCAGATCTTCAGTAAATACAACCACCTGGACTAATGATAATTTTCCTAGTAACTAAAGGCGAAGAACGCCATGAACAGTATGAAAAGGCAAAATGATAGGATATCAAAAGAGGAACTCCCCAGGTCATTACGTGCCCAATATGCTACTGGAGATCAGAGGAGAAATAACTCCAGAAAGAATGAAGGGATGGAGCCAAAGCAAAAACAGTACCCAGTTGTGCATGTGACTGGTGATAGAAGCAAGATCCAGTGCTGTAAAGAACAATATTGCATAGGAACCTGGAATGTCAGGTCCATGAATC
>SJYX01001462.1:1592673-1625717 GCA_006410675.1 Oreotragus oreotragus
AGAGTACATCATGAGAAATGCTGGACTGGAAGAAACACAAGCTGGAATCAAGACTGCCAGGAGAAATCTCAATAACCTCAGATATGCAGATGACACGACCCTTATGGCAGAAACTGAAGAGGAGCTAAAAAGCCTCTTGATGAAAGTGAAGGAGGAGAGCGAAAAAGTTGGCTTAAAGCTCAACATTCAGAAAATGAAGATCATGGCATCTGGTCCCATCACTTCATGGTAAATAGATGGGGAAACAGTGTCAGACTTTATTTTTGGGGGGCTCCAAAATCACTGCAGATGGTGATTGCAGCCATGAAATTAAAAGACGCTTACTTCTTGGAAGAAAAGTTATGACCAACCTAGATAGTATATTCAAAAGCAGAGACATTACTTTGCCAACAAAGGTCCATCAGTCGAAGCTAGAGTTTTTCCAGTAATCATGTATGGATGTGAGAGTTGGACTGTGAAGGAAGCTGAGCGCCAAAGAATTGGTGCTTTTGAACCATGGTGTTCGAGATGACTCGAGAGTTCCTTGGACTGCAAGAAGATCCAACCAGTCCATCCTAAAGGAGATCAGTCCTAGATGTTCATTGGAAGGACTGATGCTGAAGCTGAAACTCCAATACTTTGGCCACCTGATGTGAAGAATTGACTCATTGGAAAAGATCCTGATGCTGGGAGGGACTGGGGGCAGGAGGAGAAGGGGAGGACAGAAGTTGAGATGGCTGGACGGCATCCATCGGATGTGAGACTGAGTGAACGCTGAGAGACGGTGATGAACAGGGAGGCCTGGCGTGCTGCGATTCATGGGGTCGCAAAGAGTCGGACACGACTGAGCGACTGAACTGAACTGAAAGGCGAAGGAGAGTGCCGAGTCACAGAATGTCAGTTACAGCAGGAAAGATGCAGAAAGGGCTTGAAAATTCTGCAGACAGGAAATCAGAGGGAGAAATCATCAGGAGACAAAATTCCCCCAAGAATGCTGAGAGCCATAAAGGAAGGGAGATGCGAGGAGCCACAGCTTGTGGACTGGACCTCACGGAAGGCTTTTGGGATGTCAAGGAAAATGGGGAGTCTCTCGGGGCTGGAGGCCTCAGGACACCCCTGCAGCGAAACCCTAGGTAAGCTGGTACAACGTGATTCCATCTGACTCTCACGTCGACCCTAACAGGAAGATATTTATTACCCTCATATTATAAGGGTAAGATAGAAGGTTAAATAACCTCCGGGGATGACTCAACAGGAAGGAGGCGGGATTGGGGGGGTGCGGTGTGGCACCAGGTCTGACTCAAGCTTTCTGAGTAAAATGTGATTAGGCAGTAAGTGTTCTGAACCCTTCCTCCTGAAACTCTAAACTTCCGGGATTCCCAGGATGTGGCTGGCATTCTGCTGTACCTACTTTACTAGCATGTGTTGAATAAAAAGGACCCAAACGCTCGCGTTCCATTCAAACGCCACCCCAACCAGCCCTGGGATTTTTCTCTCTAGTGAACAATTTCATTGGCTCCCCCATCCCATCCGCCTGCCTTCAACAAGAGCCAGTGCTTCAGGGTTCCTGTGACCCCCACCCCTGTCCTCCCAGACGACGACGACCACGTGGCAGGCCTGGGCTCTCAGATCCGGAAACCAGCCCGGGGGTCACGTTAGCTTTCCCTGTTCCTTCCGGTGACGCAATTCCGCCCCAAGATGGCGGCGCTTCTCCCTCAGAGCCCTCGCGCGGCCCGAGCCAGCCTCCCACTCTCCAGCGTGCGAGCTGGACCCTCCGCGGGGCGCAGGGGAGGGGGAAACCAAGACCCGGGTCTATCAAAGTCAGGAAGTCCCAGAAAACATCAGGAACCCAGGGCTTGTGCCCCCGCCCCGCTCCCTCTGCCACTACAGGGTCAACATCATCTCTGGATGCTGAAAAATATTTCCCCTTTAAAAAAAAAAAAAAAGAGCTTTCTTGAGGGGAAAAAACCTGTGCCACCTGATTTACTTTTCAAATTTAAAAAAAAAAAAAACCAGAAAACATCAGGAACCCAGGGCTTGTGCCCCCGCCCCGCTCCCTCTGCCACTACAGGGTCAACATCATCGCTGGATGCTGGAAAAAATTTCCCGTAAAAAAAAAAATGCTTTCTTCAGGGGAAAAAAACCTGTGCCACCTGATTTATTTTTCAAATTTAAAAAAAAAAAAATCCACCAGGCTCGATTTAAGGCTCCCTAGCTCCCCAGGGGGTGGGACAGAGGACAGTGACGCTCAGTATCCCCCATCTGCGCCATTTGCTCGTCTCACAAATACTGCTCTCCAGTCCGGGAGGACCAGGCGCCACAGCTCCCTCCGGCCCTGGCAGAGGACCGCATCCTTACAGCCGTGGGAGCCAAGCTCTGTTGCCGGGAGATCAGGCAGGTCAGATAAAAATTAATTGAACGTGAAGCACCTTCTCTTCATGCTAATTGCAAACCCAGCTTGGAGCCTCCCATTTGTAAGAAGCCTTTGTCATAATTAATCATGTATTTTAGAGGAGGGTGGCTCTGGTGACAGCTCGGTGTGGGTCCCTGGGTNGTTGCCGGGAGATCAGGCAGGTCAGATAAAAATTAATTGAACGTGAAGCACCTTCTCTTCATGCTAATTGCAAACCCAGCTTGGAGCCTCCCATTTGTAAGAAGCCTTTGTCATAATTAATCATGTATTTTAGAGGAGGGTGGCTCTGGTGACAGCTCGGTGTGGGTCCCTGGGTTTGGGAGTAAGCCCGTCTCTCCCGCCGTGACTCACAGATGCATGCCTCATGCCTAGCTCCATGGAGGCCGTGACCTTTGTCCTTTAGCATGTGTCCCCCGCTGGTGACTTCACCAGCTGTCAGAGCCTCCTCCTCTCGGGCCCTGCGGCTTGTAGATTGTCTCTAGGCAGTTCTGCTCACTCCCCTTTAGCTGCTGGTNTAAGCCCGTGAGTCTCTCCCGCCGTGACTCACAGATGCATGCCTCATGCCTAGCTCCATGGAGGCCGTGACCTTTGTCCATTAGCATGTGTGCCCCGCTGGTGACTTCACCAGCTGTCAGAGCCTCCTCTCGGGCCCTGCGGCTTGTAGATTGTCTCTAGGCAGTTCTGCTCACTCCCCTTTAGCTGCTGGTGGTCCCTCCAAAGCCTCTGCACATCCCACACACTTCCTGTTGCTAAGGAATGAGTCTAAGCTTGTCTTGGCTGCTTGCTGATAATTAAAATCCAGGGCCTGGAGGGTCAGCTATCAATTGGTAGTTAGTCCTCCAGTTCCCAGCCAGCCTCCATAAGGACCCATCCGGGCTTCACTCACATGCAGTTTACTGCTCCCTACTGTGAACCCAGGTGCGGGTGGTTATTCAGTCACTCGGTCGTCTCCAACTCTTTGCGACCCCATGGATGGCAGCTCTCCAGGTCTCCCTGTCCTTCACCATCTCCCAGAATTTGCTCAGACTCATGTCCATTGAGTGGATAATGCCATCCAACCATCTTGTCCTCTGTTGCCCCCTCCTCCTCCTGCCTTCAGTCTGTCCCAGCATCAGGGTCTTGAACCTGAACACAGGTGGCGCTAGAGGTAAAGAATCCACCTTTCTACCTAGGAGACAGAAGAGACTTGAGTTGGATCCCTGGGTTGGCAAGATCCCCTGGAGGAGGGCATGGCAACAAAGTCCAGTATCCTTGCCTGGAGAATCTCATGGACAGAGGAGCCTAGCAGGACTACAGTCCATGGGGTCGCAAAGAGTTGAACATGACTGACACGACTTGGCATGCATACACCGTGAACCGGAAGTCAGGAAAATCTCAGGGTGGCAGTGAGGGGAGGGGACAGTGAGGTGCAACGGAGGAACCCAGAGGGTCCTGACCTTGAATCCTCCCCTGGTTCTCTAGCCAAGTGGTCTTGGGCAAGTTATTTAACCTCTCCAGGCTCGAGGCTCCTCATTTGTAGCATGGAGACAGTACTACTGGCCTCCCTGGCTGGTTGTAGATGAGTTAAGCACCTGAAAAATAAACTCAGGTGTGAGCCACAGTTACCGCAGGTTTTGAGGACCAGCTGTGCACCCGGCCCTTGGGAACCAAATCCAGGCTTCAGGCCTGATTTCTGCTGGTGGTGAGTGAGTTGAGCTAGTTCCTTCCCCTTTAAGCCCACACGAACTCCCCATCTGTTTATTGGAGTGCACTCTACTACTTTCAGCCTTCCCACAAGGGCATGAGGCTAAGCAGAAGCCCTGAGGTGAGGGCACTGCCCAGCTAGAGGTTAATTTGCCCCCAGAGCCTCCAAGCACTGGATGAAGGGAGCACCACAGGCAGGCTTCAGGAAGAGGAAAGGCCTTTTGGGGTCCTGAGGATGGGTGGAGGGAGCCCAGGATGGCAGGCCTGGGGCAGAGGGGAGGGAGGACCTTGCTTCTGCAAGACCCCAGAAGCATCTTCCCCAGCCAGTCCACATCATCCCTTCTGGGAAATGACAGGGTGCTCCTGCTTTTCAGCGGACACCTACGGGGGCCTCAGGCCTGAGACCTGGAATGTCTCTGGAGTCTTGGAAGTCTGTCATATTTCCCCATGAAGCCCCCAAACTCAGGACCCTCAGCCCAGGAGGGAGCACTGACCAAGGCCTCTTCACATCCCCTTTAAGCCCACACGAACTCCCCATCTGTTTATTGGAGTGCACTCTACTACTTTCAGCCTTCCCACAAGGGCATGAGGCTAAGCAGAAGCCCTGAGGTGAGGGCACTGCCCAGCTAGAGGTTAATTTGCCCCCAGAGCCTCCAAGCACTGGATGAAGGGAGCACCACAGGCAGGCTTCAGGAAGAGGAAAGGCCTTTTGGGGTCCTGAGGATGGGTGGAGGGAGCCCAGGATGGCAGGCCTGGGGCAGAGGGGAGGGAGGACCTTGCTTCTGCAAGACCCCAGAAGCATCTTCCCCAGCCAGTCCACATCATCCCTTCTGGGAAATGACAGGGTGCTCCTGCTTTTCAGCGGACACCTACGGGGGCCTCAGGCCTGAGACCTGGAATGTCTCTGGAGTCTTGGAAGTCTGTCATATTTCCCCATGAAGCCCCCAAACTCAGGACCCTCAGCCCAGGAGGGAGCACTGACCAAGGCCTCTTCACAACTCCCTCAAGTCCTCTGACGTTCTCAGTTTTCTCCAGAGGGGACCAAGGAAGGCACAAAGGCCCAACCTTCAGTTCTCCAGGAAAGAACAGGGTCCAGGGTCTTCCCAGTCTTCTCTCTCAGTGATCCCAGAAGGCAATACAGTTGAGCAGCCCCAGACAGACCTGGGATCCAACATCACTCCCAGGCTGTGTGACTCTGTGTAAGGCTCTCAACCTCTCTGAGCCCTGGTTTCCTCCTCTGTAAAATGACAGTGGAAACAGTGTCAGACTTCAATTTTGGGGGCTCCAAAATCACTGCAGATGGTGACTGCAGCCATGAAATTAAAAGACGCTTACTCCTTGGAAGAAAAGTTATGACCAACCTGGATAGTATATTCAAAAGCAGAGACATTACTTTGCCGACTAAGGTCCGCCTAGTCAAGGCTATGGTTTTTCCTGTGGTCATGTATGGATGTGAAAGTTGGACTGTGAAGAAAGCTGAGTGCCGAAGAATCGATGCTTTTGAACTGTGGTGTTGGAGAAGACTCTTGAGAGTCCCTTGGACTGCAAGGAGATCCAACCAGTCCATTCTGAAGGAGATCAACCTTGGGATTTCTTTGGAAGAAATGATGCTAAAGCTGAAACTCCAGTACTTTGGCCACCTCATGCGAGGAGTTGACTCATTGGAAAAGACTCTGATGCTGGGAGGGATTGGGGGCGGGAGGAGAAGAGGACAACCGAGGATGAGATGGCTGGATGGCATCATGGACTCGATGGACGTGAGTCTGAGTGAACTCCGGGAGATGGTGATGGACAGGGAGGCCTGGTGTGCTGTGATTCATGGGGTCACAAAGAGTCGGACACGACTGAGCAACTGAACTGAAAATGACAGTAATAATAACTACCTAGTAACAGTGCTGTGAGATTTCCACAAGATAATGCATGTAGCAGGACCCAAAGTAAGTGCTTGGCAAATGACAGCTCTTATTTCACCAGGTGGAAAAAAATCTGGAAGGAAGGAGTAGTCACAGACAGCAAGCTAAAAAGCCGAGAGCACAGGACTAGGAAACAGAAATTCGGGATTCAAATCCAGCCCTGTTGCTTCACAGCGGTGTATCCTTAGACAAGTCACTTGACCCCCATGCAGTGGGAAGGGTGACTCATCTCAAGTGCAGATGTGATAATGCGTGTGAAAGCACAGTGTTCGAGGGCTGTTGTGAGCAGGCATCGCTCATAGACTCACAGAATGCCACCGTGTCAGAAGACCTTGGAAAGCATCATTACAAAGGCATGCATCAGGTTTTATTTAATGTCACATCCCTCCAGCACCGAGCTGAGTGCATCATCAAGCTCAGTAAATATTTATCTTTGAATTAATAGATTTGGTCCAACCCTCCCAGTTTCTAGAGGAAAATATTCTGAAGCATAAAAGTGACCACCAGGCCTTAAGTTTTGGAGTTAAAAAGCAATCACTGCCCTCTTTCCCGAGCTGAGGGGGTTGCTGCAGTCCTTGTGGACAGCCATTCATTTCTTCAACACCAGGATTTATGAAATAGAAATACGGATGCCTGCATGGAATTTGGAGAAGAGGGTGCTGGCAACAAAATAGACACCTCTTCTGAAAGTCACAAAAGATCCCCAGATCAATGACAGATTCACAACTGTGCCCTGGGGAAGACAGGCCCCACCCATGAACACAGACACCACCCCCTACCCCCCCATTTCAAGCCGGCTGCCTGTCAGACACTAAGAGTTAGCAACCCAGGCACTTGGCCAAAGTCCTACCGATACCTGCCAGGCTTCAACAGAGACACAGAGAAATAGAGACATGATAGAATCACAGAGGCTGTCTTCTCTGTGTTTATGGGAAGTTCCAAAACACAGATCTACAGAGGTGAGTCATGGCAAATTGGATGAGGATATGGAAATTTAACCATATGGGTTGTTTTGATATGTTGCTCCTTTAGAAGCATACTGTCCATTTTTGGAAGCTGAGAGCCCAGCTCTGACATCTCCAAGGACAGAACTCTTTCTATTCTACCCCCTACCCTTGCCCAGGAGACTTGTCTGGTTTTTGTTCCCATGATAAGGACACAGCCCATCAGGTATGGTCAGAAAATGTACTGGATCAGACTCTCTGACAGTGTGTTCTGGTCCCCACCTCTCTGGAACTGAATCAGAACCCCTGAAGATAGCACCCTGGGAGCTCCAAAACCCCCAGGAGACTGAAATTCCACTACTGAGCTGCATTCCCCTTACCCCAACTGCTGGATCACTAAGAACCAGAGGAGGGGGAGATGGAGGTGTTGATGCCTTGAAGTAAGAAAGAGAAATGACTCAATGTCAAATGGGGTTGGAATCCCATATCCTGGGGAGGGGATGCGGCTTCCATGGAACTACCGCAGCCTTCCATTGCACCACTCCACATGCAAGAGGAGTTTGGGTTTAGCTCTGCTTGTCAGAGGCAGATGCTAAGAGATTTGGGAAGCCATACTGAGAGCCCAAGGTGAAGCATGAGGTCAGCGGAGAGAGCATTACGGGGGGCGGGGCGCCTCACAGGAGCCCACCTAGAGCATCGGCGCCCAGTACAAGGGGGACCAGGACCCAGTGAAGGCGCCCAGAAAGCACAGCAGTGCTGAAGATGACCAATCCCTAGAGACCAGCTATTTGGGCCTTGAATAAGTCCCATGGTGTCATGAATAATCCAAAAGAGTGGTGGTCTCCCAGAAAGACCAGTCCTGCTGAGAAAGGGCTAGACGAAGATTTAATTTTTTTTTTTTAATTAAGGAACACGTCATTTCTCACATCAAAGTGCCACAGAGAAATGTATTCCCATCACACAGATAATATGTACACTAGAAAATACTGTGGGTGATATTTCTGCTTGGCTTATGCGAAGTCATCTTTCCTCTGTGAGTGTATGAGAGAGGGTTACTTGAGTCTGACCCCTAGCTTCCCAGCACAGACTTGGAAAGTCCAGACCCACTTCAGCTCAGTGCTTTGATGTATGTGATGTGTGTGTCCTTGCTCTTTGTGTAAGCTGTGTCTAATTTACGAACTGAAGAAAAGAGTCAACCAAGATTGAACTTACTATTGTACAAGTACACGATTCTTTTTATTAGCAGGTGAAAGCATTTCCCAAAATATGTTCTATGGAACATCAATTCTGTAAGATAAACTTAAAAACCCTGATGCTGGGAGGGATTGAGGGCAGGAGGAGAAGGGGACGACAGAGGATGAGATGGTTGGATGGCATCATCGACTCGATGGACATGAGTTTGAGTGAACTCCGGGAGTTGGTGATGGACAGCGAGGCCTGGCATGCTGCGATTCATGGGGTCGCAAAGAGTCGGACACGGCCACTGAACTGAACTGAACTGAAAAGTATCTTGGACAAATAGGTGTGGAAAACATGGCATACTCTGTTGCTGTCTACTCAAGATTTGCGATGCAATATCAATCAATATCTGAGAAGTTTTCAGTGAAGACACGTAGCGAGTATCTATTGTTTGACCTAGCCAGTATTCCTTCCCACTTCCTTTTGCTCCTGCATTCTGGTTTTCTTGTGGGGAATCCCTTCGCCCCTCCACCCTCTCTCCCACTCTTTCAAACCCTGCATTTCAACTGATCTTATCTGTTGAGAAAATTCAGTAACAATGCTGCCTCTTCCTCAGCACACGCACATACACACACACTTCCCCTTATAGGCCTCCTAGCCAAATATGATATCGAGTGAAGTACACACACACAAGATTTTTGGAACCAGTCACAGCATCTCTCTGATCACAGCATCAGAAACAGTCCATGACTAAGATTCCTAAGTCACTGCCATATTCTTTACTTACAGAGACTTTACCATTCAGAACTTCTTTTAATTTCTATGAACTATCTAGAATGATTCCAATAGTTAGCCTCTCAGTTTCTGTTGCTTGCAACCAGTGAACTATAGATGATGCAAGAAACCTATTTCCCATTTGCAAAAAAAAAAAAAAAAAGGAAGTTGTACCTTTACCTTACACCACCTACAAAAGTTAACTCAAAATAGATCAAAGACCCAAACATGAGTTAATACTACAAAACTTTTAGAAGAAAACCTAGAGAAGAAAAGTTTCATAACATTGAATTCAGCAAGGATTTTGAAACTGAAGGCAGTAATCAATTATATCTTTTAAACCATAACTTGCTTAATAATATCCTAAAAGGTCTATATGGTCATAGCTATGATTTTTCCAGTAATCATATATGGCTGTGAGAGTTGGACCACAAAGAAGGCTGAGCACTGAAGAATTGATGCTTTCAAACTGTGATGTTAGAGAAAATTCTTGAGAGTCCCTTGAACAGCAACAAGATCAAACCAGTCAGTACTAAAGGAAATCAAGAATACTCACTGAAAGGACTGAATATTCTTTGGAAGGACTGATACTGAAGCTGAAGCTCCAATACTTTGGCCACCTAATGTGAAGAGCCAACTCACTGGAAAAGACCCTGATGCTGGGAAAGACTGAAGGCAGGAGGAGAAGGGGATGACAGAGGATGAGATGATTGGATGGTATCACTGACTCAATGGACATGAGTTTGAGCAAACTCCAGGAGATGGTGAAGGACAGGGAGGCTTGGCATGCTGCAGTCCATGGGGTTGCAAAGAGTTGGGCATGACTGAATAACCACAAAAACCTGCCTTCACCAATCAAGTTTACCTTAATTGTTCTTGTGAATTACATACCCTTCAAACTTCATGGAGCCTAGACAATATGTCACACGACTCAGTCAACTGCCCCATAGAGATAACACTTCTGATGTATGGGCTTCCACAGTAATGGCTGAATCATTTTTCAGGAACATAGAGCTAGTTTTGCTCAGATCAAACTGATCAAGATGACCAACATCCAACTGAGACTGTGCAAGTGTCCAATGGATGACCTTTTGACATTAAAGGGCCCCAAACTCCACCCTTAGATCATGCTAATGCTGCCATTTTCTGAACATGCATACTATGAAGAAGAATGTAACTCAGATACACCTGCACAGAACACCAGTTATTTCACCATTTTCTTGCCTCCAGTCATCTTTCCCCACTCCTGAGACCACTTTACCTCCTTACCCCATAAATATTCCAAGGCCCTCTCGCCTTTGGGGAGGTGGACTTGAGACTTGTTCTCCTGACTCCTCGTTTGGCTGCTTTGTGAACAAATCCTTTCTCTGCTACAAACCTCTCCATCTAGATTTGACTTGCTGCATGTCAGGCGAATGAAACTGGTTTGGCAACAATTTCTTGGATATGACATCAAAAGCACAAGCAACAAAAGAAAAAGTAGATAAATTGGATTTCATAAAAATTTCAAACGTTTGTGCATCAAAGGACACCATAAGCAAAGCAAAAGACAACTCATGAAATGGGAGAAAATATTTGCAAATTATATATCTAATGAGGGATTAATACTCAGAATATATGAAGAACTCCTACAGCTCAAAATAACCCAATCAAAAAATCAGCAAAGGACTTGAATAGACATTCCTCCAAAAACAGTATGTAAACAGAGAAGGAAATGGCAACCCATGCCAGTATTCTTGCCTGGAAAATCCCATGGACAGAGAAGCCTAGAGGACTATAGTCCATGGGGTCGCAGAGAGACATGACTGAGCAACTAAACCACCACCAAATGGCCAATAAGCACATGAAAAGACTTCCAATATCACTAATCATTAGGGAAATACAAATCAAAACCACAATGAGAGACTCCTTCATACCCAGTGGGATGGCTATTAACAAAAAAATATAAAATATAGGAAGTGTTGGCAAGAATGTGGAGAACTCAGAACCCTTGTACATTCATTGCTGTTGGGAATGTAAAATGACGCAGCCACTGTGGAAAAGGGCATGGAGATTTCTCAAAAAATTAAACATAGAATGACTAAAAGATCCAGCAATTTCACTTCTTCTCAAAAGAATTGAAAACAGAGACTCTTACAGATATTTATACACCCATGTTCATGACAGTGTTTTTCATAATAACCAAATGGTACAAACAAGGGTCTAATGATAGATGAACGAATATAGAAAATATAGAATTCATTTGTGGATACATAAAATGGAATATTATTCAGCCCTAAAGGAATGTGATTCCTTTGTGGCAGGAAGTTTGGTCCATTCTTTGGCCAGGACATTCAGGCTGGACTCCCCTCTAGAGTAGTATCGACTGCCAAGAGGAAGACGACAATTTAGGATAACAGATTAGGAGAATCTCCTGTTAGACAGCCCCTCCCTGCTTCCAGACTTCCCTCCTAGGACTAGTCTCTGAAGGCACTTGGTTTTCATTTGAATAAAGAAAATAAACCTTGCTAAAAGCTTTAAGCATCATGTACCAGGAGGCTGCGCTTTTCCATTATTCTCTATAAAAACCTAAGAAATAGATAATCTTAATTCATTTACTTGATTTTTCCTTCTGATGATGAAACTGAGCCTGATAAAGACTGTTACCTGACCAAGTTACCTAGCTGGGATAACCCAGGGGGAGCCAGCATCCAAACCCAGGTAACCCATCCTCACCTTGGGTTCATCTTTTGNTTCCATTATTCTCTATAAAAACCTAAGAAATAGATAATCTTAATTCATTTACTTGATTTTTTTCTTCTGATGATGAAACTGAGCCTGATAAAGACTGTTACCTGACCAAGTTACCTAGCTGGGATAACCCAGGGGGAGCCAGCATCCAAACCCAGGTAACCCATCCTCACCTTGGGTTCATCTTTTTTGTTTTCAGCTACTCTCTCATGGAGCTGCACAATCTGCATCTTCTCAGTCACAAAGGAGGTGAATCCCACGTGTCCACTTCTGTCTTCTTTCCTATACTCACAGTTATAACCCGAAGCGCCTGTGACACCCTCGGTTCAGTTCAGTTTGATGGCTCAGTCATGTCCAACTCCTTGCGACCCCAGGGGCTGCAGCACGCTGGGCTTCCCTGTCCATCACCATCTCCCGGAGCTTGCTCAAACTCATGTCCATCGCATTGGTGATGCCATCCAACTATCTCCTCCTCTGTCATCCCCTTCTCCTCCCACCTTCAATCTTTCCCAGCATCAGGGTCTTTTCAAATGAGTCAGTTCTTCACATCATGTGGCCAAAGTATTGGAGTTTCAGCTTCAGCATCAGTCCTTCCAATGAATATTCAGGACTGATTTCCTTTACGATGGACTGGTTGGATCTCCTTGCAGTCCAAGGGACTCTCAAGAGTCTTCTCCAACACAACAGTTCAGAAGCATCCGTTTTTCAGCTCTCAGCTTTCTTCATAATCCAACTCTCACATCCATACATGATTACTGGAAAAACCCTAGCTTTGACTAGACGGACCTTTGTTGATAA
The DNA here is from genome assembly GCA_006410675.1 of Oreotragus oreotragus. NCBI lineage: Eukaryota > Metazoa > Chordata > Mammalia > Artiodactyla > Bovidae > Oreotragus > Oreotragus oreotragus. The sequence continues at coordinate 1,605,087 of SJYX01001462.1, forward strand.
AGTAATGTCTCTGCCTTTTAATACGCTGTCTAGCTTGGTCATAGCTTTTCTTCCAAGAAGCAAGCGTCTTTTAATTTCATGGCTGCAGTCACCATCTGCAGTGATTTACTCACAGTTATAACCTGAAGCACCTGGGACACCCTAGGGTCTCATTTATCTGTCAGGTGGAACACTGTTCCACCTAGAAGCAAGGAAATGGACAAGGTCACTATCAATCTGATATTTTGACGAGTCAAATGTCCTCATCTTTAACACCTAAAATAGCATTTCTCATTGCCCAATCTGTACAGAGACTCTCAAAGACACAATAAAGAAAATCAAATTACAAGTTTCCTCCTGCTGCTGCCAGAAGAGGATGGCATTGGCATTTCCCCAACTGCTAATGCGCTTTAACTGGCTTCAGACATTCCAAGGGACAGTGATCAAGGCCAGTCCAACAAGTCAGCAAAGTAGGTGAGTGTCTGTCTGGGGTGCCAGAGGGGAGAATCCACTGAGGGTGGGCACTGAGAGACCCACCCACAAGCCGGTCCGACTTCCACCTGTGATTCTCCTTCAGACACTGTTGAAGCCATCGATGGGCAAACAAGGCTTCGTGCCACCTCATATGTGCATAGCACTTTAATGACTCTGTAGAGGTTTGAAGACTCTTCAGAGATTACGAGGCACTTTTACTTATCTCATTCTGTCATCTTAAAAACACTGTGGTTTGTTCGGGGTTATATGCCCAGGAGTAGGATTGCTGGGTCATACAGCAGTTTCTGTGTTTCATTTTTTAAGAACCCTCCATACTGTTCTCCATAGTGGCTGCACCAATCTACATTCCCAGCAACCCTGTAGGAGGGTTTTCTCCAGAGCCTCTCCAGCACTTACTGTTTACAGACCTTTTGATGATGGCCATTCTGACAATGTGAGGTGGTAATCCCTCATGTAGTTTTGAGAGGAGTGGGATGGTGGAGAGAGGCAGGCTGAAGAGGGAGCATATGGATATGGATACATACAGCTGATTCACGTTGTATAGTAAAACTGATACAGCATTGTAAAGCAACCGTACTCCATTTTAAAAGATTAAAACAATTTTGAATTTATGTGGGGTGGGAGGTGGGAGGGGGGTTCATGTTTGGGAGTTCGTGTAAAAAAATAAATAAATACAAAAAAAAAACAAAAACACTGTGAGATCGGTAGTATTTTTCTTATTTTATGCATGAAGATTTTAAGATGCACTGAAGTGAAGAAGTGAAGCGAAAGTTGCTCAGTTGTGTCCGACTCTTTGCAACTGTGTGGACTTAGTCCATGGAATTTTCCAGACCAGAATATAGGAGTGGGTAGCTTTTCCCTTCTCCAGGAAGTCTTCCCAGCCCAGGGATCAAACCCAGGTCTCCCACATTGCAGGCGGATTCTTTAACAGCCGAGCCACAAGGGAAGCCCAAGAATGCTGGAGTGGGTAGCCTATCCATTCTCCAGGGGATCTTCCTGACCTAGGAATCGAACTGGGGTCTCCTGCGTTGCAGGTGGATTCTTTACCAGCTGAGCTATGATTAGGAAAGCCAGGACAGTCTTTAAACTCAGGTGGCAAGGCAGTGACTCTTGCGGAAAGAGCATTGAACTGGGGTCTGGAACCCTGGGTTCTGGCCCAACTGGGTCACTGAGCAAATCACACATTCAGGGTCTCAGTGTCTCTGTGCAAAAAGGAGGAGTCTTCTGCCATCTGAGGCTCTCTCAAACTCTAAAGTCATCTTTTGGAGTCAACAGGTCCACATGTACTCCTGTGGTTCCAACAGGGCTCATGAACATCCAGAGTCCAGAGTTTAGCTAAGATACTCTATCCCCAGACATTGCTGCCTCTGCATCCATTTTGTTTGACCTAGTGACCTGCGGGAGGCCGTAAACTGACAGGAACGCCCTCATGCAGGCGCACGTCCTCAGTAACAACCCATAGGGTCACAAACAAAAGTAAGTTCCTGATATGACTTTCCCAGCAGCCCTTGCAAGCACAGCCTCCCCGGCGCCCGTTAGATAAGACCCCTGTGGAGCTTATCAAAGCCTCACTCTCTTGTCTGAATTAACCCATTGGGCCTTGCAACAAGAACCCCAAAGCCCTCAATCCTCAGACTTTAATAAAGACTTATGCCCAGGGTCCTGTCGCTCTGTGGGCACCTTGCCTGGACCTCCCTTCAAGGCCCCCTGCACTTCCTCTCAGACCTGTGAGTAACAAACTTCTGTGTTCCACTTCATTTTTGTGGTCTGTTGTTGACCGTCCAGCACTCTATGCTGCATTAAGAAATGTTAAGTCAGCTAAGTCATAATGGCTCACTACCACCCTCCTTGTGGGCAACATGGTCTTGGCCGTGACGCCGATATTTCAAAAAGGAAAGTTAAAACGTGCCCTCATCCAGCACGGGGTGAGGATGCACTTGGGGTGACCACCCAGCTGCTGGACTGTTTGACCGGGGCAGGAGCGGGGAGGCGTGTTCATGGTGTGGCTGGTCTCGTCTGAAAGACATCTGGAGGCCCTGTTTGCACTTGTTTTTTTCCACCTCAGCTCAGAATTACTTTTGCCCCATCATTCCTCAGATAAGCCAAGCTCCTCACTTGCTGTTTCCAAATATTGAACCACACTATGGCCAGCCACCAGCTCCATCTTACCATCAAATAGATGAATCACAGGCAATTTCCTCTGCATTTTTAAAAATAGGATTTCCACTCCTACCTCATTGCCTTGTCCAGCCTGATGCTTACAAAAAAGCAGAAAGTACTGCTTTCAAATATATCTGATTGTGTTTTTAATTAAATAAGCTGACCGGCTATCAGTTGCACTCCTCACGGCTCTTTGCCTGCCTGATTTCTGGTATTTGCAACGTGCTCTCTGTGTCTGCGGTGCTCCTAATAAGGTACCTTTTGCTGACATTCACATGAGGGCTATTCCCTCATCAGATAACTAGTTTGCAACATCTGCCATCCATATTACAATTACTGTTTGTCATGAGGCTGGTGTAAATATGTGTGGTCTGTACATATACAAATATATATAGGTGGAAGGTATATGTGTGTAGCTAAAATTACAAATACTCTTCAGGAAAGTGCCCTCCAAAATTGTTTCAAATCACCCACAAGGCAGCCAGTTTTCTGCAAGTCAAATGACATCTGGGGGGCCTCTAAGTAATGCTAATCTAGTACATCTCAGGCCACTTGAGTTTCCATGTTTCTTAAAGTCTGACAGTGAGAGGTAACTTCTCTACTTTGACTCAAGTGGTTAAAAACCTCAGCCCCACAGAAGCTGCAGGCTCATCTTGTTTCAACTTATTTGACCACAATCTCAGTAAACTTAAATTGCAACTCTTTTTGAGTTTCTGAAAGGGCACACACCTCTTGAATACTCAGTTTCCTTTGTAAATACTGAAGTAAATAAAACCATTGACAGAAGCTGTATTTTTGAAATATACTGAATAGTGGAACAAGATGAGAGTCTAGTTGACATTTGAAGTTATTTTAATTGCAGTACTCCAGTTTTTCCAGTAGTCATGTACAGATGTGAGAGTTGAACCTTAAAGAAGGCTGAGCACCGAAGAATTGATGCTTTCAAATTGTGCTCTTGGAGAAGACTCTTGAGAGTCCCTTGGACAGCAAGATCAAACCAGTCAATCCTAACGGAAATCAACCCTGAATATTCATTGCAAGGACTGATGCTGAAGCTGAAGCTCCAATATTTTGGCCATCTGATGCAAAGAGCTGACTCAATGGAAAAGACCCGAAGGCTGGGAAAGTTTAAGGGCAGGAGGAGAAGAGCGTGACAGAGGATGAGATGGTTGGATAGCATCACCGATGCGATGGACATGAGTTTGAGTGAGCTCCGGGAGTTGGTGATGGACAGGGAGGCCTGGCGTGCTGCAGTCCATGGGGTTGCAAAGAGTCGGACACGACTGAGCGACTGAACAGCAAAAAGACTCTACTCCTTTAACTGTGAGCTCTCTCCTTCTCACCTCTGTCCCCAACACACACACACAATATTATGCACAGGCACACCTATGTGCTTGCGCACACACGCTCATGCAGAGTCAAGTGCGTGTACTTCAGTCCCCCTTGGCTAAAAACCTCAAAGCCTCTGTTTGCATCCTTTTCCCTAGTCACACGACAGGACAAGCAGGTGTGCAATATTTATTTCCTCAGCGCTTCAGGAGTTAAACTGGACAATTACTGGTGGTTTCAGGCCTCTTGTTTCATGGCTTTTCTTGGCAGTCACAGAGTCGGAATCCACACCTTCCCCCAGGATCATCTGGTAACCCGGCGCTCCCCACCTGCTCTGCCGCCCTTTTCTCCTTGTCTCTAGTTGCACTGCTGTCTGGCTGTTGTAGGTATCAGGCCTCGTTGCGCTGGGACCGCTTCCTGCACAAAACCTGGAAACCTGCACTCGTTAATGCAGAGCACACATTGACAGCTCTCCTGCTGGACAGCTTCCGTCCCCCTGCACAGGGTTCAGTACACGAGGCCAGGTGCTCCTGCGGCTTCCTCGCAAGTCTCCTTGTGGGGAGGGGATGGTCTTGTACCTCCTGGTTACTGCCAGGTAAATCCCCCCGGGACACGTCCTGAAGCAGCGCCACTTGACCTCTCACACCCTGTTTGGCAATCTTCAAATCCCTGCATTGTCTTCTGAACCAAGTGCAAACTTCTCAGCCTGGAAATTGACATAGTCTATGACGCCCCATTCTTACCTTCTTGTTTAGTCACTTTCTGCCTATTGGACAGACAATAAATCGAGCGCTTTCCATTTAATCCTCACGATAATCCTTTGAGATGGGCATTATCTTTGTTTCTCCATTGAAGAAATGGAGGCTTATAGAGGCTACATTGCCCTAAATAATCCAGTGCATTTCATTACCCTAGGGTTGCTGACATTACCAGAAACTTGTTGGCGGAGCAACAGAAGTGTATTCTACTGCAGTTCTGGAGGCTAAAAACCTAAAATGATGATGTCGACAGAGCCATTCTCCCTCAGAAGGCTTTAGGGAGAACCCTTCCTTCTGTCTGCAACTCCTGGTCCCAGATGTTCCTTGGCATTGCTCGCCGGCCACAGCATCACGCCAGTCTCTGCTTTTGTCTTCACGTGGCCTCCTTCCCTATGTGTCAAATCTCGCTCCCTCTCTTTTCTCTTATGAAGGCAGCACTCATTGGATTTAAAGCCCACCATAAGTCCAGAATGATTTCATTTCAAGATCTTTAACTAAGTACACCTAAAAAAAATTTTCTTTCCAAATGAGGTCGCATTTTGAAGTGGATGTGGATTTGTGGTGGGGCGGGGCAGGGAATACAACCCACTATAGCTAACAAGTCAGAATGTGAAACTACATTTTTCTGACTCCAAGATTCATATATTTAACCACTTCACTTTTAACCACCTTCTAGAAATTTCCTGATCAAACTGGACTTCTCTTATTTTTTTCTAAACAGATTTTTCTCTTTCCTGCCTCTCTGCTCTTACTTATGCTATTTTCTTTACACAGGCCAACTTCTCCCTTTCTCTTTCTTTTAATTAGCCTTGCCTGTGGACATCTTAAGTAGTCTTCAAGATTAAGTGCAATGCCACTTCCTCCAAGAGGCATTCCACGATTGCACCAGCCACGCTCCCACTGCATTACCTCACATGTCTGTGGCACCTTCTTCTCTTCTGTGTCATAGTCCAGGTTTTTGTGTAGCTGTCCTCATTCACACCATGCCCACCTCCCACAAATATGCCATAATTATATCATAAGCTTCTTAAAGGCGAGACCACCTTCTCCCACTGGGTTTCCTCCACCACACCTTGCACAAGTAGGCACTCCGTGGATTTTGCCGAGTGAATTTATAATCGTCTGCTTCATTCCATTTATTGAGTAGTTCATGTATTGAGCAAAAAGACAGGTTGCTTAAAATCCAACTTTTCTTCAATGCGCCTACTTCCCAAAATGGAATTTTTTTAATAGCCCAATTTATTTTCTCACCTCAAATCCAATCATTTTAACAGTTTTCTTTCATTTAAACTATCTAATGGCAGCAAATCCAGTGCCTTTCTTGTATAATCCGCCCACAGTTTCATTTTCTTCCTATCCCTAATGCCGCCGCCTTTGGCTTTTCGGGACAGTTGTATTTACCTTTCTCGAGGACTCGGAGGACCAGGACAATGTCTTAGTCATCACTGTATCCTTTGTCATCCGAGGGTGTGCGGACGCCCAGCAATGTCTGGAGGAGCTGAGGGTGAGTGAAGGCAAGATGCTGTGCAGGAGCAGCAGCTGCGGGAGCTGCCTTGGGGCGAAGACTTTCACAGGTCTCTCGCTGTTCTCATCGCAACCTTGTGAAGCAAGTGTTACCCCTACATCACAGATGGGCAAACTGAGGCTGAAGAGGCTGAGCAAGTTCCTACTGGTCACATAGCCACGGTGATGAAACCAGTTTGAAACCCAGATCTGTCTGACTGAACCAAATCACCTCTCAGACTGGACTGCAGCCTGCACTGTGTACCTGGCTCAAGCGGGAGAGCCCTGGGGCGACAGTCCTCAACGGGCCCTGAAGCTTAGACGCTTGGGAGCTGTTGGCTGTTTATCGAAGGAGATCTGAAATAAGTGAGGAGGCAGGTTGAATTGGGAGAAAAGAGTATAAGGAGTGTGTGTGTGTGTGTGTGTGTGTGTGTGTGTGGTATGCATGTCAGGTACGTATGTGGCACGTGTACTGTGGGAATGTGTGTACTGTGTTTGCTATATGTGCACATTGTGTGTGTGTGCTACGTGGAGGGGTGCGTGTATGTGGCTTGTGTTACGTGTGGGGGGTGTGGAGGGGGGGTGTGGCATGCTATGTGTGGTGTGTGTGGTGTGTGGGGTGGGGGGAAGGGCTGGCCGATGGAGATGAAAAGAGCTGTGTGTATAGATTCTAGAAGATGCAAATACGTCACAGCTGGACCTCAGTCCTAACCCAGATACTTCATAGCTGAACAAACTGAGAAAGTCACTTATCCCCTGGCCTTGTTTGCTGTAAAATGGCCTGTCAACCTCATGGAGCCACTGGGAGAAACTGTTCAAGAAGAAATGCTATTAAAACCTTCCATGTATGTAAAGCTCTGTACCACAGAGAGCAGAGAGGTGAAAAGGAAAACACTGAAGCAGTTCCTGATTTTAAGGAGTTTCCATTTCATCTGGGGGAGACTGACACATAGAACAATATTGTAAGGTAATTAGCCTCCAATTATAATTAATTAATTAATTTAAAAAACTAACATGCAAAATGGAAGATGTGTGTCAATGAAAACCGCCATCTCTCGAGCTCTTTAGAGTGTGGCAAACTGAATGACATCCACCTCACAACCTTATAAGGCAGGTACTTTTAGCAGCCCCGTTTTGCAGATGAGAAACTGATAGTTAAGAAGCTTGGATCTCCACTCCAGGTGCACGTGTTAAACGGCACAGCCGGGATTCTGCCTCGGCCTGTGTAACCTGAGTCTTTACTCTCATCACTTCCCTGTACTGTTTCCTTACACAATTCAAAGATGCCAAGTTCCGAGATGGGAACTTCTGCTCCCAACTTGGAAAAGGGAGGAGAAAGGGCAACACAACAGAAAAGAAGCCCCTTGTAAAACTGTGTCACTCGGGGCAATATGCAAGGTCCCATGATTCTGACCACAAACTCAGAAGGTGAGGGAGTTGAGAGTGAAAGAGGGTGCACGTCGGGGCCAGGGGTATGAACAGGAAGTCCCTCTCCTGTAGCAGGAGGGCTACACAGCACCACTGGAAAGCAACCATGTATTAATGTCCAGCTATAATAAAGTCAGCAGGAGAATTTGGTTAAAGCCTTGCCTGGCTAGGTCTCAGGCTGAAAATCACCAGCTTCCTTTTTTTCCTCCCTAATCCTTTATAATTTCCTCTAATGCTTTACTCAAGCTTAGGACCATGAGCCTTTGGGGAGCAAATTGAGGCCCATCTGTTGAGTTAGGAATTTGCCAGACCAAAGTAAAGATCAANCTCTGACAGCTGGTGAAGTCACCAGCGGGGCACACATGCTAATGGACAAAGGTCACGGCCTCCATGGAGCTAGGCATGAGGCATGCATCTGTGAGTCACGGCGGGAGAGACTCACGGGCTTACTCCCAAACCCAGGGACCCACACCGAGCTGTCACCAGAGCCACCCTCCTCTAAAATGCATGATTAATTATGACAAAGGCTTCTTACAAATGGGAGGCGCCAAGCTGGGTTTGCAATTAGCATGAAGAGAAGGTGCTTCACATTCAATTAATTTTTATCTGACCTGCCTGATCTCCCAGCAACAGAGCTTGGCTCCCGCGGCTGTAAAGATGCGGTCCTCTGCCAGGGCTGGAGGGAGGTGCGGCGCCTGGTCCTCCCGGACTGGAGAGCAGTATTTGTGAGACGAGCAAATGGCGCAGATGGGGAATACTGAGCGTCACTGTCCTCTGTCCCACCCCCTGGGGAGCTAGGGAGCCTTAAATCGAACCTGGTGGATTTTTTTTTTTTTTTTAAATTTGAAAAGTAAATCAGGTGGCACAGGTTTTTTCCCCTCAAGAAAGCTCTTTTTTTTTTTTTTTAAAGGGGAAATATTTTTCAGCATCCAGAGATGATGTTGACCCTGTAGTGGCAGAGGGAGCGGGGCGGGGGCACAAGCCCTGGGTTCCTGATGTTTTCTGGGACTTCCTGACTTTGATAGACCCGGGTCTTGGTTTCCCCCTCCCCTGCGCCCCGCGGAGGGTCCAGCTCGCACGCTGGAGAGTGGGAGGCTGGCTCGGGCCGCGCGAGGGCTATTCAGCATCCAGAGATGATGTTGACCCTGTAGTGGCAGAGGGAGCGGGGCGGGGGCACAAGCCCTGGGTTCCTGATGTTTTCTGGGACTTCCTGACTTTGATAGACCCGGGTCTTGGTTTCCCCCTCCCCTGCGCCCCGCGGAGGGTCCAGCTCGCACGCTGGAGAGTGGGAGGCTGGCTCCGGGCCGCGCGAGGGCTCTGAGGGAGAAGCGCCGCCATCTTGGGGCGGAATTGCGTCACCGGAAGGAACAGGGAAAGCTAACGTGACCCCCGGGCTGGTTTCCGGATCTGAGAGCCCAGGCCTGCCACGTGGTCGTCGTCGTCGGGGAGGACAGGGGTGGGGGTCACAGGAACCCTGAAGCACTGGCTCTTGTTGAAGGCAGGCGGATGGGATGAGGGGAGCCAATGAAATTGTTCACTAGAGAGAAAAATCCCAGGGCTGGTTGGGATAGCGTTTGAATGGAACGCGAGCGTTTGGGTCCTTTTTATTCAACCGGGGTACAGTGGAATGCCAGCCACATCCTGGGAATCCCGGAAGTTTGGAGTTTCAGGAAGAAGGGTTCAGAACTCTTACTGCCTAATCATGTTTTACTCAGAAAGCTTGAGTCAGACCTGGTTCCACCCCGTCCCCCAACCCGTTCCCCGCCGCCTCAACCCCGCCTCCTTCCTGTTGAGTCATCCCGGGGAGGTTATTTAACCTTCTATCTTACCTTTATAATATGAGGGTAATAAATATCTTCCTGTTAGGGCCAACGTGAGAGTCAGATGGGATCATGTTGTACCAGCTTACCCAGGGGTTTGCTGCAGGGGTGTCCTGAGGCCCCAGCCCCGAGAGACTCCCCATTTTCCTTGACATCCCAAAAGCCTTTCGTGAGGTCCAGTCCACAAGCTGTGGCTCCTCGCATCTCCCTTCCTTTATGGCTCTCAGCATTCTTGGGGGAATTTTGTCTCCTGGTGATTTCTCCCTCTGATTTTCTGTCTCTGCAGAATTTTCAAGCCCTTTCTGCATCTTTCCTGCTGTAACTGACCTTCTGTGACNAAAAAAAAAAAAAAAAAAAAAATTTCTCTGCTCATCACTCACTACCCAAAAGTAGGCACAAGGGATCTGCTTGAATCTCCAGTAGTTCAGACAAAAACATACTACATTCCAGTAGCCAAGGGAAAAAGCAAACTCAAACTTTCTCTTGGTTTAAGAATTATCAGAAGAAGTCTAGAGGAATAAGTGGACTGAAGAGTCCAGTTGCAGATTAAGGCCAAACTGCTTTGCTGTTCCGGAAGGTTCCTGACAGGCTCGCTTTGACTTACCTCTGCCTGAAAGTCACTGTGTTGGAAACCCAGGAGCCTAAAACAACATATCTCGGCCCTGCTGTGTGTGTGCCCTGCGCCCGGGTTTATGTAGCGCCTCTGGCTACGTGCCCCAAGGATTCCTCAAACACACGGAGCGTCCCGCTTGACGGCCTTCTGCCACCAGGAGAGGACCTGCTTGTAACCAAAGCGTACGTTTCTCTTCCTCTCTTAGGCACTTACCTTTCAGCCTTTTTAAGTGCTAATCAGGTGAGAAGAGCTGACATAAAATAATATGAAATTCTAGATGAGTCCTTTGACATCTGCGCTGGGTTAAGGTGTGTGGAGAAAGGGTTGAGGCCTCTTGCTTGGAAGGCTTCTCAGAACCCTGGTCTGGAGGAGGCTTCCTTTTTCTGGTGCTCCCCCATGAAGGCTGGGGCGCGGGGGGTGGACTCACCCCCTGTAGAGCAGGAGAGACCCTCCTGCGGGGTGGGGGAGAGTTTCTAACATGGGCAACTGTGGTCGGTCGCCATTTTCCCTGAACTGCTGGCTCTCGATTTGTCTGTGCTGCATTTGACCCCCAACCCTCTCTGCGTGGAGGACCACCCTGCTCAGGACTGGCTCCAGGGCTGTGTGTGGGCCTGAACAGGAGCTCTCTCCCCTGCCGGAACCGGTCCTGGCAGCCCCTGGAAAGTTCTGAGGCTCCAGCATCCCTCACCCCCCAGAACTCTCAACTGCTTTCAGCTTTCAAAGTCCAGAGGGTCCCACTTGGAAAGAAGCAGGCAGTGCTGAGGAGCACCGGCCTCCCCTCCAGTGGCTCCCGTCTCCTCGGCCCACCTCACAGGGCCCCAGGCAAGAGGCACCAGAGTGGACAAGGGACTTCAAGCAGTGAGAGGGCCGGCGCGGAAGAGAACCCCACGGGAAGGAAACAGCAGTCGCAGAATCAGCCCCAGCTAACACTCACTTGGTGCTCACCCTGTGCCCGGCACTGTGCTATCTCCCCTTACCTTCTTAATAACCGTTGATGTAGGTAACGTCCCTATTTTACTAATGAGGAAGCATGAGGAAAGTAAGTATCTTGTCCAGGAGCACCCAGCATCAAAGTGAAAAGAAAGGGAAAGTGAAAGTGGCTCAGTCATGTCCGACTCTTTGTGACCCTGTGGACTGTAGCCTACCAGGCTCCTGCGTCCATGGGATTCTCCAGGCAAGAGTACTGGAGTGGGTTGCCATTTCCTTCTCCAGGGGATCTTCCCGACCCAGGGATCGAACCCAGGTCTCCCACACTGCAGGTGGATTCTTCACCAGCTGAACCACAGGGAAGCCCAAGAACACTGGAGTGGGTAGCCTATCCCTTCTCCAGGGGATCTTGCCCATCCAGGAATCAAACCAGGGTCTCTTGCATTGCAGGCAGATTCTTTACCAACTGAGCTATGAGGGAAGCCCAGCATCAACACTGGGGTCCAAACCCACATACGAGGTTTCACGTCCAGTGGTCTCTGCTGTACTTCCTGTGCACACGTGCAATGTCTTTCCACCTGCCTCAGGGCTTCTAAATCCTAGTGGTCCTTGGGGTCCAGCTCAGAGACCAACACTTACATGAACCTTTTCCTGATTTTCACAGCCAGAAGTGGTATTTATTTTCTCCTCTGAATTCCCCCAGTACCGCCCTTGTACCTCTTTGAAGATACTAATCACGTCCTATCTTGATTTCTAAGCGGGTGTATATCTGCTCTCTACTACAAATACTGTCAGCATCTTTAAGGAAGAAACCCCACGACTCGTAGTATGTCCTCACTGAATCGCATCAAGATTCATGGTATACGTTTAGTAACTGATGAATGGACAGATGAATGAATGAATGAATGAATGGCATCAAATATGCACAGAGAGTCATAAGATTAGTGTAATATAATCTTAACAACATTCATTTTTATTTGGAGAAATAATGATGAGAGTATTGTGTACTTTTTATCTTATGGATAATGCTAAAAAAAAGAACAATGCAGTGAAGTGCCATGAAAACCCTCTCCTCGGGAAAGATAAAACCAAGCATCGATTCCAACAGCCTCCCACAGGTGAGCGCTGTAATCCTAGACAGTCTGAGTTACTCAGATAGGTCAGATTAGGTAGGATTAGTCACCCAAGAAGCTTCCTGTTCTCAAAGATTCTCTGGCTGAGGAGATCACAAAAGGATTCTCCCCACCAACAGTCCCCTCTCCTCATTAAACAAAGAAGCCTCCCAAATACAGAAGCCTGCCTTCCCAAGATTCAGGGATGGGTCAGTCTTCTTCATACCCCTATGCCTACAGGAATACCACCTTCTGGATAGGTACCACTGTGCTCTAATGGACAAACATTTTTGAGAGTCTGATATCCACTAATTATTTCAATTCCTCCCTCTTAAAGAAATGAACAAAAATTCTTAGTTGGTCTCTTTTTCATATCAATCCCCAAAGTACTTTGCTGTGACTTCTCTATTAATTTTTATGCTGCTCTAAATTACAGCCTCTGGCCCTCAGATCCTTTCTAAGAGGGTATTATGGTGTACCTCATCCATCACTGAGTACCCCAGAGCATGGCATGGAGCCAGGCATGTGGGAGGTACCCTGCCCAAAGTGCTATAGTATGTAACAGCATTTGGATGCTAAATCCAGGGACGGTTGAGTACAGTGAAAGAACACAGGAATTTAGGTTCAATCACAACTAGTTTTGAATCCTGGGCAAACCATGGACTAGCTTTTTCACCCTGGGAAAGTCACTTGACTTCACAAGCTTCCATTTTTCACCTGTAAAACAGGAACTTTAGAACCAAATGGGCTTAATTTTTGTAAGTACTATTAAATACCTGTGGGAAGTACTTAGCGCTATGTGCCTGGCACATAGCAGGTTCCCTATCAATGATGGAAGGTGAACACCACCAAACTAATTTCTAAAATCCCGGGTTCTAATCCAAGATGCTCCAGAGGATGATTCCAGGTAAGTCCCTGAGACTCAATGTACAGACATGATGTGAGGACCAAAATAAACAGTCACAAATATAAGGCACCCAATAAAGTACCTGTCCCACTGCAAAGGCACATTCTAGATGATAGCCTCCTGCCTGTCTCCTATAGGGACATGCACCCACGGGTCTTTACCAAAAAAAGAGATGCTGAGCCTGCTTCTCCCTTGAACTAAGATTTAGCTATCATGCCTGAGATGTCAGGAGTGAGGAGAAAAATCAATGTTCTATCAATGAGTCATCATTTAAAGCCGGTTCCGGAGCTGCCTCATGAAGCAGTGAACTCCCAGACAAAGGAAGAATAGATGTTTAGTAGAAATGGGCTGACAGCAGTGAGGAAGGAGTAGGATTTCTGTGCATCAAGCAGAGGGCAGAAGCGTGTCATCACTAAAGCATCTTCCTACTCCTGAAATCTGTGATTCAGCGGTGAGTTGCAACTGAGCGTTCAGACAGACCATGCCACTGGGACAAGCACGCTTCCTTCATTTCCACAACTGCAAACAGGGACATACAGTGACCCTGGCATTGTCTAAGACCCTGTGGCTGAAAGACACTGAATTTAAACCATCGACTACAGGAGTCTCATCTTACTTCCCAGAATACAGTGCTATGCTTTACTTGAGGAATATGTGATTTTTTGAGACTGTATCATCTCAGATCAGTTTTGGAAACCAAGGCCTAAATAATAAATACCTTAAATGAGATTATCCATGGAAAATTGAAAACCTGTAAGTATACTTACAAACGTTAAATATCATCATTGTTATCTTTCAATATCTTCTTAAAATATTGTGCTATTGAAAATAGAGATTTTAAACAATTTTATACCCTCTAAAGCCTCTAATACTGCAATAAACAAACTAATGAATTCATCCTAACAGTTTCCTAATTGGCTTGGTTTTAAGCATCACCATGGAAAAAGGCTGTGTCTACACTGAGTGCTTGAAAGGTCCAGGTCAGAACTGGCAAAAGCCAGAGGTGGGATCCTGACCCTCCGGCTCCACCCTCCGTAAACCATCTCCCCGGTCCCTTTAGAGCTGGAATGTAAGAAATTCCTCCTCTGGCCCAGCTTCTGTCTACAAGCATTTTCACTTTCTTGTCCCAGAGGCCTATGCCAGCGCTTCTGCGGGGCCTCGGCTCCCCAGGCAGAGCCAAGAAGGTACCATCGCAGTTCCCACCTCTGCAGACGAATGGCCCACCCGCTCACTCCCGCTGCGGGACCACGGCCGACCCATAAGGCCTCCGGAGCCCAGCCACCTACCTCCAAGCACTTCGCAGCCGCTGTCCATGCTGTCATGGACACCCGCAAAGATGCTGGCCAGAGTGGACTTGCCCACCCCCTGCTCCCCGACGAGGACCACCCGGTAGCAGGTGCTCCCGGACTCGGAGGAGATGACTGAGTCCGTGGAGTCGGAGGACCAGCTCCGGCGGCAGGGGTCCTCGGGGGCAGCAGGGGGACGGCCGCGCTGGCCGAACTGCGGGGGCTCCTTCTGGACCGTGAGATGCCTGCCGTCGGCGGGGATGCTCCAGCGCTGCTGCTGTGGCTGCACGCCCACCGTGCCCCGACGCATGGTGACATGGTTCAGAGTCATTGTCAGGTCCTGGAAGGCAAAGCAGCCGAGATGGTAGCACCAGGAAGCGTGAGTTCAGGGAGCTCGAACACAGTCATCGGTGATATTTTAGTACCTGAGGTTACCAAGTAACCCTCACACAAGGAACACCAGTGAAGCAGTCCCCAAACCCAACAGGCTTTCAGCTGAACACACACACACACACATACACACAGCAGCTCCTCGGGGAGACTGTCATTTGCAAAGAGGAAAAGGTACCGTTAATATTGCCCACTGCCCTGGGGCTTCCTCCATCCTCAAGGAAGCCTGGGGATTCCCCGCTCAGAGCGGGCACGGAGACAGCCAGAAGGCACCAAGAGCCTCCAGAGAAGGCTTGAAAAGCAACAAGTTAATGCAGCTGGGGACCAGCTGGCCAGGTTAGCCGCTAATGTCTAAACATGGCACTTAAGTAGCAGCAGCACCAGCAGGCTTTTATGCCTCAGTGGGGAACACGTGACAATGACATCATTCCCCCTCGGCTGGACTGGACCAGGGCTGATTGGAACTTCCATGTTTAGTAAAGTTGCCATGATGCTCCCCAGCTGCCTGAATGTGCTCTTATTTGAGGGGGAGAAGAATTTCTGCGAGAGGTGTATACCTCACTTCTGCCCCCCTGCCCACAGATATCACATTTAACCCATCCCAGCCCTCTGCCTTGTCCTTCTGGCAGGGAGACAACCTGCTCATGTTCAGAGCTGTCAAACTTGCAGAGACAATGCTTCACTCTTATTAAACTCTGTCCACTCCAAGAGTTCCTTTCCATCAACTCGGATTTCCACCTTCCTGAAGCCAGTCAGGTCCAAGACTCCCTCGAGAAAGACATTCAACAGCTTGGCTACAACTTGGCCTTTCTCAAGACTTCCTCCTCTTGCCCGGAGGTCTGCACTCCCAGGCTCTCAGACAGAAAGCAGTATCAATCTCACTTTCAGCAGCAAGATGCACTGGTGAGCGCGAGACCCTCCCCTTCCCGCACCCACTCCCCAGAACCCCAACACGTCGATGACCCTAGCCGCGACCCTCACCTTGATGACCCTGATGACCGATCAATTTGTAGTTTTTGTTTTTTGTTTTTTAATCTTACAAGCAGCGCCTCCGGTAGGCCGACTCTTCAAACAACCAGTGCCTGAAGTATCCCTGACCGCTGTCCTCCGACCACAGTCTGGAGGAGGAGATGACCCTCCAACTGAACTGCACTAGAGCAACCGGCCACCGCCGAATGGCATCCTTAGCCCCTTAAACTCTGCAACACCCCTCATCCCCAACCCCCGATCGAAAGACCACCGCGCCGGACAGCAGGTCCCGAAGGTTCTTTTCCGCACTTGGAAAGTTCTCCGCGGGCTGGGGACGCCCACCCCTTCCCCCAGTCCTGCCCCTCGCGCCTCTCCGGGGGCCCCCGCTCCCCGCCGCGGGCCGCGCGCCTTACCCGGGGGGCAGCCGAGGGCGGGCGCGCGCCGCGATGCGGGCGGCCGATCGCGGGGTGACTGCGCCGGGTGCGCCCGCGCCCGCGCCCCGCGGTTTATACGCGCGCGGCCCGGGCTCTGCCGTGACGTCAGCGCCCCCGCCCGGGGTTTGGGGGGCGGGCGGCTCTGCAGCAAGCCCCGAGGGGCAGCCCCTTCGCCAAATCGGTGAGTCGCCGTCATGTGACCCCCGCATCTCTCCCCTTTTAAAAAAAAATAACGACAGTTGAATCCCGGGCTCCTTTATTCTGGTTTGTTCTTTTGACCAGGCGGACGCTGGAAGGGAGCAGATAATACACGAAGTGCCCCTTAATCGCACTTTCCAGCAAAACAGTTTGCGAGCTGTCCGGATGAAGGATGGAGGAAGAGGCAGGTTGGGATTGGAAACCCAGTTTCGCCAAAAGACCCCCCCCCCAAAAAAAAAAAAAAAAAAAAAACGGGGCTAGAGCCCCATGGAAGTGTTCGGGGCTTGTGTCAGCCGCATCTTCTGCAGGGGAAACCCAGTTTCGCCAAAACCAAAAGCCAGGGATCGGCGAGGCTCCCGTGGAGATTTAGGCTGGGGCTACAGCCCCATGGAAGTGTTCTGGGCTTGTGTCAGCCGCATCTTCTGCAAGGAAAACGGCCTCTGCCCGCTCCTGTCGCCTTCCGGGTGAAAGAGGGAAGGAGGGGAGGCCCACACTGCTTCGTCTCCCTTCTCTGACCGGGACCCAGAGAGAAGGGGCCAGAGGAAGGTGGGGCAAGGGGGCAAGACCTTTTGAAAAGGTCTTGAAAAAATAGCTTAAGTAGGGATCCAAGCAGACTGTGCTCAGTGTGGCTAGCCCTCCTGCCCTGGACCAGGACGCTGAGGCTCCTGGATCCGGGAATTTACTCAGCATCCCGACTAGCAGCATCTCCTGCACCAGGCTCGCTGGCACGGCCGGTCCTGGCTGTGGAGCCAGGGCCTCTGGCCATGCGAGGAGCCTTAGCCTGGGTTGCAGTCCCAGGAACGATGCCTGCGAATAAAGGGCACAAGGTACCAGAAACAGTCGCTTCTGCTACCGTTTACCGGGTGCCTCTGCGATCCTATATTCAGTAGGCGCTGTTAGACCTCTGCAGGGTCTCAAACTTTACTACAGTTCCGCAAGGTGAAGATATTGCTGCTCCCATTATATGGAGGAGGAAAATGACCGCCGAAGTCAGAGAGCTTGCCCAAGGTCACGCAGCTCATGTATGTGTCAGCATCAGGACTTGAAGCGCCGCTTGCCTGGCTCTTTGCACTGTGCCCCCAGCTGGAGGGATTCAGTGACCTCTTTTGCAGGCCACGGGCATTTCCCAGACACTGTGTTTGGAGGTGACACTGGCCTTTCCAACACCCCCATCTGCTTTTCCAGCCAGCTGCATCTCTGGATGGGCTGGTGGCTCCGGAAAACAGCCAGAGGCACCAGCATCTATTCAAGTGGCTGGACCCTGCTGTGAACAGAGTCTGTTCTCTGTTACCCTGCAGCACTTTCGTGCTCTGGGGATTATCCAAGTGACCAGCTGCTGAGACATGCCAGGCCCCACGCTGGCAAAGATGGAATGGCAACCCAGAGCTCTCTTGGTCCCAGGTGCCCTGGGCCCAGCCTCCTCATTTTATATGTGAGGAAGCTGATACCCAGGGGGATGACTACCACTCAGGTAGTAACTGGCAGTGCTGCAACCAGAGCCTGAGGGTCGTAATTTCCTGGATGGGGCCCTTCATTTCCATCGAGTTTTCCTTCTGGGCTCAGCCAGGAAGAGGATGGCTACAGACGCGGTAAAAAGAGAAGAGCAGGGGGTCAGGGAAGGACAGAGAGAGAGAGAGAAGGGGAGGAGACCATCCAAAAGTTTTCCACCGACTCCATGCATGTAATCTGTGAATTATCTGTATTTCAGAATTATCTGTGCTTTTTCATGCTGAGCTGACTCTGTCAACTGATCGTAACAAAAACACTGAAAGTGAAAGTCACTCAGTCCTGTCTGACTCTTTGCTATCCCATGGACTATAATTCTCCAGGCCAGAATACTGGAGTGGGTAGCCTTTCCCTTCTCCAGGGATCTTCCCAATCCAGGGATCGAACCCAGGTCTCCTGCATTGCGGGTGGATTCTTTACCAGCTGAGCCACAAGGGAAATCCAAGAATACTGGAGTAGGTTGCCTATCCCTTCTCCAGGGGACCTTCCCAACCCAGGAATCAAACTGGGGCCTCCTGCATTGCAGGCAGATTCTTTACCAGCCGAGCTAGGAGGGAAGCCAGCAAAAACACTATGTGTAAATCCGAGTATACAAGCATATCATGTAGCCTCTCAGTTCTACTTTTTCCCACTGCTGCTGCTGCTGCTGCTGCTGCTAAGGCGCTTCCGTCGTGTCCGGCTCTGCGCGACCCCATAGACGGCAGCCCCCCAGGCTCCCCCGGCCCTGGGATTCTCCAGGCAAGAACACTGGAGTGGGTTGCCATTTCCTTCTCCAATGCATGAAAGTGAAAAGTGAAAGTGAAGTGGCTCAGTCGTGTCTGACTCTTAGAGACCCCATGGGTCTCTTCCCATCGATAAGAACCTAGTTCTTCCCATTAAGAACCTAATTCTACGCCTAGACCATATCCCCTCTTTACTGTTGTTCATTGGTATATGTGAAGCACGCCAAAGAAAATCAACTCTAAAGATGGGGGAGAGGGCTCTTCAGTCCCCTGTTGACTGGATAAGTACATCAGTGTTGTGTTTGAATCTGCCTTCTTAAATTTTCTGTCCCAAAAGAAGCCAGATGAGAAAGCAACAACTTGAGAAGAGTTTCAACTGAATGGCAGTTAAGTTGGAGTGAATATTTAGACAAAAGTCACAGTTATACCAGCAAAAAACACATATCGGAGCCAAGCTTCATCCAGCAGAGTCCCAGCTGCCTCGTCCAGGATTCCAGCTCACTAGGACCATCTGAGGGTTTAGAGATGGAGAAAAAAGGGGGAATCGGGACATTTGGACAAATAGCAAGTTCTGGAGGAGAAATACTGGCCGAAGGTTGTAGTTTCTTGGTCTATGAATTATTGTGTCTGTATTCCTTTCATCGGCATTTGAGGGCTCCTAGGTTTTTAGCTAGTAGGGCCAAGAGTGGGGCTAGGAGACAGAACTCCAAACAAAAATAACTGACATTTACTGACAAAGGCACACATCTCAGTCCATCCTCAGCACCACAGCCTCTGCCCGTGTCTCATGGATGAAGATGCTGAGGAATGGCATGAAATAACTTGTTCAAGGTCACAGAACCAGTAGGTAGCAGAGCTGTGCTCTCTGGGGCCAGTCTTAACCACTGTTGTTTAGAGTAGGAGCTACACGTCAGCCCTGTTCCCCACACCCCTCACCCAGCCTACCTCCTCCCTAATCCCCCTCAAAAGAGGAATTTTGATTTGATTGGCAAAAGCCCCTGACCTTCACTGGGCCACATGTCACTAATATATTACTGATGGGGAAGGTCTGTCTCTCCCTAAAGGCATGAACCCCCCTCTTCTCTTTCTTTTCTCTAGCTCCTATGCCTGGATGGGAAGGTAAACTCAGGGTAACTGTGGGGGGCCTATCTCCCTGTCTTGGTCACCCTGTCACTCTTTTTTCTAAGCATAGAGACCTGTGCAGCCACCCCATGATTTCAGAAAGAGAAGAGAGACGGAGAAAGAGGTGGGGAAGGAGGGGGAGAATATTTGACCAGGCCTGGGGTTGAAGCATAAGGAATTAACCATTAGTGTCCTATTACTTTGAATATCACACTTTGAAAGTTCGAGAGAAGGCAAGGTGATGGGAGGCCCAGGATCAGTGCCCCCTTGGGTCTGTAATACTATCCTAAAAGCCATAGAATTACTCGATCTTCCTCATTTATCCGGAGACTTACTGCCACCAAGGTCGTGCTTATTCATGCCACCAAGTCAGTGCTCAGTTCAGTTCAGTTCAGTTCAGTCGCTCAGTCATGTCAGACTCTTTGCGACCCCATGAATCGCAGCACACCAGGCCTCCCTGTCCGTCGCCATCTCCCGGAATTCACTCAGACTCACGTCCATCGAGTCCATGATGCCATCCAGCCATCTCATCCTCGGTCGTCCCCTTCTCCTCCTGCCCCCAATCCCTCCCAGCATCAGAGTCTTTTCCAATGAGTCAACTTTTTGCATGAGGTGGCCAAAGTACTGGAGTTTCAGCTTTAGCATCATTCCTTCCAAAGAAATCCCAGGGTTGATCTCCTTCAGAATGGACTGGTTGGATCTCCTTGCAGTCCAAGGGACTCTCAAGAGTCTTCTCCAACACCACAGTTCAAAAGCATCAATTCTTCGGTGCTCAGCTTTCTTCACAGTCCAACTTTCACATCCATACATGACCACAGGAAAAACCATAGCCTTGACTAGGCGGACCTTAGTCGGCAAAGTAATGTCTCTGCTTTTGAATATACTATCCAGGTTGGTCATAACTTTTCTTCCAAGGAGTAAGCGTCTTCTAATTTCATGGCTGCAGTCACCATCTGCAGTGATTTTGGAGCCC
>SJYX01001462.1:1627478-1656698 GCA_006410675.1 Oreotragus oreotragus
GGCAATCTTGATTCCAGCTTGTGTTTCTTCCAGTCCAGCGTTTCTCATGATGTACTCTGCATATAAGTTAAATAAGCAGGGAGACAATATACAGCCTTGACGTACTCCTTTTCCTATTTGGAACCAGTCTGTTGTTCCATGTCCAGTTCTAACTGTTGCTTCCTGACCTGCATACAGATTTCTCAAGAGGCAGGTTAGGTGGTCTGGTATTCCCATCTCTTTCAGAATTTTCCACAGTTTCTTGTGATCCACACAGTCAAAGGCTTTGGCATAGTCAAGAAAGCAGAAATAGATGTTTTTCTGGAACTCTCTTGCTTTTTCCATGATCCAGTGGATGTTGGCAATTTGATCTCTGGTTCCTCTGCCTGTTCTAAAACCAGCTTGAACATCAGGGAGTTCACGGTTCACATATTGCTGAAGCCTGGCTTGGAGAATTTTGAGCATGACTTTACTAGCGTGTGAGATGAGTGCAACTGTGCGGTAGTGCTACTCAATGATAAAGTGATGCGGTCCACCTCCACCAAAACCAAGAGAAGGGATGTCCTGAACACTGAAAACGTGATCAAATAAATGGGCTTGGTTTGTACTGCTTTCAAAATACTTGGCCTTGAGATGCCTTGAGGCAGAGCTTGTTGTCTGACTCCCCGGAGTCCCGACTACTCCTTAACGTCTTCTACTCTGGTCAACTTCTCTCATTTAGATTAGCTACCTGGCCCCCAAAGCATTTGCCTTGATGACCCCTGCAAGGGCTGAAAGAACAGATAGGGGATTCAGCGTTAGGAAAGCAAGGTCAAACCTCAGCCTTTCCTCTTCCTGGTCACAGGATCCTGGGGATGTCACTAAACCC
The DNA here is from genome assembly GCA_006410675.1 of Oreotragus oreotragus. Classification (NCBI taxonomy): domain Eukaryota; kingdom Metazoa; phylum Chordata; class Mammalia; order Artiodactyla; family Bovidae; genus Oreotragus; species Oreotragus oreotragus. Next base: position 1,628,326 of record SJYX01001462.1, read on the forward strand.
CAGAGGCCTTGGCTTCTGCTGCTGTGAGGACTAAAGGGCTACTGAGCTTGGAGCAGTCTGTTAACCACAGAGCGCTGTTTCAACGCGAGTGATTATGACGATGACGCAGGAGCTGAGGCTTGGAGCTTGGCCACCTGCCATCAGTAGTGCTGCCCCTGAAGGCTCCAGTTAAATGAATCCAGCAGCATTCAGGACGCGCGAGGCAGAGGCAGGCAGGGTTGGAAATGTACTCCTATTGATGTTCCTAGGGAAAAATAATTAGCAAGAAGAGTGGGATGGTTAAGTCCTTTGTAAACAAACAAGGATGTGGGGTCAAATCCCGCACACAGAATAGGTCTCCACCAGCCACAAAAGGAGTGGGAGGAGCTGGGTGGGAGGCAGTGTGCAAAGTGTCTGAGCTCAAAAAGAACCTCCCACCCCCTCTGGGAAGTCTAAAGAAGGAAAGAATTACTATATGGAAAATCATTGCTTTACAGAAGGGGGAAAAAAGACTTCAATTGCAAAATCAAGAGAGCCCTGATTAAGAGAAAATGAAGACCAAAGAAAAGAAGGCTAAGAATAGCCTCACCACTTCCAGAGGCCTGTGGGATCCAGATGGACACTCCTGCCAGCTGCAGCCTCCTTCAGTCTGGCCCCAGCATCTCATCAGACTCCTGCTGAGGAAATTTAATTTTCCATTGAAAAAATTTTTAGCTGCCACCCTTCCTCTGCTCTATTAGCCAAGGCTGGTGCAGACCTTTGCTACTCCTAAAACCCTGCAGGCTGCATGCAGGATGTATCTCAGAAGGGCCTAGGGGAGGCTCCTGGAGAAAAAGGACATTCTCTGCCCAGGTTCCTCCATTCATTACACTCATCTGTTACCAGAACCTGTTCTAAAGGCTAGGGGTAATGTACACATTCATGGACTTATATTCTAGAACTTATAAAAAAAATACTAAATAATGAAGTATCACCATATTCACTCATTCATTCATTCACTCATTCTTTCTCTGAACTTGCCACCTTTTAGCCTTAGTTTTCTCATCTGTAAAAAGAGAATAATACTGGAGACAATGTACAAAGTCAGGGTCAAGTACACACCCATTCAGAAGTCTGACAAAAGCAAGGCTGATGAAAATGTGAAGAAGTAGTGTTCTTGGGCCCCGCTGGCTGGAGTGTCAATTGGAAGACCACTTTGGAGATCAGTAGTCAACATCTAAAATGTGTATATCTTTGGTGACTCAGCAATTCTGCTTCTCAGTGTGTGTTTTCTGGATCACCCAGGAGACAGACACAAGAGTGCTCATTAAAGCACTTATAGCACCATCAGAAACCACCTTGTGATCATTGATGAGTAAATTCAGGCTGCTATATTTTTTCAGTGAAACATGCAGCAGTAGAAATGAATGACATAGATCTACTTGTAGGAACTTGGATAAATACTGAAACAATAATGGTGACTTCAAAAAGCAAATGGCAGGATACTTACAAGAGTAATAATTTATGTAATTTTTTAAAGCCCACACTAATATTTTATAGTTAAATATATTCAGTAAATTGAAGAAAGTAGGGAAAACCACTAGACCATTCAGGTATGACCTAAATCAAATTCCTTACAATTATACAGTGGAAGTGACAAATAGATTCAAGGGATTAGATCTGATAGGCAGAGTGCTTGAAGAATTATGGATGGAGGTTCATGACATTGTACAGGAGGCAGTGATCAAGACCATCCCCAAGGATGCAAAAAGGCAAAATGGTTGTCTGAGGAGGCCTTACAAATAGCTGAGAAAAGAAGCTAAAAGCAAAGGAGAAAGGAAAGATATACCCATTGGAATGTACAGTTACAAAGNCATTAAAGCACTTATAGCACCATCAGAAACCACCTTGTGATCATTGATGAGTAAATTCAGGCTGCTATATTTTTTCAGTGAAACATGCAGCAGTAGAAATGAATGACATAGATCTACTTGTAGGAACTTGGATAAATACTGAAACAATAATGGTGACTTCAAAAAGCAAATGGCAGGATACTTACAAGAGTAATAATTTATGTAATTTTTTAAAGCCCACACTAATATTTTATAGTTAAATATATTCAGTAAATTGAAGAAAGTAGGGAAAACCACTAGACCATTCAGGTATGACCTAAATCAAATTCCTTACAATTATACAGTGGAAGTGACAAATAGATTCAAGGGATTAGATCTGATAGGCAGAGTGCTTGAAGAATTATGGATGGAGGTTCATGACATTGTACAGGAGGCAGTGATCAAGACCATCCCCAAGGATGCAAAAAGGCAAAATGGTTGTCTGAGGAGGCCTTACAAATAGCTGAGAAAAGAAGCTAAAAGCAAAGGAGAAAGGAAAGATATACCCATTGGAATGTACAGTTACAAAGAATAGCAAAGAGAGGAAAGAAAGCCTTCCTCAGTGATCGATGCAAAGAAATAGAGGAAAACAACAGAATGTGGAAGACTAGAGATCTCGTCAAGAAAATTAGAGATACCAAGGGAACATTTTACGCAAAGATGGGCTCAATAAAGGACAGAAATGGCACAGACCTAACAGAAGCAGAAGATATTAAGAAGAGGTGGCATGAATACACAGAAGAATTGTACAAAAAAGATCTTCATGACCCAGATAATCACGATGGTGTGATCACTCACCTAGAGCCAGACATCCTGGAATGCGAAGTCAAGCGGGCCTTAGGAAGCATCACTACAAACAAAGCTAGTGGAAGTGATGGAATTCCAGTTGAGCTATTTCAAACCCTAAAAGACGATGCTCTGAAAGTGCTGCACTCAATATGTCAGTAAATTTGGAAGAGTCAGCAGTGGCCACAGGACTAGAAAAGGTCTGTTTTCATTCCAATCCCAAAGAAGGGCAATGCCAAAGAATGTTCAAACTACCACACAATTGCACTCATCTCACATGCTAGCAAAGTAATGTTCAAAATTCTCCAAGGCAGGCTTCAACAGTACATGAACAGTGAGCTTCCAGATGTTAACCTGGATTTAGAAAAGGCAGAGGAACCAGAGATCAAATTGCCAACATCCGTTGGATCATCAAAAAAGCAAGAAAGTTCCAGGAAAACATCTACTTCTGGTTTATTGACTATGCCAAAGCCTTTGACTGTGTGGATCACAACAAACTGTGGAAAATTCTTAAATACATGGGAATACCAGACCACCTTACCTGCCTCCTGAGAAATCTGTAGGCAGGTCAGGAAGCAACAGTTAAAACTGGACATGGAACAACAGACTGGTTCCAAATCAGGAAAGGAGTACATCAAGGCTGTATATTGTCACCCTGCTTATTTAACTTATATGCAGATTATATCATGTGAAATGCTGGGCTACATGAAGCACAAGCTGGAATCAAGATTGCCGGGAAAAATATCAATAACCTCAGATATGCAGATGACACCACCCTTATGGCAGAAAAGGAAGAAGAACTAAAGAGCCTCTTAATGAAAGTGAAAGAGGAGAGTGAAAAAGTTGGCTTAAAACTCAACATTCAGACAACTAAGATCATGGCATCTGGTCCCACCACTTCATGGCAAATAGATGGGGAAATAGTGGAAACAGTGAGAGACTTTGTTTTGGGGGGCTCCAATGGGGTCACACAGAGTCAGACACGACTGAAATGACTTAGCAGCAGCAGCAGCAAAATCACTGCAGATGGTGACTATAGCCATGAAATTAAAAGATACTTGGTCCTTGAAAGGAAAGCTATGACCAACCTCGACAGCTTATTAAAAAACAGAGACATTACGTTGCCAACATAGGTGCGTCTAGTCAAAGCTAGGGTTTTTCCATTAGTCATATATGGATGTGAGAGTTGGACTATAAAGAAAGCTGAGCACCAAAGAACTGATGCTTTTGAACTGTGGTGTTGGAGAAGACTCTTGAGAGTCCCTTGGACTGCAAGGAGATCCAACCAGTTCATCCTAAAGGAAATTAGTCCTGAATATTCATTGGAAGGACTGATATTGAAGCTGAAACTCCAATACTTTGGCCACCTGATGTGAAGAGCTGACTCATTTGAAAAGACCCTAATGCTGGGAAAGATTGAAAGCAGGAGGAGAAGGGGATGACAGAGGATGAGATGGTTGGATGGCATCACTGACTCGATGGATGTGAGTTTGGGTAAACTCCAGGAGTTGGTGATGGACAGGGTGGCCTGGTGTGCTGCAAAGAGTTGGACGCAACTGAACTGAACTGATATTTAGTAAAAGTGTAATAACACAGATGGAAAAAATACATACCAGCTTCAAAATAGAGATTACCCCCAGGGAACAGGGGAATAATGATAAGGTATCAATAGATGGGCACTAGGCTTCTCAAAAACATCCAAGAAGCAAGTAGGCAGTCATATAACAAAATCAAAGTGTTTAGTGAAAATAATCGTCCCACTGGAATTTTATGTTCAGCTAAACTGTTGTCTAATAATGTGAGTTAAACACATCTTTATTGAGCACTTGTTATTACTAAGCAATACCCTAAGCCCCAGTTACACAGACACCAGGAGTATACGCTCAAGGAGCATAAAGCTGGTGGTCCTTTTCCCAGAAATTGCCAAACCCATGAGAAGACCATGCAAGAGCTGCTTTAAAAGCTTTGGCCCAGTGAATATTTAGTTTCCCAAGCAACACGATATTTTACTTGAAGGTCCTTCCTTTAGCAACTGAGAAATCAATGATACTATTTAACCCAAAGAGTCAAATCCAGCCTAAGGCTAAAGCCTTGATTTAGCCAATTATAGTGACCTAAGAATTCTTCAATGATGAATCTAGACAGGACAAAAGAATAATTGTTGGGTTGAGGACATGGGCAGTTAACACCTTTTCTACATGGTTAAAAGTAAGCTCATATTTTGATCTGTCTCATGAATCTGTATCGCACTGGATTGAGAACTTTGGAAACACATTAAGATTTATCATTCTGTCAAATGCCAGCTTATACAAAGGTAGAGACCATATATGATTTATTTACCACTGCATAGCTGGTATCTAGCATGGTGCCAGGCTTATAGCTGACATTTAATAATTATATTGGATGATTGTATAAAGAGTACTTCAGGAACGAAATGGTTGAGAAAGACTTAATAATAGTGATATTTAAGATAAGTGTTAAATCTAATTAAATATAATAATATTCATAATATTAGTGAGAATAGTATCAATTAACATTTATTGAGATCTTTCCATATTCTAGGCTAGGCACTGTGAAGGTAGATTATCTTTACCCTATGAGTTAGGTATAATCATAATTAAAATTTTAAGAGAATGAAACTAAAATATAGAACGTTTAATTAACTTGCCAAAGGTCCCACAGCTATAAATTGGCAAAAGTTAAGATTTGAACCCCAACTTCTGATTCCAGAAAATATGAACTTAATTGAGTAGGCCAGTGGAAGCCATCTGTTCAACAATTCAACTCAACAAAGGTGAAAGATCTATTATACGCCAGTCTCTAGGAATACAAGGCGTGTAACAGTCCCCATACAAGATGGTTGGGAACAAAAACTGAGGTGTTGGAAGATGCAAGGGAAATTCAAGAGGAGGGGGAGAGATGCATAACTGTGGCTGATTCCTGCCGATGTATGGCAGAAACCAACAGATATTGTAAAATCATTATCCTCTAATTAAAAATAAAATGAAACTTAAAAGAAAAAGAAAAACTGAGGAGTCGATAGTAATAGCTGCCTTTATTGAGGCCGGGTATTTTGCTAAGTGATTTACATGTATCATCTTGCTTAATTTTCTCAACAAATGTATATGGTCATTATTAATAGCACCTCAGTCTACAAATTAGGAAACTGAGGCATAGAGATGTTCACTTGCCCAGGATCACACAACCCAGTGATGGAGCTGCAATTGGTAGCCAAGCAACCTGACTTCAGAGACAGCCCTCACACCAAACCCATCACTGCAGAGCGACTGGGAGGACCACAGAGCACACGTGCAGAGGAACGGGGCAGCAAGGGGGTGATGAACTGTGCTCGAGTGGGTCTGGGAGCCCCTCACGGAGAAAACGTCCATTCGAGCTTTGAAGTGCAGACAGCAGTGGGCAGGGTGGTGTGCACACGTGCTCTGTGTGTGTGTGTGCACCATGTGGATGGGGCTGGGAAAAAGGAAGCATTCCAAGGTAAAAAAAAAAAAAAAGAAGAAGAAGAAGAAGAAGCCTCAGAAGTATGTGCATTTGAGGGATTGCAAGTAATTTCAGGTGGCTGGAAAATGTGTAGGGAGAATGCGAGGTAGGCCCAGAAAGATGGTCAGGGCCCTTCTGCAGTTCCAAGTTATGGGGGGCACAATTCCAATGTTCTGTTCAGTCCTGCCTAAGAACTCCAAGTTCCAGCAGGATCTCAGGTGATAGGAGGTGGGGAGGGACCTCTAGAGGGATAGGAGCAAACAAGGAGAAGCGAGCTCTGCCAGCCTTGAGGGCTGAGTGGGTGCAGGCTGGTGGCATGCTGGTTCGTGTTCACCCTTCCCCCTACAAGGGCAAGAGGTGCCCACAGTTATGGAGCTAAGTGGTTCACCAGACCCACTGGCTCTGCCTCAGAGGGAAGGAGGGAGGCCTGGGATCCACCAGGACCATCCAGACCACGCAGGGAGATGGGCTACACACAGTGCTACCAGCGGGCACATGGGTTTTCCTCCACACTCAGCCATTCATCACTTCCCCCTTCTCCTCCCCACTCCCTCTTCACGCCTCTCTTTGTCCTTGGTATACATTATTTTTCTGCACATCTAATTGATACACAGCAAACACAGTTTGTGTACAGCCAGGGACTCTCATCTATACCCAAAACATCACGGTTGGATGGGGAACAGATGTTCCTGCCTATTACAAATTTACATGAAAACTACAAACAGTCCTCTGACGGGTGAAATAAACAGAAGCCTCCAGGAAACTGTGAAGTCATCTCTCTTGGGGAATTCAGTGAGAGTGATGTATGACCCAATGGCAACTGGGATTGTAATTTTTCTCTCAACAATAAAGCACCATTGGAAGTAGAAAAAAAGCAAGATCCCTTCAAATGACGCGCGGATCCAATATTCTTATTTGTTCCCCACACTAAGGCATTCACACCTGGAGGGTTAAGAACGTGCACACCTTAGACACCATCATCATAATTAACACCCTAATGAATTATATTAGGCGTCTGTTCATTCGCACACTTAGATTATACAATTTACTACGTGGTTTGGTTTTGGGTTTTGGATACTGTTTTGCGGCTTCCCTGGTAGCTCAGACAGTAAAGAATCTGCCTGCAATGCAGGAGACCCAGGTTCAGTCCCTGGTNGACACCATCATCATAATTAACACCCTAATGAATTATATTAGGCGTCTGTTCATTCGCACACTTAGATTATACAATTTACTACGTGGTTTGGTTTTGGGTTTTGGATACTGTTTTGCGGCTTCCCTGGTAGCTCAGACAGTAAAGAATCTGCCTGCAATGCAGGAGACCCAGGTTCAGTCCCTGGTCAGGAAGATCCCCTGGAGAAGCAAATGGCTACCCACTCCAGTATTCTTGCCTAGAGAATCCATAGACAGAGGAGCCTGGTGGGCTACAGTCCATGAAGTCACAAAGAGTCAGACAAGACTAAAGCGACTTTCACTAACACTTTGGTGCCTTCAAACTGCTATTGAGAACCATATTTAGTCTTTCACTCAGTAAGTTTTGATGGAGGGCACAAATGCAAGCAACACAAACCTCACCCTGGGTAAGAGTCACAGGCACTGAACTCACATTTAGTACTTAAGTGACTGTTCACCAAGAAGGTCAAGCCCTGTCAGCACAAACGGGCAGGATCACAGTGAGACTTCAAATAGGGAAAGGGGACTCTGAACCTGAGAATATGGGCATATCCCCCCTCCATTCCTACTGCACTGAGCCTCTGCCCTCCAAGAACACAGACATACAAAGCAAAGGGCAATAAGAAGAAAAAATAGAAGTATTCTCATATCAGCTCAATTCAGTTCAGTCCAGTCACTCAGTCATGTCTGACTATTTGAGACCCCATGAATCGTAGCACGCCAGGCCTCCCTGTCCATCACCTACTCCTGGAGTTCACTCAAACCCATGTCCTTTGAATCAGTGATGCCATCCAACTGTCTCATCCTGTGTCATCCCCTTCTCCTCCTGCCTTCAATCTTTCCCAGCATCAGGGTCTTTTCAAATGAGTCAGCTCTTTGCATCAGGTGGCCAAAGTATCGGAGTTTCAGCTTCAGCATCAGTCCTTCCAATGAACACCCAGGACTGATCTCCTTTAGGTTGGACTGGTTGAATCTCCTTGCAGTCCAATGGACTCTCAAGAGTCTTCTCCAACACAGCAGTTCAGAAGCATCAATTCTTCTGTGCTCAGCTTTCTTTATAGTCCAACTCTCACATCCATATATGACTACTGGAAAAACCATAGCCTTGACAAGACTGACCTTTGTTGGCAAAGTAATGTCTCTGCTTTTGAATATGCTATCTAGGTTGGTCATAACTTTCCTTTCAAGGAGTAGGCATCTTTTAATTTCATGGCTACAATCACCATCTGCAGTGATTTTGGAGCCCAGAAAAATGAAGTCAGCCACGGTTTCCACTGTTTCCCCATTTATTTGCCATGAAGTGATGAGACCAGATGCCATGATCTTAGTTTTCTGAATGTTGAGCTTTAAGCCAACTTTTTCACTCTCCTCTTTCACTTTCATCAAGAGGCTCAGGGAAGTTCACAATTCTGCTAACTTTACCATTATGTAACAAGGATCCACTTTCCTCCAATTTCCAATAACATGTTCCTCATTTCCTTCTGCATCCTCATGGGAATTGTCCTTAAGGTCCAGGTTTCTATTAACAGTCTGCTTACAACCATTTAGATATCCTCTATGATGATTCTTCTGAGTCTTCACCAGCAGAAACTTCAGCATTTCTATTTCCACCAGCAGTCTAAGGCAATCTAGCCTCCTCAGAATTCTTCCAGCCTCTGCCCACTGCTCAATCCCAAACGTATTTCAACATTTCTAAGTACTGGTTACAGCAGCATCCAACTTTCAGATACCAAAGTCTGCTACTGCTGCTATAATATCTGAACAAAAATTAAGTGGTTTAAAGACAACATATATTAATTATTTTACAGTTCCATAGGTCAGAAGTGAGGCAGGGTTTCAGAGGACAAGGCTAGGTTCCCTCTTGAATTTTTGTGGGAAATTTTGTTTTCTTGCCTTTTTCAACCTCTGGAAGCTGCCACATTCCTTGGCTTGTGGTTCCTTCCCTTCCTTCATCTTTAAAGCAGGGAATGACAGGTTGAGTCTTTCTCATGTTAACCTCTCTGACCCTCCATCCCAGAGAGGGATGATCATCACATCCCTCTCTGACCATAGCCAGGAAAAGGTCTCTGCTCTTAAGAGCTCATCTAGATAATACAAGAAAATATCTCAGTCTCAAGGTCTGTAACCTTAATCACATCTACAAAGTTCCTTTTTACATGTAAGTTAATAGTCACAGGTTCCAGAGATTAGGACATAAATATTTTGGGGAGGCCATTACTCAGCCTGCCTCAGAAAGATACTTCTGTCCTGTTTAAGTCACTATTATTTTGTCCTTTGCAATAGCAACCAACTTGGTATCCTAAGAGATACGTCCTCCTGTCCAGTTTCAAGGTTTTGAGTGTTTAAATTGCCCGCTTTTTTCAAGTGCTGTTTGTAAAGCAGGACGAGGTGACAGTCCACTGAGAGAGAGAAAATAAACAGCATTCTATGTAATCTAAATATACCATACTATATGTAAGAGTTATCCATGATCATATATATAATTATGATTGTTGTAAAATGAACCATATTTTAAATACATTAGGAAATTTACTATGGATAATCATTTATAAAGTGAAACAACACTTTCTAAAGTGAATAAGTATGACCTAATTTACATTTTTAATCCAAATTTTTACATATTTTGTTTGACTGAAGTAGGACATACCTACGTATAAGATATGAACATGTTATATACCTACTCTTTATTTTTGGATGTCTATAAGGAACTAGACTTTGTGCTAGGTGCTTTAAAGGACTCAAAAGATTTTTAATAGAGCTTTATGTGTATTTTATTATTGAGACTATTTAGCTTATTAGAAAAGACAATAGAAACAAGTGGATGGACGAAACCCACAAAATGCAAGTTATACAAGATTTAAGTTAAGCTTAGTGGAGATGTTAAACAGAGACAATTAGTAACAAGAAGCTTGTGAGGATTAGGCACAATTCTACAGTTATGTGCATCCAAGGGCTCACACTGTCAGAAGGAACTTTTTACCCCTAGACGACATCTCGGTAAATTTCCTCTTTCAGTGAGGAAATCTGTTCGGCTACAAACAGGAATTCAGGAGTCAAGCTTGACTATTTCATCTCTCTCTTTCTTCACATCCAGTCCATCACAAAGTCCTGTGGATATAACTTCAAAATAGTTCCTGATTTCATGCACTTTGCTCCATTTTTCCCATTGTGGCCCCAGTCCAAACTAATGTCCAGATTTCAGCACCTGCCACCTAATGGGTTTCTCTCAGTTCACAGATTGCAGGATTATTGCTTTAGAACACAAATATCATCTTGACCTACCTCTGCACAAAGCCCTTCATTGGCTCCCACAGTCTTTTTTTAAAGTTTCAAAAGTCTCTGTGCGAAATAGTTCCTGCTTCCCACTCCACTCTTAGCTTCTTCGTGTTCCTGCTGTCCCCCTTTCTAGGCTATCTCAATATTCTTATCTCCTTTTATTTGCCCGAACATGCCAAGTTCTTTCCTTCCTCAGTCCCTGGGATTGAAACACTCTATTCCTACCTCTTCCAAGTTCAGTCTTATTTATCCTTAAGACCTCAGCTCAAACATCATTTGCTCAAGGAAGCCTTTAACCCCCAAGTCTACACTAGATCCTCTGATGTTTACCCAGACTTCTTTGAGCTCTTCCTTCCCAGGGATTAACACAAGTCCAAAAAATATTTACTAAAGACTTACATTCTAGACACTGTGGACATGGCAGTAACAAAGCAAAGTTACTGCTCTCATACATATGCATTCTACTATATTAAGTTAGGTGGTTAGTTGGATAATGTCCATCTCTGCCCCAGTCTATGCAGGCAGGCACCCTACTGACTTATTCACCATTATATCCCCAGTGGTTTACGCTGTTCCATACATGGAGAAGGTACTTGGTGAATATTTGTTAAACAAATAGATACACCCTCACAGCCAACATTCTCTATAGATCGTATTTTATCACTAAAATCTGATTTCTGTAGAAGATTCACACTTTCTCTTGTTCCCATGGGCTAAAGGTAATTTTAAGTGTTGCTTCAGCAGTGCTGACCCTTCTGAACAATAGCTTTCATTTATATAGTAGCTTGCAAAGTGTTTTTTAAAATATTATCTTTATGACAGTCAGGTGAGGAGACAAAGGTAGTCTAATTTTTCAGATGTTAAAACTAAAAATCAGAAATCTCCTAAAGGGCACACATTAGTAAGTGACAAAGCCAGGGCCAAATCTTAGCTTTTTTGATTTCTTTCTTTTTTAAAAAACTATTATAAGCTCCCCCATCCCCTTTCCCAAAGTTAAAATCTTTCACAGCTGATAAGAGATCAGAATAGAGGAAACTAAACTCTTGAGAATTTAACAAATCCTCATTTTTTTTCTTTTGGGAAATGAGGGGGGGAAAGATGAACTATAGAAACAAGTGGAAAACAAGTTTTAAAATGGCAATAAGTACGTATCCATCAATATTTTAAATATCAATGGAGTAAATGTTCTGATCAAAAGACATAGAATGACAGATTGGCTAGAAAAACAAAACTCTACAACATAATGCCTATAAAAGACTAATTTCACGGTGAAAAACCTACAGAGACTAAAAGTGAGGGGTAGAAAAAGATGTTTCATGCAAGTGGAAATGGCAAGAAAGTGAGAATAGCAATACTTATATCAAATAAAAGAGACTTCATACAAAGACTGTAACAAAAGACAAAGAAGAACATTATGTAATGATAAAGAGGTCAATACAAGAAGAGGATATTATACTCATTAACACATATGCACCCAATATAGGATCACCTAAATATATAAAACAAATACTAACAGAGATAAAGGGAAAAACCCACAGGAATTAAAAAAAAAAAAATAGGAGACATTAACACCCCACTGACATCAGTGGACGAATTATCCAGGTGGAAATCAGTAAGACAGCAGAGGTGCTGAATGGCACAGTAGACCAGTTGGACTTGAGACTTTGCTCCATCCTCCCAATGCAGGGGTGCAGGTCAGGGAAATTAAGATTCCACATGCTGCACACCCAAAAAAAAAAAAATAGACCACTGGGACTTAATTGAAATTTATAGGACCCTACAACCAAAAAAAATCAGAATACCCATTCTTTTCAAATGTGCATATGACATTCTCTAGGATAGATGGGATACTAGGTCACAAAACAAACTTCAATTTAAGAGAATAAAAATTATATCAAGCATGTTTTCTGACTGCAATGGTATGAAATTAGAAGGCAACCACAGAAAGAAAAATGGGAAAAGAATGAATAAGTGGAAACTAGACAATATGCTATTAAAAAGTCAATGAGTCAATGGTAAAATCAAAGAAGAAATCAGAAAATACCTTGAGACAAACAAAAATAGAAACACAACTTTATAAAAATCTGTAGTAAGCAGCAAAAGTAGTTCTAAAAGAGAGGTTCAGAGTGATATAAGCCTTCCTCAAGAAACAAAAATCTCAAATAAACAGTCTAACTTACCACCTAAAAAAATTGTAAAAAGAAAAAACAAAACTCAAAGTCAGCATAAGAAGGAAAATAATGAATATCAGGGAGGAAATAAGTAAAATGGAGATTAAAAAAAAAAAAAACAGTGCAAAAGATCAAGAAAACAAAAAATTTTTTTAAGATAAACAAAGTTAACAACCCTCTAGCCAGGCTCACCTGGAAGAAAAGAGAGAGGATTCAGGTAAAACAATAAATGAAAGAAGAGAGATAACAACTGATACTATGGAAATACCAAAAAAAAAAAAAATTGTAAGAGAATACTATGAACAGTTGCTGCTGCTGCTGCTGCTAAGTCACTTGAGTCGTGTTCAACTCTGTGCAACCCCATAGACATCAGCCCACCAGACTCCCCTGCCCCTGGGATTCTCCAGGCAAGAACACTGGAGTGGATTGCCATTTTCTTCTCCAGTGCATGAAAGTGAAAAGTGAAAGTGAAGTCGCTCTGTTAGCGACCCCATGGACCGCAGCCTACCAGGCTCCTCCATCCATGGGATTTTCCAGGCAAGAGTACTGGAATGGGGTGCCATATGAATAGTTATATGCCAACAAATTGGACAAGCTACAAGAAATGGACAAGTTTCTAGAAAAATACACCCTGCCATAACTGAGTCAATAAGAAACAGATAGTTTGAACAGATAGATCACCAGAAGCAAAATCAAACCTGTAATTTAAAAAAAACAAAGTTCTCTGTACACTGAAGTCAAAGACTGGATTCCTTCACAGGGGAATTCTACCAAACATACAATGAAGAACTTACACTGATCCTTCTCAAATTTCACAAAAATTTGGAGGGGAAGGAAACCCCCAAATTCATTCTATGAAACCACTATCCCTCTGACAAAAACACTACAAAAAAAAAATTATAGACCAATATCTTTGATGAATACAGATGCAAAAAGGCTCAACAAAGGATTTCTCTGGTAGTACAGTGGACGCCAACCTGCCTGCCAGTGCAGGGGACACAAGTTCAAACCCTGGTTTGGGAAGATTCCACATGCCATGGAACAACTAAGGCCTATGTACCATAGCTACTGAGCCCACGCTCTAGAGCCTGCAAGCTGCAACTACTGAGCCCAGGCACCACAACTATTGAAGCCTGTGTAATCCGGGGCCCACGATCCAAAACCACTGAAATTTTGTGTCACAGCTGCTGAAGCCCATGCATGCTAGAGCCCACACACGACAACCCCTGCGCCCACACGCTGCAACTAGTGGAGTCTGGGTGTCCAGAGCCTGTGCTCCACTACAGAAGTCGCTGCAATGAGAAGCCTATGCACCACAATAAAGAGAAGCCCCCACTCTCTGCAACTAGAGAAAATTCACAAGCAGCAAGGAAGATCCAGCACAACCAAAAGAAAAGAAAATCCTCAGCAAATATTAGCAAACCGAGCCCAACAATACATAAAAAGGATCGTATACCACGATGCAGTTGGATTCATCCAGGGTTGAAAGATGGTTCAACATATGCAAATCAATCAACCTGATACATTGCATTAATAAACCAAGAGACAGAAGCTACATGATCATCTTAATAGGTTCAGAAAAAGCACTTGACAAAATTCAACATCCATTCATGACAAAAACTTTCACCAAAGTGGCTATAGAGAGAAAATATCTCAACATACTAAAAGCTATTTACAGCAAACCCACAGCCAACACAATACCAACAGTGAAAAGCCAAAAGCCTTTCCACTAAGTTTAGGAACAAGACAGGAATTCCCACTCTCACCACTTCTATGCAATATGGTACTGGAGGTCTTAGCCACAGCAATCAGACAAGAAAAGGAATTAAAAGGCATCCAAATTAGAAGCAAAGAGGCAAAATTGTCCCTATTTGCAAAGAACATGATACTCTACATAGAGAACCCTAAAGTCTTCATGCAAAAACTATTAGCATTAATAAATGAATTCAGGAAGGCAACAGGATACAAGATTTAATATACAGAAATCTGTTGCATTTCTTTACACTAACAATGAAATATCAGAAAGAGAAAGTTTTTTAAAATCCCATTTAAAAATAACATCAAAAGAATAGTAAAATACCTAGCTATAAACCTAACCAAGGAAGCAAAGACCTATAAACTGAAAACTATAAAGCACTGATAAAGGAAACTGAAGAGGTGATTAAGAAATAGAAAGATATCCCACGCTCTTGGATTGGAAGAATTAATATTGTTAAAATGGCCATACTACTCAGAGTAATCTACAGATTTAATGCAATCAAAATACTCATGACATTTTTCACATGACTAGACAAATAATCCTTAAATTAATATGGAATGACAAAAGTGCCAGAGTTGTCAAAGTAATCCTAAGAAAAATGAAGAAAGCTGGAGGCATAACCCTTCTAGACTGTGGACAAAACTGCAAAGCTACCATAATCAAAACAGCATGGTACTGGCACAGAAGGAAGATATATGGATATATGGCAGATATATGGATCCACAGAACAGAATAAGAGCCCAGAAATAAATCCATGTATTTACAATCAATTAATCTATAACAAAAGAGGCAAGAACATACAATGGAGAAAAGCAGTCTCTTCAACAAGTGGTGCGGGGAAATGTGGATATCCATATGTAAATCAATGAAGTTATGACACTTTACACCATAGACAAAAGTAAACTCAAAATGGCTTAAAGACCTAAATATATGACATGACATCATAAAGCTCCTAGAAGAGACTATAGGAAAAATATTCTCTGACACAATTCATAGCAATATTTTCTCTTTAGATCAGTCTTCCAAGGCAAAAGAAATAAAAGCAAAAATGGAAACTAATCAAATTTAAAAGCTTTTTCCTAACAAGGGAAGCCATAAACAAAATGAAAAGACAAGCTATAGAATAGGAGAAAATATTTGCAAATAACGTGACTGACAAGAGGTTAATATCCAAAATATACAAACAGCTCATAGCACACTATATTGAAAAAACAAATAACCTAATCAAAACATGGGCAGATGACTTAGATAGAAATTTCTCCAAAGAAGACAAACATTTAGCCAACAGGCACGTGAAAAGATGCTAATTAGTAGAGAAATGCAAATCAAAACCACAATGAAGTATCATCTCACACTGGTCAGAATGGCTATCATTTAGAAGTTTACAAATAACAAATGTTGGAGAGGATGTGGAGAAAAGGGAACACTCTCACTGTTGGTAGAAATGTAAATTAGTGAAGCCACTATGTGAAACAGTACTGAGGTTTCTTTAAAACTAAAAACAGAGCTACCACATGATTCATCAATCCCATGCAGATATATACCCAGAAAAAAACCAAAAACTAATTCTAAAAGGACTTTCCTGGTGGCTCAGTAGTGAAGAATCCACCTGCCAAGCAGGAGATGTGGGTTCCATCTCTAGGTCAGGAAGATCCCCTGGAGAAGGAAATGGCGACCCACTCCAGTATTTTGCCTGGGAAAGCCCACGGACAGAGAAGCCTGGCGGGCTACAGACCACGGGGTCACAAAGACTTAGCAATTCACCACCAACAACAGCAAAATTCTAAAAGACACATGCATCTCAATGCTCATAGCATCACTGTTTCTGACAGCAAAGAAACAACCTAAGTGCCCATTAAGACAATTGGCTTAAGAAGATGTGATACACACACACAATAGAATATTACTTGGCCTTAAAAAATGATGAAATACTGCACTTGCAGCAACACAGATCGACCTAGAGAATGTTACATTTAGTGAAATAAGTCAGAGAAAGATGAGTACTATATGATATCACTTAAATGTGGAATCCAAGAAAATAATACAAGTGAATTTATATACAAGACAGAAACAGACTCACAGACACAGAAAAACTTAATGGTTACCAAAGGGGAAATGGAGGTGGGGATAAATGAGCAGTACGGGATTAACGAGTACAAACGTTTATATATAAAACAAATGAGCAACAAGGATTTACTGTATAGCACAGGAAATTACATTCAATATTTTATAATAATCTATAATGGGAAATAGTCCAAAATATATTTTTTCTGCATCACTTTACTGTGTATCTGAAACTAACACAATACTGTAAATAAACTGTACTTCAATTTTAAAAACAGAGAGGAAGGAGTAAAATCCCAGAATTAACATCAGAGTAAAGCTGCAGCTAAGGTTAGAGTCATCTGGGGGGCTCTGAGACCAAAGTGTGCAGAAATAGCGAGTGGGAGTGTGAGGGAGAGCAGAAATCAGCATGACCTGTCACTGGAACAGTTGGCTACGCTTTTACATTTTGAGAACGACTGTCAGCTGAAGGATTACTCCTTGGGTAAAAAACCAAGATACTACTAAAGAGAGGGAATGAATGATCTTTTCAGGGAGGACCAAGATGACAGAAAACAGCAGTGGCCATCTCTCCTTTTGCCTGAACCACGTGCATTCCCTTCTTTCAACACCCCGATTTTGCTTTGGGGAACCACTCATCCTGTACTGCTCCCAGTCTGCTCAATCAAGATACTGCAGACCAAAGATTCTCCTCTTTTGCCCTCCTTGGTGGTGCAGTGGGTAAGAAGCCACCTGACAATGCAGGGGACATCTATCTCTGGTCTGGGAAGATTCTACATGCCGTGTGTGTCTGCATGTGTGTGTGCACACACACACGCACGCACATGCACACACAGCCATATCAAACTCTTCTATCCTCCTGCCCTCCCTTCCTCCCTCTTCAGTGAGCCATTGGCTGTTCACTAGCATATTGTTCAGCCATTTTTAATTTGTGTTTTTGCAGTTTTTTCTTGTAGTTGACTTGTAGCCTCATACCATTATGATCAAAAAAGATGCTTGATATTTCAATCTTCTCAAATTTATTGAGACTTGTTTTGTAACCTAGCATGTGACCTATCCTGGAGAACGTTCCATGTGCACTTGGAAAGAAAGTATGTTCTTCTGCTTTTCTCTTTTCATTTTTTGGCTGCACTGCATGGCTTGCAGGATCTTGCAGTTCCTTGGCAGTGATCGAACCTGCACCTTTGACAGTGAAAGTATGGAGTCCTAACCATTGGACCTCCAGGGAATTCCCTATTCGTCTGTTTTTACAGAATGCTCTCTATGTATCTATTAAAAATTCATCCGATATATAAGGCCAATATTTTCGTATTGATTTTCCACTTGGATGATCTGTCCATTGATATAAGTGGGGTGGTGTAAATCCCTTATTATTGTTACTATCAATTCTTCCCTCTATGTTTGTTAATTCCTCCCACAGGTATTTAGATGATCCTATGTTGGGTGAATATATATTAACAGTTGTTATTTATATTCTTGTTGGATTGATCCTTTGATCACAATGTGATGTCCTTCCTTGTCTCTTGTGACAGTCTTTGATTGAAAGTCTATTTTTTCTGATATCAGTATCACTATCTCAGCTTTCTTTTTATTTCTGCTTGCATGGAATATGTTTTTCTGTCCCCATACTTTAGTCAGGAGCTTCCCTGGTGGCTCAGATGGTAAAGAATCTGCCTGCAGTGCGGGAGACCCGAGTTCAAACCCTGGGTTGGGAAGATCCCCTGGAGAAGGAAATGGCACCCCACTCCAGTATCCTTGTTTGGAAAATCCCATGGACTGAGGAGCCTGGCAGGCTATAGTCCATGGGGTAGCAAAGAGTTGGACACAATTGAGCAACTTCATTTCCACTTTCCACTTTCACTTTCATAGTCTGTGTGTCTTTAGATATGAAGTCAGTCTCCTGTAAGCAGTCACTATATTATTTCACTTGGAGCATTTAGTCCATTTACATTTAAAGTAATTATTGGTGGCTATGTATTTATTGCCATTTTGTTCATTGTTTTCTGATTGTTTTTGTAGTTCCTTTTTATTCCTATCTTCTTTTGCTCTCTTCTGTTGTGACTTGAGGACTATCTTTAATATTGTTTGAATTCCTTTCGCTTTTGCGTGTGTGTATCTATCATAGGTTTTTGCTTTGTGGATATGTTCACGTGTGTGTATCAAACTATTTTAAATTGCTGCTCTCTTAAGTTTCAATGTGTTCTACTATGCCCCTTGCACTCACATTTATTTTTTGATGTCATGTTTTACATTTTGTGTGTGTGCATCCCTTAACCGTTTATCGTGATACAGATGGTTTTACTACTTTTAACTTTCCTATTAGATTTGCAAGTGGTCGGTCTACCACCTTTACTGTAAGTTTGCCTTTACCAGGAGACTTTTTCCTTTGCAGTTTTCATATTTCTAGTTGTGGTCTTTTCTTTCCTGTTTACATAAGCCCCATTAACCTCTCTTGTAAGGCTGGTTTGGTGGAGCTGAATGCTTTCAGCTTTTGCTTATCTGTAGAACTGTATCTCTTTTAAACATAAATGAGAGCCTTGCTGGATTGAGTATTCTTGGTGGTGGGTTTTGTTCTTTCATTACTTTGAGTGTATTGTGCCACTCCCTTCTGGCCTGCAAAATTTCTGCTGAAAAGTCAGCTGATTGTCTTATGGAAGTTCCCTTGTACATAACCAGTTGCTTTTCCCTTGCTGCTTTTGAGAGTCTCTTTAATTTTTGACACTTCAGTTATCATACGTCTTGGTATGGACTCCTTTGGGCTTCCCAGATGGCACTAGTGGTAAAGAACCCACCTGCCAATGCAGGAGATGTCAGCGACTCAGCTTGACCCCTGGGTCGGGAAGATCCCCCGGAGGAGCACACAGCCACCCACTCCAGGATTCTCGCCTGGAGAATCCCATGGACAGAGGAGCCTGGTGGGCACAGTCCATAGGATTGCAAAGAGCTGGACACGACTGAAGCAACTCACACACACACACACAGACTTCTTTGTGGTTCATTATTTGGGGACTTTTTGTGCTTCCTGGATCTGGATGTCTGTTTCATCCCTGAGGTTAGGAAAGTTGTCAGCCAATTATTTCTTCAAATAAGTTGTCGGTCCTTTCTTCTCTCTCTTTTTTTTCCGAAACCCTATAATATGGATGTTAGTATGCTTGATGTTGTCTCAGAAGTCTCTTAAACCATCCTCACCTTATTTTTAATTCTTTTTTTCTTTTTTCTGATCAATGAGTGTGATTTCCACTACTCTGCCTTCCAGTTCACATATATCATTTAATATACTGTTAATTCCTTCTAGTATATGTTTTAATTTCAGTTTTTGTACTCTTCAACTCTGCTTGGTTCTTCTTTGTATTTCCTAACTCTTTGTTAAACTTATCACTATGTTTATCCATTCTTCTCCTGAGTTTCTTGAGCATCTTTTTGATCATTACCTTGAATTCTTTATTTCTAGCAAAGACTGTATCCAATCTGCTAGTTCTAATACTAGTGATTTGTCTTATTCTTTCTTTGGAATATTCTTCTGTCTCCTCATTTTGCCTCTATGTCACCTCACTTCTGAATTTTCTATTTCTGATTTGTGTTTTTCTTTCACATCTGGTATTATCTTACTAATCTGTTTTAGCTCATTTTGAAATAGAAGACTGCGGTACCCTTTTAATTTGTAGATGAGTATTCCTGGCATGCATTCATTGTAGAGATATTCTGCTTCTTTGTTGTTGTTGTTGTTATACTAAGTTTTAAGAGATTTGGCTTCAATAATTTTCTGTTCTTTTTTTTAATATTTGTGTATTTATTTGGCCGTGCCAGGTCTTAGTTGCAGCATGCAGGATCTTCAGTTGTGGCGTGCAAACAAACATGGCATGCAACATGTATGGTCTAGTTCCATGACACAAGATTAAACCTGGGCCCCCTGAACTGGGAGCATGGAGTCTTAGCCACTGGACCACCAGGGAAGTCCCTTCTGGTCTTTATTTTTATGTGAAGTTTATTGTCCTGGACTTTCAGAAAGAAAAATTAGCATGGCTTTTCTAATATCACAGAGTTTCCATTCTGTGTTACCTCAACAGTTGCTGTTTTGTTATTAATGCTGGTGATGGTGGGGTTTCTTTTTCTTTTTTTTTTTTTCTTGGAAAGTGGGAATGTTTCAAAAATGAAATGCCTTATTTATAAGATTTTGGTCTCTTCTCTCATTTTTTCCTGGTCCTTCTCTTTCCTTCCTCTCTATGTTCCCTACCACAATAAACTGCTGGAAGGGAGCTCTGGCTGGTCCAACTCCTTCAGATCTTACCAAGACCCCTTGCATCCATCCAGGGCATGTTGCATGCTAAGTTGCTTCAATCGTGTCTGACTCTTTGCAGCTCCAGGGACTGTAGCCCACCAGGCTCCTCCGTCCATGGGATTCTCCGGGCAAGAATACTGGAGTGCGGTGCCATTTCCTTTTCCAGGGGATCTTCCCGACCCAGGGATCAAACCTGCACCTCTTACGTCTCCTGCATTGGCAGGTGGGCTCTTTACCACTAGCAACATGTGGGAAGCCCAGTACGGATGGTAAAATCTTCTCACATTTGGTTCTTTTCTCAAATTGGCTTTCCATGCTTATCAGTGAATATCTGTTGGATTTCTCCTGGTCCAGGGCTATAAGATGGTCAGTTGCCTCTCTGTCCTTTATCCTGTGCAGATACTGATACAATCCAGTTTCTGAGATTATTAGTGGTTTGTCCTCACCTGTGTGTGTTTGCAGGGTTCTGGAGTTTCCTTATAACCTAGCTGTGTTGTAAACGTTGCCCATAGGTTAGGTTACTTTATTATCCAGCAGTTCTGTCTGCTTTTACATGAGGATTCAGAGAAAATGAAAAACGATTTCACAGCCACTGCCCTTGCCACTGCCCTGTTGTCCAAGGCCCCAGATTAGGAATCATTCATGTTTGTGTATCAAAGAATGTCCCAAAGGAGTTAACTACATTTGTAGACCACAATATCAGAGAAGGCAGTGGCCCCCCACTCCAGTGCTCTCGCCTGGAAAATCCCACGGATGGAGGAGCCTGGTAGGCTGCAGTCCATGGGGTCGCTGAGTGTTGGACACGACTCAGTGACTTCACCTTTACTTTTCACTTTCCTGCATTGGAGAAGGAAATGGCAACCCACTCCAGTGTTCTTGCCTAGAGAATCCCAGGGATGGCGGAGGCTGGTGGGCTGCTGTTTTTGGGGTTGCACAGAGTCGGACACGACTGAAGCAACTTAGCAGCTTCAGCAGCAGCAGTATCGGAGNAGCCAGAAAGAAAAACACTAATACAGTATACTAACACATATATATGGAATTTAGAAAGATGGTAACAATGACCCTATATGCTAAACAGCAAAAGAAACATAGCTGTAAAGAACAGACTTTTGGATTCTGTGGGAGAAGGCAAGGGTGGGATTATTTAAGAGAATGGTATTGAAACATGTATATTATCATATGTGAAACAGATCGCCAGTCCAGGTTTGATGCATAAGACAGGGTGCTCAGGGCTGGTGCACTGGGATGACCCTGAGGGATGGGATGGGGAGGAAGGTGAGAGGGGGCTTCAGGATGGGAGACACAGATACAGCCATGGCTGATTTATGTCAATGTATGGCAAAAACCACTACAATATTATAAAGTAATTAGCCTCCAACTAAATAAATAAAGTAATTAAACAAACAAAAGAAAATGTGATATACATATGCAATGGAATATTGTTGCTGCTGCTGCTGCTGCTAAGTCACTTCAGTTCAGTTCAGTTCAGTTCAATTCAGTCTCTCAGTCGTGTCCAGCTCTTTGCGACCCCATGAATCGCAGCATGCCAGGCCTCTTTGTCCATCACCAACTCCCGGAGTTCACTCAGACTTGCCTCCATTGAGTCAGGGATGCCATCCAGCCATCTCATCCTCAGTCGTCCCCTTCTCCTCCTGCCCCCAATCCCTCCCAGCATCAGAGTCTTTTCCAATGAGTCAACTCTTTGCATGAGGTGGCCAAAGTACTGGAGCTTCAGCTTTAGCATCATTCCTTCGTGTCCAATTCTGTGTGACCCCATAGATGGCAGCCCACCAGGCTCCTCTGTCCCTGGGATTCTCCAGGCAAGAATTCTGGAGTGAGTTGCCATTTCCTTCTCCAATGCATGCATGCATGCTAAGTCGGTTCAGTCGTGTCCAACTCTGTGTGACCCCATGGACAGCAGCCCACAAGGCTCCTCTGTCCACAGAATTCTCTAGGCAAGAGTACTGGAGTGGGTTGCCATTTCCTTCTCCGGCAATGGAATATTATTTGTCACAAAAAAGAAGGAGCTTCTGCAATTGCTACAATATGGATGAGCTAGGGATGGGGGTGGTTTATTCTAAGTGAAATAAGTCAGAGAGGGGAAGAAGTACTGCGTAGTATCACTTGCATGTGGAATCTAAAGGAAAAAAAAACAACTAATTTCACAGATATAGAGAATATGCGGTATAGCCAGGGGCCAGGTGGAAGGGGAAATTGGGAGACATAGATCAAAGGGTACAAATTTCCAGTTATAAGAAAAGTAAGTTCTCAGGAGCTAATGTATGGCTCAGTGACTACAGTTAATATAATACAGTATTATATATTTGAAAGTTGCTGAGAATAGATCTTAAGCATTCCTATCATGCACAATAAAGTGAGCTATATGAAGCGACAGATGTGTTAATTTTCTTGATCTTAGTAATTATTCTACAATGAATATCAAATCATCATGTTGCATACTTTAAATATATACAGTTATATTTGTCAATTATTCCTCATTAAAGTTAGAAAATGAGAAAAAGTTCATTTTCCAGTGAGCTTCCTAAAGAAACATCAACCATGCGCCACCACATGTTTTATCAGTCAGAGACCTTAGAGACCATCAAGAACAATGCCCAGAGTCAAGAAGTAAGCTGATGTGCTAATGCCATTCAGCTAGTGTGGAACCAGGCTGGAATGAGAGCCCAGAGCTCCGAGCGCTAACTTCTGCCTGGGTGGTCTGTTGTATTTTGCCTGAGATGCCACCATCAGAATGTCCCCTTCTGAATGAATAAGCCCTGAGTCCACCTATAGGCGATTAGATGTTTCTGCCATATGCTCTAAGGCACACAGTCCCTCCCCTTTCACGCTGTATTGTTACTACTCATTTAATTGTCTGTCCTGCCCTCTAGAAACACTCCTTGCAATGGCTCATTGTATCCCACTGTATCCCAGGATCTAGCACATGGTGGGCTCTTAATAAATACTTGTTGCTTAAGAAAGTGAATAAATGGATGAAACCACCTCCTAAGAGAATGGCCTGTATAAGGTTACGTGAGGCTTAGTGTATGGAAGCAGCTACTTTCCTCAATGCTGCTGAGGCAAGCTTCATGGAGGAAAGAGAATTGTTGATATGAGGAGGAGGAAAGGAAAGAAAGAAATGCACAGCAGGCTTTGAGGAGGGCTGGCTGAGGCAAGGAGGTCCGAAGATGTAGGAAAGCCCAGAACGTTTGCCTCTGCTGGCAAGATACGAGCACGTGGGGTGGAGGGGCATGCAGAGTCAGCAGCTCAGCAGCTTGGCGTTGGACTAGCTGGTTCTGCCAACCTCGTGCCTGAGCTCCCCAGGCGGCAGCAGGTGTTTTCCAGCCACGAACTCTCTCGTCATTGCCCGTGTCCTTCTTCGTCCCCAGACACAACGACTGGGCCATTAATTTTCTTCCAGCGTGCAGGGAGCATGCCAAGAACTTCCTGTCACTTGTGAGTCATGGTCTCTGAGCACAGAACATCTCCCAAAGAAAGTGAGGGCTCTGGGGCCCCTGGGCCAGCTCTGCCCAAGGGTGCACTGATCCAGAAGCACCCAGGAAAGGACCTGTGTTTATTCATCCGATAAATCGTGCACGGTGCCATAGAAACCTCACTGGGTGGCGGGGGCTGAAAGAACCCAACAACCAGTAAAAAAAAAGAAAAGAAAAGAAAAGAAACAGGCAGGGACCAGGGTATGGATGACAGCCTGATGCTTGTTCTGAAGAGCCCGGGCTTGACAGGGTTACTGAGGTAACTGAATGAGAAAATGGATGTGACATTGTTCTTCAAGCTGTAAAGTACCGTTACTACTAGTTGCAGTGGCTAAACAAAAACTAGACATCAGACCTGCAAGACGGAACGTTCCCTGTCCCTCCTTCCTAATCCCCTCAAGTTCATTTTCCAGCAGTGAGTAAGGAGGAAGCTCCCAGAATGTCATGATTGTGGTACCGAGTTCAGCTGGATTAGCTGCAGCTGAGCATTAGTCCCTTCACTAGTGGGAAGCTTCTAAGACTAGCATAAGGGACAGGGAAAGGGTGTGTGACATTCATGCCGCGTGCCGGCAGTCATGAAGACCTGCAAACCAAAGGCAGAAATGGCAGCCTGGTGATTCTGCGCAGTTTTCAAGGTTGCCTTTACACTCTGGAGCGGGACTGCTTGTTATAATCCTACTCGAATCAATCAGCTAATATTTATTCAGCACCTGCTCTGCACTAGGACTATGCAGGGCAAGCGGTTTCCAGACGCTATCCAAAACCTTTCCCTCCCTAAAAATATAATGCATTCCACACCAAACACCAGCCCTGCGTGTTAATATTCTCATCACTGACTTGATCCAGGTGGTGAGGGCAACACAGACGGTCAGGAATTTATTAATATCTTCATTTCAAATACTATCGTTTCCCCAGTTTCTAATGTATCTTTCTGCTCTCAGCTTTCTATAGAACTTTCTATTCTTTTTTACTTCTTCCCTTCTAATCCTTGCACAAACTAAACACACACACGGAGCTAAAATGCTGAAAACAATTTCAAGATACTTTACCCCTGAATTTCCCTGGTGGCTCAGACGGTGTCTACCTACCATGCGGGAGACCTGGATTCAATCCCTGATTCAGGAAGATCTCCTAGAGAAGGAAATGGCAACCACTCCAGTACTCTTGCCTGGAAAATCCCATAGACAGAGGAACCTGGTGGGCTATCATCCATGGAGTCGCAAAGAGTCAGACACAACTGAGCGACTTCAGTTTCAGTCAGTTACCCCTGAATGTCTGTTTCCTCACCTGAAAAATGCGGCTGTCTAAAGAAGGGAGGTTCTGAGGACTCTTCCAATTCTGTCTTTCTGGGATGCTGAGGTTCTCAACAGGAAGGTCTTTACTTTTAAATAAGGGAAAGAACTCAAGGCGAGAAGCACTCAGGTCATGGACAAAGTAGAGATCAGAGATGCTAGGTTGTTGAGTTGTTCTGCCCCATGCCCAGCATGCAAGAGCCTGAATTGCAAGACACACTCTGCACGTGTCCAGAACAGGAGGAAAACTATTAGATTGGGGTGAAGGAGGAACCATTAAATGATAAAAGGCTCGAGGTTTTTTAGGGAGCTGTTTTGTGACTAGGTCTTTACCCAGAAGGCTGATTCTGACCAGAAACTGGGGATAGGAGCCGGGGATGGCAGCAAGCCACGGAGTAGCAGGCGAGAAGAGGATGGTTTCAATCCCTCTGTTGAGGCTAAAAATGAGGCTTCATTACTGCCTGGCCCCCTGGGAGTCTCTTCAAAAGGTGGGCTGGGTAGCCCAGGACACACCCACACCCAACACTAGGGCGGAAGGACAGAAAATAACCCACACGCGCCCTCACATATTCTTCAGGTCAGTTAGCTCAGTCATGTCCAGCTCTTTGCGACCCCATGGACCGCAGCACGCCAGGCCTCCCTGTCCATCACCAACTCCCGGGGTTCACCCAAACCCATCTCCATTGAGTCAGTGATGCCATCCAACCGTCTCATCCTCTGTCATCCTCTTCTCCCCCTGCCTTCAACCTTTCCCAGTATCAGGGTCTTTTCAAATGAGTTGGCTCTTCGCATCAGGGGGCCAAAGTATTGGAGTTTCAGCTTCCGCATCAGTCCTTCCAATGAATATTCAAGACTGATTTCCTTTAGGATGGACAGGTTGGATCTACTTGCTTTCTGGATAACAGAATTAGCCAGAAGGTTTTCAGGAAGGAGAAACTGTCTTCAAGCAGGATATATTGTTATTATATAATCCTTAGTACAGAGTTTAAACAGAGTTGTTTGTTGTGTAATCATCAGTTCTGGGCTTAAAGAAAAAACGTTTTATGTAACTAAGACTAAGGAATGTAGAGGGAAAAAAGTTTGTCTTTTTCTCCTCCTTGAGATTTCCAGACCTCTCTCTCCTTCTTGGGGACCCTGAACTTCTTATCAACCTGCCTAGGAATTGACTCTCTCATGATTTTGAAGCCCAGGATAATAGTCTCTCACTGTTTCCATTGTTTCCCCATCTATTTGCCTTTAAGTAATGGGACCAGATGCCACGATCTTGTTTTTTTTGAATATTGAGTTTTAAGCCAGCTTTTTCACTTTCCTCTTTCACTTTTATCAAGAGTGTCTTTACTTCCTCTTTGCTTTCTGCCACGAGCTTCCCTCATAGCTCAGTTGGTAAAGAATCTGCCTGCATTGCAGGAGGCCCTGGTTCGATTCCTGGGTCTGGAAGTTCCCCTGGAGAAGGGATAGGCTACCCACTCCAGCATCCTTGGGCTTCCCTTATGGCTCAGCCAGTAAAGAATCTGTCCACAGTGCGGGAGACCTGGGTTCGATTCCTGGGTTGGGAAGATCCCCTGGAGAAGGGAAAGGCTACTCACTCCAGTATTGTGGCCTGGAGAAGTCCGTGGGGTCCGTGGGGTCTCAAAGAGTCATTTGGTCTCAAAGGCCAAACAACTCCTTTATGCAATTAATAATTGAAACTGATAGTTTGACTTCAAACCTGAGGCCTTGTGAAAGAGAAAGTGAAAGCGACTTTCACTTTCTGCCATAAGGGTAGACATTCTTAGTGTCTCTTTAAGAGAATTTGTGTCACACATATTCTTAGTGTCACTTTAAGAGAAATGGAGGAGAGAATAGCCCAGAATGCAGAATGACTAAGTGGACCTGCATTAAAAGGGCAAAGACTATGGACAAAAGTAACTCTTTCCTGGAGGAGGAAGCAGAAGGCAAGCCAGCCACCACGAGCTGGAGTCTGAGGGAGGAGTCTGAGGGAGAGCAAAGATGGGAGCCGGTCTGGGAGGACCCAGCGGGAGCACTTGGGTCCTTGGCCTGTCTGAAGGAGATGCGACTCTCCAAGAGGATGGTTGTTTCTCTGTGTACCATGTAGGGTAACGCACTCCATTCAGGGAGCTCAGTAAAGACTTTAATCCCTTTCCGAGGTTTTCTGAAGTGTTGCTGCAGTGTTTCTTTGAATGGCACCCTTCGCTGAGCCTGTAGCAGAGGCACCCCGGTTGCATTCTAGTGTCCTTTGGAGGGGCTCTTCATCCCAGAGGTGACCTCAGACCTTTGACCTTCTGGGTTCACAGAGTGTGCATCAGGGACGAGGCCTCAGGTTTGAAGTCAAAGCTATCAGTTTCAATCATTAATTGCATAAAGGAGTTGTTTGGCCTCTCTGTGTCTTCGTTTTGAAAAACGGATGATAATTTCTAAAAGAATATAGTATGTTTCAATACTATATTCCCTGGTGGCTCAGATGGTAAAGAATCTGCCTGCAGTGCAGGAGACCCCGAGCTCCATTCCTGGGTTCAGAAGATCCCCTGGAGAAGGGAATGGCTACCTACTCCAGTATTCTTGTCTGAAGAATTCCATGGACAGAGGAGCCTGGTGGGCCCTGTCACAAAGAGTGAGACACGACTGAGTGACTAACAATTTCACTTTCACTCACATACATATATATAGCTGTCTTCAACAGGAGACCACAGAATCACTCTGAGTTTTTTGCAAGCACACATGCCCACAAAAA
>SJYX01001462.1:1677349-1748229 GCA_006410675.1 Oreotragus oreotragus
GAAGAGTTGACTCATTGGAAAAGACTCTGATGCTGGGAGGGATTAGGGGCAGAAGGAGAGGGGGATGACAGAGGATGAGATGGCTGGATGGCATCACGGACTCGATGGACATGAATCTGAGTGAACTCCGGGAGTTGGTGATAGACAGGGAGGCCTGGCGCACTGTGATTCATGGGGTCTCAAAGAATCAGACACGACTTAGTGACTGAACTGAACTGTTCATTGAACTTTTAATTCCAAACAGAAAAGTATAAAGGATGATGTTGTAATACTTGTGTTTATCTCAGATCAAGTTTTTAGAGAAAATAATGTTACAGAAATTAGAAATTTTGATATTAGAAATTCTTTTCCCCTAGTCCCATTACTCTCCCTCTCTAGCCATTGGGAACTAATATTTTGAATGTGTGTATCCTGACAGAGGATGAGCTGGTTGGATGGCATCACCGACTCAATGGACATGAGTTTGAGTAAACTCCTTGAGTTGGTGATGAACAGGGAGGCCTGGCGTGCTGCAGTTCACGGGGTTACAAGGAGTCGGACATGACTGAGTGACTGAACTGAACTGATCCTGACCATGTTGTTTATGTTCATTTTACACACACACTATGGATCTCTGTTACGTTAGTTTCCTCTAATGACAAATTCCTTCTAGAATTCTCACCATTCAGTAGACCCCTCCCTTGAGTCCAAGTTGGCCTGTAAATGGTAGAAATGATTCTGGCCCAGTTCCATGTCTAAGCTGTAAGAATGTCTGGATGTTTCTACTTTTGCACTCTAGGAAGCCCTGACCTACCACGTGTAGAGGCTACATGGAGAAGGAGAAGCCCCAAACAACAAGGAGAGAGAAAGCCCGGCTCGCCTAAACCCCTGCTGACCCAGGTCCGGGAGACCTGCCAGCCACCAAGTGACTACTGACCAGCAGAACTGCCCAGCTGAGCCAAGCCCAGGCTGCAGAATTGTAGCCAAATAAAATGTTTATTGACTTACTAAGTTTTAGGATGGTTTGTTATGAAGCAATAGGTAATCAGAACACATGTGTTCATAAACAATACTATTTCATGTGGATTCTTTTTAACGAGTGTGATCCGTGCACGTGGGCTTCCCAGATGGCTCAGAGGTGAAGAATCTGCCTGCAGTGCAAGAGACGTGGGTTGGATCCCTGGGTCAAGAAGATCCCCTGGAAAGGGAAATGGCAGCCCCCTCCAGTCCTCTTGCCTGGAAAATCCCATGGACAGAGGAGCCTGAAGGGCTACAGTCCATGGGGTTGCAAAAAGTTGGACACAACTGAGCATGCATGCATCAGTGGACATAATATTCTGAAATTTGCTTTTTCTTGGTCAGTATTATGCTTTTAGATGTATTAACATTAAATCCATAGATCTAGTTCATTTTAATTATTATACATTCCATTTTATGAGCAAAACAATTTGTCTTATTTATTTTTTACAATTTGTTTTAAAAATTGAGTTGTTCTGTTTTTCTCTATTGCAAACAAAGAAATAACGGGCATTCTTAGGTAGATCTCCTTGTGTTTATATTTGAGAATTTCTCTAGTTTAAATATCTAAGTGTTATTTAAGATTTTCTATGCACTGAGCACTGTATTACTGAAACAAAGCTTTTAAGAAGCCAATATTACCCTGCTTTACAAATGAGGAATGTGAGGCTCAGAGAAACTAAGTAACTGGCTTAAGGTCACATAGCAAATAAGTTACAAAGCTAGAATTTGAATAGGCTTATCTGTTTCCAGATCCTACATCCTCAACCTCTATCCTAAAGTTCTATCTCCAAGTGTCCTATGGATCTACATTTGTTGATTTTCTCTACAAGAATTATAAGTCCTTTCAGGGTTGATGATAATAATAATAGCTATAACATATTCAGTACTTACTATGTGCCAGGTGCTAGGCATGACATTTGAAATACTATTCAATTTCGTTTAATCTTCACACATCCTGAGGATTGAGGTATTATGCGCATTTTAGACATGAGGAAACTGTGAATTTAAATAGCTTACTCAGAGTCATACAGATAGACAAAGGCCAAGACAGGAACAAAGACAAGTTTTGCAAGGCCTGAAGCTTATACAAGTTGGAATA
Source organism: Oreotragus oreotragus (assembly GCA_006410675.1). NCBI lineage: Eukaryota > Metazoa > Chordata > Mammalia > Artiodactyla > Bovidae > Oreotragus > Oreotragus oreotragus. The sequence goes on from SJYX01001462.1 coordinate 1,679,448, forward strand.
GGGAGGGTCTCTCATAGAAAAAGAATTCAAATATACAAATACATTATTAGGTATGAAACTGAATATTCAAACTGAAAAGAGAAATCTACAATTAGTTGTTGAATTCTAGGTATGGAAGTCTCCTGAGATGGCTTTGGACAGTTTCCCTGAAATGCTTACAAAGAAAATGCTTCCTGCTTGCTACCTGGCTTCCCCTAACCATCTAGAACATTCTGCAACTCCCTTCACTCACAGGGGCTGTAATAGCGAGGCACTCCAAGGTTGAACCAGCATTAGCTCATGACTCATAAATCTGCCTCTGGGTGGAAAATAATTATGAATTATGGGGACATAATTCTGTCTGCTCTTCTCCAAAGCCCAGATCTCAGGCACCTTTTTGGATTCACAAAGTCCAGAGGGCCTGGCGTGGATGCTCAGTACACATTAGGGGCCACACCATTATATGCTGCCCACTTCCATCATTCTTCCTCTTGTCACACAGGTAATTTTCTTCCCAGTATCTATTATTGCCTTGTTCTTCAGTCCTAAGTCATGCCCAACTCTTTGCAACCCCATGGACTGCAGATGAAGTTCCTTCCCCATCCTTCACTAATCTCCCAGAGTTTGCTCAAACTCATGTCCATTGAGTCAATGATGCCATTCAACCATCTCATATTTTCTTAACTCCTTCTCCTCCTGTCCTTAAAATTTCCCAGCATCATGGTCTTTTCCAATGAGTAGATTCTTCGCATTACATGGCCAAAGTATTGGAGCTTCAGCTTCTGCATCATTATTGCCTACAATTAATGCGGGAGACCTGGGTTCGATTCCTGGGTTGGGAAGGTCCCCTGGAGAAGAGAAAGGCAATCCACTCCAGTATTCTGGCCTGGAGAATTCCATGGACTGTATGTATAGTCCATGGAGTTACAAAGAGTTGGACACCACTGAGAGACTTTCACTTTCGCTTTTCTTCTTATTTGTGTCTTCATGCATCTATTGTCTGTTTCTCCTGCTGAAATATAAACTTCTTAAGGTCAGGAACCTTTTCCATCCTTCTTCCACACTGTATCTCAACACCCAGGATAGTGCCTACATAGTGTCAACAAACAACTGTCGAATAAATGAGAAACATATTAATTGAATAAACAAATCAAAATACTTTTGGATTAAAATAGCACAAAGTTTAGAGATGTTTGTAACAGAAACAAAAGAAAAAGGAAAAGGAATGTAATAGTTTGTAGTTTTTGAAACAAGTTCAGGTAATCTTCTTAAAAACAAATTTATATTTTGTACAAATCATGCATTATACTAAAGTCATTTTCTATCAAAATATTCAATATTTCAAATCCCAGGTGCAATCCAGTTTTTGAGCAAGATTTATTATCTCTCCTCTATAGTAATTACAATAAGTTTGAGATCTAAAATTTTTGAGCATTATCTTTATTAATATGGTAATCAAAGAGTTACAGCACATGTATTTTGGGAAAGAATGGGTATCTAAAAGAACTAACAATCGTAGCTTCTTTTTTCAGTGGAGAAATATCAGTTTTGCCCCTACATGGATGATTTATCTTAAGAAATCATCAGAACATCAAAATAAGGAGAAGTGTTCATTTCTAGACTATGAATCACATGAGAAAATTGCAGAAACTCTGTGTTTTCTATCTTTTTACTTTGGTCAACTTGACTATTTCATTTTTTATCCTCATTTCACATTTAACTAACATGATAAAAATTCAAAATAACGACCTTGTTTTCTTTAACTACATAATTGTTACTGAAGAAAAATTATAGACTACATGAAGTTATTGTCTGAGGTAAATATTTGAGGTTAAAATGTCTTTTGTTTTCTGTTGTTCTATTAAATACAGCAAAAAATATCCTCAAAATAACCATAATTAATGTTTCATTTGGGAATGGTTCACTTGCCTGTTGACTTTCCAAGCAACCCACAAGCCCCTGTTTCTGTTTGTTTGGGTTAACAAGATTTCCAAATCTTTAGCCAGTATTGTGATGAGATTTAAGAGTATGATTCTAGCTTCAATCTATTTACATTGCTGTCAAGTGTATGTGTTGGGATAATTAACTTACCATCTGGAGAAAAATTAATTAGATAACTCACTTCTTATACCAAAATAATTCCAGTGGAACCAGACACTTAAATAGAAAAAAAAGAAAAGAAACCACAAAAGTACAAGGGAAAACACAGGGAGCTTCTATTTCTTGGGCCAGTACCTTGGGCAATTCAACTGTCCTCTTAAGAACAACAAGGTGAAATACTTTGGGGCACACACCTACCACAGGATCCAATTATTCCACTCCTGGATATTTGCCAAAGAGGAGTAAAAGTCGAAGTCTACACAAAGACTTTTACATAAAAGTTCACAGCAGTTTTATTTGTAAGAACCAAAAACTGGAAACAATCCAAACGTCTATTAACAGGTGAAAGGAGAAACAAATTGTGGGTATATATGCGCAATGGAGTACTACTCAGTTTTAAAAAGACTGAATACTCTCACATGCAACAACATGGATGAGCCTTAAGATAACTGTGCTGCGAGAAAGAATCCAGGCATAAAAGAATAAATGCTCCATCCTTTTGTTTATATAAAATTATTGGAAAATGCGAACCAGTTTTCAGTGATAGGAGGTAGAACAGTGGTCACCTGAAGATGAGGCATTGGAAGAGGGAAAGGGAGGGAGAGTCACTAAATGACATGAGGAAACCTTGGAATGGATCATTTTGATGGTGGTAATGGTTTCATGGTTATATACGTGTGTCAAACTCATCGAATTATACACTTTACACCTATGCAGTTTACTAAATATGGACTATACCTCAATAATTAATTCAGCAACAGTTAAAACAATGAATTCAACAATATACCTAGACAAAATGAGCAATTAACAGAATCTGATAAGATTCATCAGAAAAAAGAAGAAAAGTAAAAATATACCAGGAATGAAAAAGGTGGTAGAACTATAAAGAAAGTAGATATCTAAAAATCATGAACTGTACAACTTTATGCCAATATATTTGAAAATGACACTTTTAGAAAAATTTTATTTACTAGAGCTGACATAAGGAACATTTTTCCTAACCCTAAACTTAACAACCATTAAAGAAAGCATTTCAGTGTTTGAAAAATCTACCCCTCTTAAACTCACACTCACACACACACACACACACACACACACACACACCCCACAAACACCAAACCTGAAGAGTTTCACCAGCAAGTTCTAGCAGATCCTCAAAGAATAGACAATCTCAGTCTTATATTTCAGAGCATAGAAAAGACAAATTCTACAGTTCATTTAACAAACCAAATATGACCATTATACTAAAACAAATTAAGGAGAGTATGAAAAAGGGAAATTATGGGCTAATACCATTTATGAATATAAATGCAAAAGTCCTAAATAAAATGCTTCTTAATACATGAGTATACTAAAAATTCCTCTTGGCTGAATTATGTTTATTCTAGGGATACAAATATGACTTAATATTAAAATTTTATTAATGTACTCTACCTAATTAACAAAGCAAAAAAAGTTATGAGTCTTCCAATAGTTGCAGAATATGCATTGATATAAATGAAAACCCATTCATAAGTTTTTTAAATCATAGAAAAATAAGAATAGAAATGTCCTTAATCTGAGAATAGGAATCAACCAAATTCTTATATCAAACATCCTATTTGATGGTAAATGTTAGGTCTATTCTCTTTAAAGTAGAAAATATAAAGGATGTCTATTATTACTGATTCTATCCTACATTGTACTGGAAGACATTGTAAAATAAGAAAAAGTAATATAAAGGCTACAAATGAATAACAAAACTGTCACTACCAGATGATATGTCAACAGCAAGCCAACAGAGCTTACAGACTATTAGAGTTCAGCAAGATCAACAGGTCTGAAGCAATGACCTTTCTATGCACCAGTAACAAACAAGCAGCCAGAGCAATTTTTAATAGCATGTTTTCTGCAAAAAAAATAAATACCACCTATAACAAGAACTGGGCTTCCCAGGTGGCACAGCAGTAGAGAATCCGCCTGCCAATGCAAGAGACACAAGTTCAATCCCTGAGTCAGGAAGAGCCTCTGGAGTAGGAAATGGCAACCCACTCCAGTATTCTTGCCTGGGAAATCCCACGGACAGAGGAGCCTGGCGAACTACAGTCCAAGGGGTCGCACAGAGTCAGACACAACTGAGCACCTGAGCACGCACACATACCAAGGACGAAATCTATCTTTATGTGCAATATTTCTGTGGAAAAGACTGTAAAACAATACCAAATGATACAAAACACAATTGAAGGATTAAATAAATGGAAACAGATTGATGATATTCATAGGTGGGGAGTCCCCATATCTTCAAGAGAGCAAGTCTTCCAAAATGAATCTAGGAAAGTTAGTGCAAACCCAATCAAAATACCAAGACTGTTCTCTGCTTCTTGACAGCTAATTCTGAAATTTATAGGAAAAGCAAAGGGCCAGAAGCAGCCACAGCATTTTGAAGAACGCAGCTGGGTATTAAGCTGTAGTGATTAATAGCGCTAAGGACAAGGACAGCCACGTACATCCATGAGCTATCACAGAAAGTCCAGAAACAGAACCATGAATATAAAAACCTTATACTTTCAAAGGCAGCACTAAAAATCATGGGGAAATTATCAACTAGCATGTAAATAGTATTGGAATAAGCAGTGATCCTTAAGAAGGGAAAAAAGCCTAGATCCTGATTAAACAGCATATACAAAAACAAATTCCAGGTAGATTAAGTGCTTAAATGTGAAAAGGAAAACGTTAAAGCTTTTACGCTAAAATATGGAAGAATATATTCATGACTTTCAGGTAAAGAAGGATTTTTTAACCAAAATACAAGAAGTCATAAGGAAAGATTGAATTTAAAAACCTCTGTGCAACCGAATCACTTTCCTGAAACACCTAAAACTAACACACCATTGTGATTTAACTATATTCCAATAGATTTAAAAATAAAATAAAAAATATTTACTGAGCAAAATGATACAAAGTTAAAAAAAAAAAGAAACCAAAAACCTCTGTACATCAAAGCATGTGCTAAGTCACTTCAGTCGTGTCTGACTCTTTGCAACCCTATGGACTGTAGCCCACCAGGCTCCTCTGTCCATGGGATTCTCCAGGTAAGAATACTGGAGTGGGTTGCCATGCCCTCCTCCAGGGAATCTTCCTGAGCCAGGGACTGAACCCACATCTCCAGTGTCTCCTGCAGAGCAGATGAATTCTTTACCGCTGAGCCACTCAGAAAGCTCACATCAAAGCTAGATTCTAGTAGCAAAACGACAATACGAACTACTTCAAAGAAGATAATCTGACATGCAACTGCACAAGATTAGTGTTCAGAATATGTAAAAGGTTCATAAAAACAAGTAAAACAGGAAGTTCACTGTTGAAAGTGGACAATTATCAGCAGAAATCGTCAATTAAGACACGACCATATATTCAATTCCACTTGTACTTAAATATAATTTCACTAAGATTCAATTTCAATTCCACAGAGACTGGCAAAAACCACTTGGAGAGTAATTTTTCCATAAGGATGGAATAGCTTATAGACGAGCAATTCTGTCTTTTAGACAAAGTCTTGCTCAGGTATCTAAGGAGACATGAGCAAAAATAAGTTTGGGAGCTTGTTTATAGAGGGAAAAAAATAGAAACAACCTACCTGTTCATCATAGGATAAACAATGAATAGTGATATGTTCACTCTATGAATATCACTCAGCAATTACAGTGAGAAACCAGAGCAACTTGTAACTGCATGGATAACTTTTTAAAAATATGTAGAGTAGAAGGAATAGGTTGAAAGAATACTCACAGTGCTATAACACTTACATAAAGCTTTACAGCCCACAAAACAATACTTTATGGAAACTTTAAAACTTTATGGAAAAATTCTGGATATCAATCATTTCTGAGAAGAGGAATGAGGTCAGAGTAGGGTTCACTGTATTTGTTGGATTTTTTTTAATTCATTTCTCTTTTTTTTTAATGTAGATTTTATTTCTTAATGAAAAAACATCTAAAGCGACCCAGCAAAATGTTATGATAGTGAAAGTTGTGTGATATGTAGAGGTAGCTACTACTATATTGTACTATATACTTTTTTTTGTATGTTTAAAGTATTTCATAATTTTAAAAATAAAAAGGTGGTATAAACAGGTACCGGGGCAGAAGTAATGTTGAGGAAAAAGACCCAGGTGATCAGTCATTAAAGAATGAAGACATGTGAATGCACTCACGTAACTAGGCAGGCTAGGTGAAAGGAACAGGATGGGTTGAACAGAGAAGACTGTCAGATATCACATCGAATAGCACGTCTTTCACAGGGTCTAGTATGGAAAAAGGAGCAAGCAGCACAATAAATTTAAATCCCATTATTTTACTCATAGGAGAGGTTTCCCCAGTCTGGGAACCATCAGAATTCTTTACACAGGTATAAGTTAATCAGCTCTGCCGCTCAAATAAAGAGATTTCTGTTGATCGAGATTTCTGCTCACGGCCACGGGGCATGGCAAACTGCAGTTGGTGGCAAAGCACTCTGAAACCTCTGAGTCAGCGGTGAAGAAATACACCGTGGCAGCTGCAAGGAGGAAACTGGATTCTGTTCTGGCTGCTGGGCATTCGTTCCAAGGGAGACACCCGGAATCATCTCTGAGACAGAAAGAACCTGATCCAATCTAATCATCAGAGCACTTCAAGTTCTGAGCAGAAGCAGATGAAGCTCTGAATCCCAGGAGAAGGGCTTATCTCCTTCAGAGAACACCCTCCTCTCTGCTCTATCCCCACAATTCAAGTTTGGTATTGTCTAAAAGCATCTTGCCAGGGTTTGTTTATGTTTCCAAGTTTCCATGGATTTTATCTACATTATAAAAGTGTACTCCAAACATCAGTTACAGTTGCATTTTTTTTTTTTTTTTACTGAAGGTAGAAAATAATGCTGACCCCATCTTGAAAACCTAGAACACGAAATGATCCCATCGGCACTTTCAGCAAAGTAGAAAATCCTGTGCTGTTTTATGGCAATTTTGTGTCCAGCTAGCAGTTCTCAGTTCAGTTCAGTTCAGTTGCTCAGTCGTGTCCGACTCTTTGCGACCCCGTGAATTGCAGCACACCAGGGCCCCCTACTTACAGCCAAAGAAACAACGGAATCATAGCATCTCAAATAAGAAACTTATTTTACTCTCCAGAGAAAACAAGTAAATGTTCCTCCAAGACGTAAGAAATCTCAGGACCACTGACATTGTTTACTTAAGATTTGGAAAAACTTAGGCACAAAACTAAGCCTAAGGTGTCAGCTCAAAAGAACAAAACATTCAACTAAGATTTGGGAATAAAGACGGATGTGGGCCATTTTTCAGAAAGGCTGTATTTAAGTAGCTGCAAACTGGAGTTTCTTAATGTAATTAATAAAGAGTCTGAGTTATTAGAAGATGTTCAAAGATTGGTGCAAAAAGAAGAAAAGGGGGTCAGGGACAAGCATACAGAAGGAGGGAGTCAGAGAGAAGAAACTGTCCCAGCCAAGAAGACATAACCGGGCTCGCTACCGATATGAAAAAATTACAGTGATTTTCCAGAGTGATAACGTCTTTTCCATTTTGTCTTAAGACATCTGTATTACTATTAAAATGGACTAAATAGAGAATGAGTAACTAAAAAACAATGTCAATGGCTATATGTGGCTTTATAAGCAAAAACTAAAATTAATGGAAAAGAGCAGAACACCAAAAACAAGTCAGTACAAATTTTAAGCAAAATGGGTGAGCTTTCCATTCATATGTCAAGATTTATTACAAAGTTATGTAAATTGGCTCAGATGGTAAAGCGTCTGTCTACAATGCAGGAGACCCAGGTTCGATCCCTGGGTTGGGAAGATCCCCTGGAGAAGGAAATGGCAATCCACTCCAGGACTATTGCCTGGAAAATCCCATGGACAGAAGAGCCTAGTAGGCCACAGTCCATGGGGTCGCAAAGAGTCGGACACGACTGAGCGACTTCACTTCACTTCACTTATGCAAATTGAACAAACATAGTATTTATTCAGGGTTAAGGGGACGACCGAGGATGAGATGGCTGGATGGCATCACTGACTTGATGGACGTGAGTCTGAGTGAACTCTGGGAGATGGTGATGGACAGGGAGGCCTGGCGTGCTGCGATTCATGGGGTCGCAAAGAGTCCGACGCGACTGAACTGAACTGAAGCTAACTAACCAACATAAAAGAATACAGAATGCGGAACTTCTCCATGCACGGTGGAAACTTCCGCTGTGACCCAGGTGACATTACGCTCTGAGTGCACGCTCAGTCGCTCAGCTGTGTCCAGCTTCTTTGCGACTCTATGGACGGTAGCCCTCCAGGCTTCCCTGGCCATAGGATTCTCCAAGCAAGAACACTGGAGTGGGTTGCCATTTCTTCCTCTAAAGCATCTTCCAACCCAGAGATCGAACCTGGGTCTCCTGAGTCTCCTTCACTGGCAGGTGAATTCTTTTAACACTGAACCACCTGGGAAGCCCTTACATCCTAGTTTCAAAGGGATACATTTGTTCAACAAGCATTATTAGGACAATTAATTATGCAATCAGGAAAAACACACATAGATTCCTATCTTGCATCCCTTACAAAAATATATTACAGGTGAATTAAAGACCTAAATGGAAATCATGAAACTTAAAACTTCAGGTGAGGACTTCCCTGGTGGTCCAGTGGCTAAGACTCCACACTCCCCAAGGCAGGGGCCCAGGTTCAGTCCCTGGTCAGAGAACCAGATCTCACACGCAGCAACTAAGAGTTTTCCTGCCACAACTGAAGAACCCACACACCACAGCAAAGATCGGGGATCCCACGTGCTGCAGCTGGGGCCGGGCACAGTCAAGTAAACAAATAAAAACTTCAGCAGGATTTATAGACTCTCTTGACGACTTCAGGGCAAGAAAGAATTTCTTCAATAAAGGAACAAATAAGCAAGCAAAATCACGAACTCTGAAAGCAAATACAAATTTGGCTACTTTAAAACTGAAGAATTATATAAATAAAGAAAAAAAGATGGCGAAGAAGCTACACTTGTAATGCAAACAGCTGACAAAGGATTAGTGACCAACCAAAATATAAAATAGTAAATTAATATTAAATATAAGTAAATGTTAATATTAAATAATTAAATCAACCTGAGTATTTTCAACCTTAAATATCAATAAAAGAAAAACAGTAAGGAAATGGACACCGTAATAAAAAGACAATGTACAGAAGAGGAAACACAAACGTCCAATTAAGAATATGGAAGGCTTCCGGTTCAAGACGGCAGAAGAGAAGGACGAGCGTCCCACAGGAACACCAAAATCGTAACTAGCTGTTGAACGACCACTGACGGGAGGACCCTTCAGTCGGTTCAGTCGCTCAGTCATGTCCGACTCTTTGCGACCCCATAGACTGCAGCACGCCAGGCTTCCCTGTCCATCACCGTCTCCCAGAGCTTGCTCAAACTCATGTCCGTTCCCTAAATTGGCAAAATAATTTTAAGACTCATCTAGAAAAGTAACTGACAGAATATTAATAACAATAGGAAGGTTAAAAAAGACGGGTACTATAGGGAGGTCTGATCTACTAAATATTAATAAATCTTATAAATCCATAGTAATTAAAATACTTTGTCTAAGTTCAAGAGCAGACAGATCAATTCAAAACACAAAAAGTCCAGAAATAAACCTAAAGTATATAAATGGCATATCACATCAATTGGCAGAAAATGAATTATTTAAGTGCAGTTATAGTCAGCCAACTTAAAAAAATTTGTTTTTTCTAAAATTTAGATTCCTGATTCATGCTTATAATGTGGATGCTTCCCACCCAAATTATAGATGAAAGAACCTGCAGAAATGAAAATAAGCATTTTTTAATCTGTATGTGCACGCTCAATGGCTTCAGTCGCATCCGACTCTTTGTGACCCCATGATTATAACCCGCCAGACTCCTCTGTCCGTGGGATTCTCCAGACAAGAATACAGGCGTGGGTTACCATGTACTCCTCCAGGGGATCTTCCCGACCCAGGGATTATTAAACTGGTGTCTCTTATCTCTCCTGCATTGGCAGATGAATTCTTTACCACTTAGCGCCACCTGGGATGCCCCGTCTTTGAATCGAGGTATTAATAAAATCTATTATTTTAGCATAAATATATGCATGCTCAAATAATGTATGGCAGAAGAATAAATGAATGAGACAGACCTAGAGCTCCTTATGGAAGACATGAAACAGGTTATCTTGCATTATGTTATTTGTCTTATTTGTTTCTTCATTTAACTCACATAAATTGCATACTTGCTTGGTGCCATCAATATCTCAAGGTATAGGAATTATTGAAAGCTTAACATGTCCTTCCAGGTCTATCATATTTCTCCTGTTAAAGGAGAATGCAACGTTGGGTTAGATCTCTTATCTACAAGGCACTCAGCATCCTTTAAGACCTAGCATTTGTTCCTTCCATTTGAGGAGCCTGGATGTGGTCTGCTGACACTTTACTAAAAAGAAGCATGACTTTTCTATCTCCTCCTCAGCAGTACTCTAGAATCAGAAACCCAGCTCAGAGGTAGCAAGGTCTATGGGACTAAGCTACTCAGAGAAAAAGCAATGTCCAAGTGAAAGGATTACGGTCTGACCAAAGGATTACTGTCTACACCTGGGCTTCCAAGGATAATGATGGGAGTGGGACATGAGACTGGCCTTCTTCAAAGCTCAGAAATTGTAGACATTTTCAATTTCTCTTTATGAGCACTTTCTTAGGCATAGATAGAACATCCAAAACACTCATTTATCTTCTACTGTTTATAGAATTAACATTATTACTTCCATGTTTGCAAAGCCATCTGACAGTCAAAGCATTCCTTAATCATTCGTATGAAAGAGAACTGAAAAATCATTACTGGAGCTTTCCCAAAACAGTCTCAACAAAGCAATAAATATTTCATTCTGTGCAAAACTCAGTTTATTAAATCTTTATTCCTCTTACAACAAAATCAGAGGTTAATAACTAAGGTGTTACCAATTTCAGTGGTCTGGTCCCTCAATTTTTAAAATGTTTGCACAATTTTCACTTAATTAGTAATACCCACCCCCTTCCATCCTCTCAACCAACAGGGGAGGAAATGAATGTAATTTCTGGAATAGAAAGTGTTCTGGAAAATGATCCTGTCAGCCATATTGATAGCTAGAATGATTTTCCAATTTTTATGGCTATCATAACAGCAGCCTGTGATTTGAAATCTTATAAAAACAGGAAAGTCGTGTTTGAAGCTGTGCTTGGAATGCCTAACGGGATGAGAGACAACTGTGATCTGCTGCTGCCACCAGCAGGCCATTCTCACAAAATGATATTTTCCCCTTGGCTCTCGGCTTTGTTTCCAACTCCTCTACAGATATTTCTTGAACACAAGATTCCTTAATCAGGATAAATAATTATTATGTAAGTGCTCCGTCGTTCAGTCGTGTCCAGCTCTTAGCAACCCCATTGACTGTACCCCACCAGCTTCCTCTGTCCATGGGATTCTCCAGGCAAGAAAACTGGAGTGAGTTGCCATTTCCTTCCCCAGGGGATCTTCCCAACCCAGGGATCGAACCTTGCGTTTCCTGCATTGGCTGATGGATTCTTTACCACTGCGAATAATTATTACCTAATAACAAATCGCTTTCATATGGAGCCTCTGTAACCATTTTAAAAATATCTACTATATATGATTTTTTCTTTTAGAAATAGGTCCAGTTTTTTTTCCTTCTCTTCTATTCTTACTTCCATTTTTCTTCATAAGCTCCCAAACTCTTGCTTTTTGGAGGTAATTTTTCTGGTGAATGTACCTTGAGAACATGTGATCTGACTGCTACAAGACATTCCTTAAATTTTCATTTATCTTACAGGTTTAAGCCTGGAGAATACAAGTGCATTCCAAAGCCACGTCATTCTGCGATTATACCCAGCTCCTACCACTAGGCTTCCCTGGTGGCTCAATCGGTAAAGAGTATGCCCATCAGGATAATGCAAGAATGCGTGTTTCTTTGATGACCAGGCAAACACTGTTACAATCTGGTTGGTAAGTTCTGATTCATCCGCTGTATTCACCACACATTGCACCTTCGAATGTCCATTTATTCTGGTCTTTACAAAATTTCTCTTAATGGAAAAAATTTCAGTTCTCTGGAAGACTGTAGAAGGAATGTGGAACAATTCTTTGCTCAAAAAGATAAAAAACTTTGGGAAGATGGAATTAGGAAGTTGCCTGAAGAACAGCTGAAGGCAGTGGAATGAAACAGCAAATACGCTGATCAATAAAGTTCTTGGTGAAAATGAAAACTGTGTCTTTTATTTTTATTTAAAAAACTGAAGGTACTTTTGGCCAACCCAATATATATAAACAAATTAGGTCCCCTGGATGTCCCTCTAACACCTGATAACAGACTTCTTCCCAAGAGATGACAGAATTGGTATTTCCATGATATTTCTCATAAGATGTAAGTACATGTGATTTCTCTCTAAGCTGTGAAATTTCCTTCTTTTGATGAGTTTAAAAGCAATAAAAGTTATCCACTATTTGTTTCCGCCACCATTAAATATATTCAAGGTAGAGTGCAACCAATAGGGCTGTTCCCCAGTAAAATTCGTGGAAATGACTTCTCGTCTAGGCCAAGACGGTAACCAAAGCCACAGAGTCTCCTTGCTTGACACTGGTTGAGACTGATTCCTTGGCTGTCTCGCTGAGGAGCTCCCATTTGGTACAAGACTGGACAATGTGAATTCCCACCCAGCATAGCTCGGAAGTCTTGTGGAGGATGGAGAGGACGGAAAATAAACTTCAAAAATAGTATATATAACTAAACCACCTTGCTGTGCACCTGAAACATTGTAAGTCAACTATACTTCAACAATATATATACATATATTAAAAAGATTGTGTGGATTGATCACTATTAGAGGAATGTGCTTCTGCCCCAATACCCCCAGTAAAGAAGGCTCAATGAATATAGCTCCCGCCTCTGTTTGCTCCTTTATTCGCCATAACCCTTGAAGGAGATGACTGCTAGAGCCCGTCTGGACCACGAGGTGGAAGCTGCATGGTAAGAACAGAGGGGCAGCACCCGGCTGGGAGCCAGGGGGACTGAGGTCACACAGGCCTGGACTACCAATCCAGACCCCAGACTTTTACTTAAGAAATCAACTTCTGCCTCATTTTCACCCCTGACATTTTGGATTCTCTGGTAATCAGAGCCACAGGACGACAGCAGAGTCTAGGAATGCAGGGGCACGCGGAGATGCAGCCCAGGAAGAGGACTCAGTGAATAAGTACAAACAGAACAGAAAGTGATTAAGGTGAACAAGAAGTAGATGAATGGGGTGGCACAGCACACATATTCGAGGAACAACCTAGCAACCCATGAAGTATATTCCGATACTAAGATTTACATTCATGTGCATGTATAATGGATCTTCATTAATAACGCACTTAGGAAAGTCTCTAGCACACAGTAAATAATATAGAGGCGCTACTAATTAAAACTTAAGAAGAATGAACGGGGTGATGGTTAATTTTGTGTCAAGTTGGCTAGGGAGGTGACTGGTGTGGGGTCAAAGCCTCTGCTCAAATCCCAGTTGCTTAGTAAATCACTAGTCTAGAGTTTGTGGTGAAGGTACCTTTTACCTACAATTAAGATTTACCATCAGTTGATTGTAAATCAGATGGAAATACCAGAGCACCTTATCTGTCTCCTGAAAAGCCTGAATGTAGGTCAAGAAGCAACAGTTAGTACCAGATACAGAACAACGGACTGGTTCAAAATGGGGAAAACCTGTATACTGTCACCCTGCTCATTTAACTTCTACGCAGAGTACATCATGAGAAATGCCAGGCTGGATGAATCACAAACTGGAATCAAGATTGCCAGGGACAATATCAATAACCTCAGATATGCAGATAAAACCACTCTAATGGTAGAAAGCAAAGAGGAACTAACTAGAGAGTCTCTTGATGAGGGTGAGACAGGAGAATGAAAAAGCTGGCTTGAAACTCAACATTCAAAAAATTAAGATCATGGCATCCAAGTCCCATCACTTTATGGCAAATAGAAGCGGGAAAAGTGGAAGCAGTAACAGAATTTAGGTCTTGGGCTCCAAAATCACTGTGGACGGTGACTGCAGCCATGACATTCTGCTCAAATCCCAGTTGCTTAGTAAATCACTAGTCTAGAGTTTGTGGTGAAGGTACCTTTTACCTACAATTAAGATTTACCATCAGTTGATTGTAAATCAGATGGAAATACCAGAGCACCTTATCTGTCTCCTGAAAAGCCTGAATGTAGGTCAAGAAGCAACAGTTAGTACCAGATACAGAACAACGGACTGGTTCAAAATGGGGAAAACCTGTATACTGTCACCCTGCTCATTTAACTTCTACGCAGAGTACATCATGAGAAATGCCAGGCTGGATGAATCACAAACTGGAATCAAGATTGCCAGGGACAATATCAATAACCTCAGATATGCAGATAAAACCACTCTAATGGTAGAAAGCAAAGAGGAACTAACTAGAGAGTCTCTTGATGAGGGTGAGACAGGAGAATGAAAAAGCTGGCTTGAAACTCAACATTCAAAAAATTAAGATCATGGCATCCAAGTCCCATCACTTTATGGCAAATAGAAGCGGGAAAAGTGGAAGCAGTAACAGAATTTAGGTCTTGGGCTCCAAAATCACTGTGGACGGTGACTGCAGCCATGACATTAAAAGACGCTGGCTCCTTGGAAGGAAAGCTATGACCAAGCTAGACAGCATATTCAAAAGCAGAGCCATCACTTTGCCAACAAAGGTCCGTCCAGACAAAGCTATGGTTTTTCCAGTAGTCATGTATGGATGTGAGTTGGACCATAAAGGGTGCTAACTGCCAAAGTATTGATGCTTTCGAACTGTGGTCCTGGAGAAGACTCTTGAGAGTCCCTTGGACTGTAAGGAGATCCAACCAGTCAATCCTAAAGGAAATTGGTCCTGAAAATTCATTGGAAGGACTGATGCTGAAGCTGAAACTCCAATACTTGGGCCACCTGATGCAAAGAACTGACTCATTGGAAAAGACCCTGATGCTGGNAGTAAGTTTAACAAACTCCAACAAACCGTTCTGTCTGTGTCAATAAGGATGTTTCCCCACAGTTGTTTTTATAAAAGCTGCATGCTGAACTGGTACGGATGCTGTGGACAACATACGGCTCTTAGGGATGTTAGTCTGTAATGACCTGAAGCAGAGAACACAGGCCAGTTGTAGAAGAGGCTTCAGGAAAACTATTCTAAACCAAAAAAAACCTTCTGTCACACAAGGTAAGAGAAAATTATATCCCTTTGTTGAGTCCTTTCTTCAGCAACAAAAGTAGCAAGTCTACAAACCCCGCTAAGGCCCAACTTACTAACTTGGAAGCAACTCAGAGAAACAGTGCCGTCTACTGATTATACACGTCATTTGCTGCAAATCACAGAATTTCAATCTCGCCAGTAAGTTGCCAGACAATGTGAAGCAGGCCTTGAAGGCATGTGCAGGAACAAAGTGACAGCAGTGACAGTGTATCTGACTTCTTCCTTTATCATACACGCTGCTAAATGAATGGGTGAGCTCTTGGGAAGCTGAATTCCACCGATCCGAGCTGCTCACACTTTAATCCATCAGTGATTCAGTCCTAATGAGAACGTGATTCAAATGTATTTATGCTGTCATTTAGAGCAAGATATTCCCACGAAGATATGTCAAAGGTGCATTTGTGCAATTAGAAATGAATCACATACTTGACTCAAATAGTACCCTTTGCACTGACAGTTTTTGTCAGTTCATTCTGCAGAGATGATTCCAGAAATCATGAAGTAAGAAGGGAAGTCTCTCTGCTGCCAGAAGGGAAGAAAAACCACTGGCTCTGCATTCTGGAGAAGGAAATGGCAACCCACCCCAGGACTCCCTTGTCTAGAGAATTCTGTGAACAAAGGAGCTGGGCAAGTTACAGTTCATGGGATGGCAAAGAGTCAGACACAACTGTGTGACTTTCACTTTCTTTCTGCCTTCTTCAGTGCCAAGCACAGCCCCACACTCAGCAATCGGCTTTAAAAAATACCCTGAAAGTGAGATCTCTGAGCAAGTAAGCCAATCATGGCGGTAAGTGTATGTGTGGCAGGGGTGAGGGGCGGGGGCAGATGAAGTACCTCATTCATTTATTCATTCATTTCTCATTTGCAAGTAGCTGTCTTGTGCCAGGGACCATACAAGGTACTGAGATACTAGGATGAATATGATAAAATCCCCGTCCTCGGAGAATTCAGCCTAGTGTAAGAGGGAGCCAGGTATTACAAAATAACAGTTACAAACTGTGTTATCTTGGAGCAGATAACGGACAAAAGAATTCTTATAAACTGAGTATCAACCACAGCAAAGGCGCTGTGTATGTACACCTCAGATGTTAACTGGACACTCCTAAACCTTGGGTTCACTGAGTCTAATCCCCCATGAATCCCTGGCCTGCTGGCCTGAAAGCCTTCTTCCACCCCCAACGGCCGAGCACTGTCTTCTCAGCCTTGGGGCTCCTGTGTCCTGCAGGCGGCCTTGGTCCCAGGTCACATGCAGGCTCTTGGCAAACTCAGCCTCTCTTCTGAAATTCTGGCAAGATTTCGGGGTAGGGCAGAGATCGAGGAGGGTTACTTTCCACACTACTCAGCAAACAGTCAAGGGAAGAACAACTGTAATTCAAACATCCTCCCTGGTTCCCATCACAGAGCACGTCCCTTATCTAAGCCAGTCCCAGCCTCCCTCCACATTCTCACTTTTCTCCCCTCCATCCTTCCTGCTCAGATTGTCTCCAAAATTACAAATTTTCCTTCCTCTGTTCCACTTTGATAGCAACCAACACCCACGTTGTTGAAAGGTTCACCAAGTTTGAATAGGGTGTTTTTCCAAATAAAAATTAAGAGGAATTCTGATGTAGTCTAGATATTTCTCCACAGTCACAGAAAACAAACATCTGGTTACCAAAGAGGAAAAGGATGGATAAATTAGGAGTTTGAACTCTACAGATACACACAACTATATATAAAATAGTAAGCAGCAAGGACCCACTGTAGAGCACAGGGAACTCTGCTCAATGTCTTGTAATAGTCTGTAATGGTAAAAAATCTGAAAAAGAATATATACATAAATGAATCACTTTGCTGTATAGCCATACCTGAAGCTAACACATTATAAACCAACTATACTTCAAAAAAAAGATAATATTTCTCTACCTGGCTGGCTATATATTTCATGTAAGTTTCACAACTACCCTCGGACATATCACTGAACAGACAGTGAAACTCAGTTCATCGAAGACAACACTAATGCTGTGTCATAGGTTGCTAATGTATCCAAAACACTTAGCATTTAGAACACAGTAATAAAAACTTAATGTTAGCAATTCTTATATTTATCACTATAACATTCATTTTATCTCTTCTGTAGCAACATTTACTACCAAGATTGTATCTTCCAGTCTCATGCCTTTATTAAATACCATCTACCTGCTGAAAAATCCTGAATTTCTCTCTAGCCTTGACCAATGTTTCTGAACTCAGCTCATAGCAAACTGCTTATTTGACACCTCCACTGGCTACCTAACAGGCTTATCAAACTTGACGTAATCAAGTCTGAACTTATGCTTTCCCCCACAAACCTTCTCTCACAGTCTTCTTATCTCAGTAACTGGCAACTCCATTGCTCCTCTGGCTCAGGCCAGAAACCTTGCATCATTCCAAATGATTTCAAAATCACTTTTTCTCTTTTGCTTATACCTTAAATTCAATCCATTCAGATATCTTGTCAGCTCTTGTGTTCAAAAATATCCACAACCCAACACTGCCCTGCTCCCCCTTGGTCCAATCACCAACGCCTCTTGACAAGATTATGGCAAGAGCCTCCTAACTCATCTCATTGTTTCCACTCCATGTTCCACCACTCTGTTCTCATCGTGGAGCGACTCATCTTGTGACTTTCCTTGGCTCAATTCCCAGTGGTTTTCCGTCTCCCTCCGAGTAAAACTGAAGCCTTCGAGATGGTCTTCGGTGCCCTGTAACATCTGACCTCCTCCACTGTGATTCTTTCACCTCATCTCTTACTACACTTCTGACTCTCCACAGCGGCCTCGAGCTGTTTCTCAAATGCGTCAATACTCCTTCACTGGTCTCAGAACCTTTGTACTTGTGGTTCCTTTTATCTGGAACACTTTTTCCCAGAAAATGTCATGGGTCTCAATCCCTGACTTTTTTCAGGCTTCTGCATAAATCCACCGCATATAAATACCAATCTCCATCTTCACTTTAATCTCCCTTATTCTTATTTTTCTTCATAGCACTTATCACCATGTGCAATATTATGCTGTTAAGTCACTTCAGTTGTGTCTGACTCTGCGACCCTATGGACTATAGCTTGCCAGGCTCATCTGTCCATGGGGTGCTCCAGGCAATACTGGAGAGGGTTCCCATTTCCTCCTCCAGAGCATCTTACTGACCCAGAGATCAAACCTGAGTCTCTTATGTCTCCTGCATCGGCAGGCAGGCTCTTTATTGCTAGCATCACCTGGAAAGCCCTCTGAAACCAAAGAACTATCTACAAAAGCAGGCTCCTACTCAGGACACTCTGGGCTGCAGAAGAAGACACACACCCAGGCATGCCAGCTCTGCACACGGCTCCAAGTGCACAATCCTTGCTCCCTGGGGGACCAGCTTGACCGGCTCACGGGCCGACGGGAGAACACTGCCGGATGGGGGGCTCCTGGGAGAGGACATGCATCCTGACCAAGCAGGCCCAAGTTCAAGGCTTCCTGGCCTAGAGCTGTAGGCCTGGGCTCCCAGGGCTGCCTCCCCAGAGCCAGGTGTCCCTCTGAGTGGCCCCACCTGGCATGTCCACCTGACACCTCCCTTACATATGTGTATCATTCTCATGATGCTAGAATGAAAGCACACTGAGGGCAGAGAGCGTCTATTTTTTGCTGTATGCATTAATTCCTAAGACAATGTCCAACATGTACTAGGTATTCAATAAATAATTGTGGAATGACAAATGAATTTAATCAAAACTAAGAAAGGCAGGGATTTCAAGGGGCTCACCCATACCTAATGTGAACAGAAGTCAAGATGAAGCCTGAGAAGAGTTCACTGCATGTGTCGGCTGGGGAGTGACTGGACAGAGGCCTCTAGTACTGGGAACAGAGACACTGCGAACTCCTCTGAAAACGGACAGTGGTGATGGCCGTACAACACTGTGAATGTACAGACGGTGATTCATTTCGACGTGGTCTGTTTTTCAAATGTGGTATGAAGCAAAATTTATTATCCTTTTAAAAATGTTTTCATGTATCAGCTCATTCCAGTCAACGATTACTCTGCCAACAACTAATGACAACTGGATGCCATCGATCCTAATTATTCAAGTGCTTTTCCTTGGTGATGCCTCTGTGGGTAATGTCTTACATCAGGTCACCTGGACAACAGATCAAGCAGATCTGCACACTGGGAGTTTGTTAGCAGCGACATCTGTAAGGCACTGAAGGAAGCGGGTCTGGACACAGAGACGAGCTAAACGGCAGTGAAGCGACAACACAGGCCTCAACGGAGGGCCTGGAGCTGAAGGGGCCCTGAGGGCTTGTCCCAGACTGAGGCAAGGGGCTGGCCTTTCTAACCTACACCATCAGATCACCAGTCACCTAGGGGAGGGAGGGGAACTTTGCATAAAGCAGCTCCTTTCAGCTGCGGGCTCTTCTTGGAGACTTGGCTATGAGTGGTCGTCGGTGACACTCCCAACAGCTGGATAAATGAGCAGCTAGATCCTAAAGGGGGCAACCTGGGCAGCACACCCTAGTGTCCACTACAATTAAAATAAGACAATAATGCAGCTAGTCTCTCACCTTTTTAAAAAGATTTTATACCTGAGAATAATGCGATACAAGATACATTTGAAGACAGTTTTATGTTAAGCCTCATATAAAAAGCCTATACAGAGTCCAGAAATGCCATTTTTGCTTTTTATTAGTTGATTACTTCCTTTCTGACAAACTTGGTCCCCAAAATGCCAGTTCATGAATCATAGATGTACA
The DNA here is from genome assembly GCA_006410675.1 of Oreotragus oreotragus. Classification (NCBI taxonomy): domain Eukaryota; kingdom Metazoa; phylum Chordata; class Mammalia; order Artiodactyla; family Bovidae; genus Oreotragus; species Oreotragus oreotragus. Next base: position 1,699,601 of record SJYX01001462.1, read on the forward strand.
AATGCCCAGGCGTGCATGTGCGCACGTGCATGTTTAGTTGCTCAGTTGTGTCCGACTCTTTGTGATTCCATGGACTGTAGCCCACCAGGCTTCTCTGTCCATGGGGATTCTCCAGGCAAGAATAATGGAGTGGGTAGCCTTTCCCTTCTCCAGGGCATCTTCCCAACCCACTGATCGAATCCAGGTCTCCCACATTGCAGGTGGATTCTTAACCATCTGAGCTACCGGGGAAGCCCAAGAATACTGGAATGGGTAGCCTATCCCTTCTCCAGGGGATCTTCCTGACCCAGGAACTGAACCAGGGTCTCCTGCATTGCAAGCAGATTCTTTTCCATCTGAGCTACTAAGGAAGCCCACAAACACCCAGGCATGGCACTACAGATCTAAAGAAATCAGATTTGATGATAATTGTGTCTTTACTCAAAACCTTAAAGACCATATTCGGTCTAAAAGAAATTTCCCTAAAAGGAATCAAAACCTGATTATAGGAGCCCTAACTGGAGATTAAATTAATAATTCCTTTCTGTCTGCATCTTCAGTCTTGTAAAGCTTGCTCTGTACATTAACGTCAACAATTACCTCAGAAACCTTTGACACGATGGTGGCTGAACCATGGTCCAGAGTATACACACTGCTTGGCGGACATGGCTTTACAGACCACGTGTCAGTACCCCAGGAGTCCGAGGTCCCAGATGAGAAACCAGTGCTTTCAAGTGTCCAGTGCTCCTCCCCATCCTGCCACAACCTACACACCATTCTCACCCAAACTGCCCTGCATCACAGCTTCGGCATCTGTAACCCTGATCTCTCAGCCTCTTTCTCCTTTGGGCTATAGCTGAAACTTACCGAAGTTTTCAATTGCCTCCCACATCTATGGCTACAATTCCTAGTCAATTCAGCTTTCCCAAAGACAAGAAACTGGGCGTTTTACCTTTTAGTATTCCTTATCAAAATTCTTTAGAAAGCACTTTATAAAGTGCACAAATTATGGAATTATTGATAAGCAATTATAGGATGACAGAAGTATGTCTTTAATGTTTCAATATTTAGGAACATATACAAAACATTAATCAAGTCAGTTTTGACTACCATATCAAAACTATAATATAGTGTGCAACAAAATACATTATTATAATTAAGATAATTCTATTTGTTTTCCAAAAGTACATTTACTTACTAGATTAACTTTTTAAAGGGGGAAGCAAAGTAACGTCATAAAGTAATATTTCATTATATAGAAATAGTTTGATTGGTTATATTTTGAAAAAAGAATGATACATTTTCTCTTATTCTTTCAAGAAAAGGATCTGTAAGATTTAAATGATCTCCAGGAAAATGTTTCCATTGCTTCAGTTGTGACATAGAAAGAGGTTTCAGGGAATTAGACTTCTGTTGATGTGGACCAAGCTGACAATTTCTAGACACAGGGAGTTTTTCCAATGAATCACCTGAAATAAGTAAAACAATAAGAAAATCCTTAGGCCAATTAATACTCTACTATATACAATACTTTTTTATTATATGATGAGCTTGTGTGATTTATTACATTTGATTACCATAGTTCATGTTAAGATGAGCAAATTCAATTAATTCATTCCTTCTACAAATATTTATAAATTGTTTATTATGTGCTAACTTGAGCAAAGAGGGCCAAAGTGGTCAACAAAAATAGACATGGCCTCTGACTTCAAATACCTTATGATCTAACAAGAGAACTACACATTAAACAAATAGTCATCCAGAGAGATAAATGTATTATAGGGCCACAATTTCTTATCTAAAAGCCTGTGGGGCCAGATAGGTTTCCAAATATAGAATATAATTGTAAAAATGTAGGATAACACTCCATAATCAAATTTATTAATCAGCTACGGAAAGAACAGTTGTACAAAAAGAGATTAAAGACCATCGATAAATTCACATAAATTTAGCTAAGGTTTCTGCCACCAAATAAGACTGTTGCAAATTTATGAAAGTGAAGTGAGTGAAAGTCCTTCAGTCATGTCCGACTCTTTGCGCCCCCAGGGACTATACAATCCATGGAATTCTCCAGGCCAGAATACTGGAGTGGGTAGCCTTTCCCTTCTCTAGGGGATCTTCCTAACCCAGGGATCAAACCCAGGTCTCCTGCATTGCAGGCACATTCTTTACCAGCTGAGCCACAAGGGAAGAAGATGTGGGACAGGGCGGGGGACAACTTTTGGTCTTTCAAGCTTTCTAGATTTCAAAACTGGAAATAAGGAACTATGGAGCCACATTACAAATAGAGCTAAAGGTATGAAGCTAAGACAGACAGGGCTATGAGCATGTATAACAGGAGAAGCTGACCTGTGTTATTCGGATCTGAAGGATGACAGAGTGGCCACAACGGCAAAGTAGGAAGACCCTGAGCTCGCCTTCTCCCATGGGCACGCCGAGAGTACGACTATGTAACTGTTACAAATTGCAACTTTCTACGAGAGGGACTGAAGACCAACAGAAGAGATTTTCCACAATTAAAGACAGAAAGAACTACAAGGAGATGGGTAGGAGAGGCAGAGGTGCAGTCAGGACCCACCTCCCCGCGTAGGTGATCCACTAACTGGAGGATAATCACAATGGCAGAGGTTCTCCCCAAGGACCAAGGGGCCTGTGGCCCATGTCAAGCTCTCCAGCCCGGGGTCCACACAGGGAAGATGAGCCCCCAAAACATCTGGCTTTGAAGACCAGAGGGAACTGCATGTGGGAAAGCCAGAGGACTACAGGAAACAGAGGCCCCTTCTCCAAGACCAGGAAAACCCAGCCTACTTAACACACAAAAATAAACACAGAGGCGAAAGGAGGAGACAGAAGAGTATGTTCCAAGCAAAGAAATAAGATAAAACCCCAGAAGACGTACTAAGAGAAGCAGAGATAAGCAATCAACCCAATAAAGAGTTCAAGATAATAACCATAAAGATGCGCAACAAACTCAGGAGAGGAATGGTGAGAAGTTTACCAAGAGCTAGAAAATAGAAGAACCAAACAAAGCAGAAGATACAAAAGCTGAGGCTGCTGTGAGAATTTAGGAGACAGTAGTAAAATACCTTGAAAGTACTGACCAAAAAAAAAAAAAAAAAAAACCCAAAACATTAAAAAACCCTATCAACTAGAACTGCACACCCAGCAAAGACAGAATTTAAGAAAGAGAAAAAACACTTTGAAAAATAAAATACTGAGAGACTTAACCACTAATAGACCCTTGCTGGGAGAAAAAAAACAAAAAATGAAAAGAAAAGACAGACAGCAGAAATGAATCAAAATATATCAGTAATTATAATTAATGTAAATAGACTGAATGCTCTAATTGAAAGAAACATCAGACCGGATAAAAAAAAGAAAATTCAGGCTCATGCTATTTAAATGAGAGCTACCTTAAACGATACAGAAAGATTTAATGTAAAAGAATGGGAAAAGATGTATTAGATAAACACTAACAATGAGAAAGTCAGTGTAATATATTAACAGAGGACAAAACGAAAGCAGAAGACGTTAGGGATAAAGTAATCCCTACATAATGAAAATATAAATAATAATAAAATAAATAATAATGAAAACATTTCACAAACAACATATAAAATATACAAAGCAAAAATTGACAGAACAATGAGAAAGAGAAAACTTCACTGTCATACTGTAAGATTTTAATGTATTTCTCAATAACATGTCTAACAAAGAATTAGGTTATTAACAGAAAAATGGGCAAATGTTATGAACAGGTGGTTCACATAAAGAAAATACAGCTCTTAACCATAGAAAAGCATTCTCAACTTCACTCATAACAAAAGAAAATTAAATTAAAACAAGACAAACAAGCCATTTTTACTCTCAGACTGGCAAAACCCCAAATATCTGATAATCCTAAATTGGAAAAGCTGTGGAGAAATAGTATACTGTTGGTGAAATAGTATAAATGATACAACCTCCACTCCAGTGGAGGGCACCTTAGCAGGAACTACCAAATTACAAATGCACATATTCTCTGACAGAGCAACACTGATAACTAACCTTACAGAGATATTTGAACATGTGGAAAAAGATGTATGAATGAAGATGCATACTGACTGAAAAGAACCTTATTACATAGCTGTGAGGTTAGATGAATAAATTATGGTCTATGCATTCAATGGAGGATTATATAACTGAGGGGAAAATAAGAATGAGGAAACTCTTTCTGTAATGATACAGAAAGATCTTGAGATATACTATTAAATGAAAAAGGTAGAGTTCAGTTCAGTGCAGTCGCTCAGTCATGTCTGACTCTTTGTGACCCCATAAGCCACAGCACACCAGGCCTCCTTGTCCATCACCAACTCCCGGGGTCCACTCAAACCCATGTCCATTGAGTCAGTGATGCCATCCAACCATCTCATCCTCTGCCCTCAATCTTTCCTCCTGCCCTCAATCTTTCCCAGCATCAGGGTCTTTTCTAATGAGAAGGTCTTCGCATCAGGTGGCCAAAGAATTAAGAGTTTCAGCTTCAACATCAGTCCTTCCAATGAACATCAGGACTGATCTCCTTTAGGATGGACTGGTTGAATCTCCTTGCAGTCCAAGGGATTCTCAAGAGTCTTCTCCAACACCACAGTTCAAAAGCATCAATTCTTCAGTGCTCAGCTTTCTTTATAGTCCAATTCTCACATTCATACATGACCACTGGCAAAAGCATAGCCTTGACTAGACGGACCTTTGTTGGCAAAGTAATGTCTCTGCTTTTCAATATGCTGTCTAGGTTGGTCATAACTTTTCTTCCAAGGAGTAAGCGCCTTTTAATTTTATGGCTGCAGTCACCATCTGCAGTGATTTTGGAGCCCAGAAAAATAAAGTCAGCCACTGTTTCCACTGTTTCCCCATCTATTTGCCATGAAGTGATGGGACCGGATGCCATGATCTTAGTTTTCTGAATGTTGAGCTTTGAGCCAACTTTTTTGCTCTCCTCTTTCACTTTCATCAAGAGGCTTTTTAGTTCCTCTTCACTTTCTGCCATAAGGGTGGTGTCATCTGCATATCTGAGGTTATTGATATTTCTCCTGGAAATCTTGATTCCAGCTTGTGCTTCTTCCAGCCCAGCGTTTCTCATGATGTATTCTGCATAGAAGTTAAAGTTAAATCAGCAGGGTGACAATATACAGCCTTGATGTACTCCTTTTCCTATTTGGAACCAGTCTGTTGTTCCATGTCCAGTTCTAACTGTTGCTTCCTGACCTGCATACAGATTCCTCAAGGTGCAGGTCAGGTGGTGTGGTATTCCCATCTCTGGAAGAATTTTCCAGTTTCTTGTGATCCACAAAGTCAAAGGCTTTGGCATAGTCAATAAAGCAGAAATAGATGTTTTTCTGGAACTCTCTTGCTTTTTCCATGATCCAGCGGATGTTGGCAATTTGATCTCTGGTTCCTCTGCCTTTTCTAAAATCAGCTTGAACCGGTTTCCGTATTGCTAAAGCCTGGCTTGGAGAATTTTAAGCATCACTTTACTAGCGTGTGAGATGAGTGCAACTGTGCGATAGTTTGAGCATTCTTTGGCATTGCCTTTCTTTGTGACCCTGCTGACTCTTCCAAATTTGCTGGCATATTGAGTGCAGCACTTTCACAGCATCATCTTTTATGATCTGAAATAGCTGAACTGGAATTCCATCACCTCTACTAGCTTTGTTCATAGTGATGTTTCCTAAGGCCCACTTGACTTCGCATTCCAGGATGTCTGGCTCTAGGTGAGTGATCACACCATCGTGATTATCTGGGTCATGACGATCTTTTCTGAACAGTTCTTCTGTGTACTCTTGCCACCTCTTCTTAATATCTTCTGCTTCTGTTAGGTCCATACCATTTCTGTCCTTTACTGAGCCCACCTTTGCATAAAATGTTCCCTTGGTATCTCTAATTTTCTTGAAGAGATCTCTAGTCTTTCCCATTCTGTTCTTTTCCTCTATTTCTTTGCACTGATCGCTGAGGAAGGCTTTTTTATCTCTCCTTGCTATTCTTTGGAACTCTGCATTCAGATGCTTATATCTTTCCTTTTCTCCTTTGCTTTTCACTTCCCTTCTCTTCACAGCTATTTGTAAGGCCTCCTCAGTCATTTTGCTTTTTTGCATTTCTTTTTCTTGGAGAAAAAGGTATAGAAGGTACAGAATCATACAGATACTACACTATTCCTTATGGGGGGCTGGGGGGAACCGGGCAATAATATTTATTCAGAGTTCCTTGCATATGTATAAAAATACATCTAGAAGGATACACAAAAAACTAGTAACGGTAGTTTTTTATAGGGCAGCAGGACTAGAAACTAGACAGATAAGGGCATACAGGAGGATGTGTTTCCACCATATACATTTTATACTTTCGAATAGCTTTCATATGTAAACATTACCAATTTTCCAGTTAAATTAGTAAATTTTTAAATCTTAAAAATAAAAAACTAATTTGGTAACAGAAACTTTGACCCTTATGGCAGAACTCTAAACTAATTAAGAGAATACAAGTGATTTTCATGCACAAGAGAAACATTTGCTAACTGAACACACCAGGCCATATACCAGGTCTCTATAGTTGCCAAAGAATCACCATCATGCAGACCACACTTGGGACTACAGTCATTAGCCAGAATTCAATAACAAAAACTAAAATACATTTTAAACATACTTTTAAATATCTCATGAGCCAAAGAAGAAATCATAATGGAAAATAAAAAATATTTAGAACTGAAAAATAGTTAAGATGGCATATCAAAATTATGAGATTCAGCTTAGTAGAAAATTTACAGCCTTAATACCCATTTTAGAAAAGAAGACTGAAAGTCATTAACCTAAGGATTAAACTTTAGAAAATAAGGGAAAAAATTAGATAAATACAGGGCAAAAGAAAAATAGAGTAGAAATCACTAAAATGCAAAAAACATACAATAGAGGAGATTGCTGCTGGTGCTGCTGCTGCTAAGTCACTTCAGTCGTGTCCGACTCTGTGTGACCCCATAGACGGCAGTCCACCAGTTGTGTGTGTGTGTGTGTGTGTGTGTGTGAAACAGAAATAAGGATTAAAAACATTTCTCTCATTCTTAAATCATCAGGAATTGAAAGATTTTTACTAAATAAGTCAAATATTCTCACAACTAATGCTGAAATAAGCTAAATTGAGAGAACTAATAGGGTTCTAATTAAAATTTTCTCTCCTAGAGTAATGGAAATAAAAACAAAAATAAACAAATGGGACCTAATTAAAAGCAAAAGAAAACTATAAACAAGATGAAAAGACAACCCTCAGAATGTTAGAAAATAATTGCAAATGAAGCAACTGACAAAGGATTAATCTCCAAAACATACAAGCAGTTCATGCCACTCAGTATCAGAAAACTAACAATCCAATCAAAAATATGGGTGGAAGACTTAAACGCACATTTCTCCAAAGACATACAGATAGCCACCAAACACGTGAAAAGATACTCAACATTACTGTTATTAAAGAAAGGCAAATCAAAACTACAGTGAGATATCACCTCACACTGGTCAGAATGACTATCATCAAAAAATCTACAGACAATAAACGCTGGAGAGGATATGGAGAAAAGGAGTCCTCTTGCACTGTTGGTGGGAAAGCAAATTGATACAGCCACTATTCCTTTAAGAAAAACTAGGAATAAGACTACCATATGACCCAGCAATCCCACTACTGGGCATAAGCCTTGAGAAAACCATAATTCAGAAAGACACACGTGCCCCAATGTTCACTGCAGCACTATTTACAGGAGCTAGGGCACGGAAGCCACCTAGATGTCCACTGACCTGAAAGAAGCTGTGGCACATGTATACAAGGGAATGTTACTCAGCCAAAAACAGGAAGAAATCTGAGCCAGCTGAGTGAGGTGGACGAAACTGAAGCTTGTTATACAGGGTGAAGTTGAGTTAAAAAGAGGAAAATGTCGTATATTAATACATACATATGGAATCCAGAAAACCGGTACTGAGGAACCGATGTACAGGACAGGAGCAGAGACGCAGACGAAGAGAACAGACTGTGGACCAGCTGGGCAGCAGGGGGCGCGTGTGGACTGCGCGAGCAGCGCTGACGGATCAACAGCACCACGTGTGAGACAGCTGCGCCGGAAGCAGCTGTGCAGCACGTGCATCTCGGCTGGGTGAGAGGGAGGCTCAGGAGGCAGGGGATACATGTGCACTTATAGCCGAGTCATGTTTTCACACAGCAGGAACCGACACAACACTGTTAAGCAATTAGAATCCAATTAAAAACAAAAAGCGGGGGGGCGGGGGGGTGTAGGGGCAAAAAAATTTTTTTTTCTCAAATATCCATGTCGCAGCTGCCCTAAGACCTGAAGAAAAAAGAAAACTAACACATGCAAGTGGTCGATATTTTAGTCATTCTGTTTTTAAATATTTTCAACTGCTAAAGAGAGACCAATTAACTTTATCATCATAACAGAATTAAAATACAACTAACCTGTATGATTTTCTCCTGTACATTCACAGTCAAGCAGGTCATGGGTAACACAATGTGAACTTTCATGCAATGTGAACAAATTTTTAAGTTCTTCCACTGAAAACTGAATATGATCAGATGTCTTGGATAGGTCTACAACTGCCCCAGAAAGACCTTGCTTACTGATCTGTCTTTGATAGATCTTCTCCTCTATTGTACCTGAAGAGAAAACATTCATTAGATTTCCTTCAGATCTTTACAACTGTCATTTTGGTAGGGTAAAATATATTTATTATTATACTAGCTAACAAAATAATATTCCTGGTACTGAAGCACAGTTTAACACACAAAATACCTTTATTTACTCAAAGAGAATAAACCTTTTTTCATACTGAAGGGTTACTACCTGTGGTTAGGAGTCTGTAAATATGTACAGGGTGCTTCTGACCATCTCTCCACACTCTAGACATTGCCTGTAGAAAATAAATATAATTCTCAAAGTACAATAGAAACTAATAACCTTCTCCACATAACCAACTTGTATTCATAAATTTAAGACTAGGAATTCTAGATTTCACTTACAGCTTCAAAAAACAAAGCCCAGGCATAACTAAGCCTTCTCCACTTCAATTTTTTTTTCCTGAGTTAAAGAAAGGGATGAATGAACACTTGCTATGGTCTGTAAAACAACCACAGGGTGCCACGCAACAGTGAGGCCTATCTGCATCGAAAACAACTGGGATAGCAAATTTGGGAAGTAAGAATGCAAAGAACCAAGGATAGCCTGGGCATGGAGGGTTTATTCTCGGTCCAACAGGCTAATGATTCACTTCTAAGGAACCCTAGCATACGTGCCATCAGCTCAGGCTCTAGGTAGATCCCTGAGGTTTTTAAGATTTATCAGTGATACTATTTAGTAAAAGGTTAATGTTCAAACCCTGAACATTCCAAAGAAAATTATGGCCTTCAACCAGCTTCTGGAAGCCCCTGGAATACTGTACCTGATAAAAGCATCTTAGGTTACCTGGGGTCTTGGGCCACACCAAGCTGTTTATGCTAATGATGTGATTTAGGTGGGGACTTGGGCCAGTTTGACCTTTGCAGAGGCCAATCCGTGCCTACCTGACCAACCTCCAACAAAAGTCTAGACATCAAGGCTCAGGTGAACTTCTCTGGTTGACAAAATTCCATGGGCGTTGTCATTCACTGATGCTAGGAAAATTGAGTGTTGTCCATACAATTCCATAGGGAAAGGAAAACTGGAAGCTTGTACCTGCTCTCTCCTGGACTCCGCCCTAAGTACCTTTTACCTGTGGCTGATTTTACTCTGTATCCTTTCACTGTAATAAACCCTAACTTGAGTATAACTGCTTTTCTTGATTCTGTGAGTCCTTCTAGTGAATCACTGAACCTGAGGGTTGCCTCCCAGTCCCGTAACACAGCTACCAGGTGAGGTGCACATCTATAGGTAGAAACTTCAAAATCTGTGAAGATGGGCTGTACTCTGAAGAAAACCAAAGGCTGCTTCTGAGACATTTTCCTAAGGAAGCTAATTCTGCATCTTCACTATACCCTGCATGAACACCGATCTTGCTGTCCTCCCCTGATGGCCATGGGCATCCTGAAGGCCCAGCTAACTAGAGAGTCAAGTAGGGCCTGGAGACATACAGGCTTGGGTATGAATCCTAACTCTGCCTCTTACAAGCTATGTGACCTGAAACAAGCTTCCATACCTTCATCTGCAAAACGGAGCTTACTACAAGCACACCTGTAGGACTACTGTGAAGACTGAACAGATGTAAAGCGTTTAGTGGAATGCCTGATACAAAATAAGGGCTGAATATGCAGCGGTTGTTATACTTCATCATCACCCTCATATCCCCGCAGGCACCGTATCCCCCTTCAGCATTTTATAATGTTTGTTTAATGTAGAAACAGTCCTACCTGGATATCAGTAGCTGGATTCCAATCAATGTCATAGAGGATTAAGTGAGATCCTCCAATAAGGTTAAGCCCCACACCACCAGCTTTTGAACTTAACAAAAATATAAAATCTGAAGAGTATTTACTATTAAAGCCATCAACAATTTTCTGCCTTTGAGAGATTGGGGTCTGTCCATCAAGTCTTGTATAAGCATATCCATGACGCTTGCAGACTTCTTGTAAAATATCCAGGGTTCGTGTATAGTTGGATACCAACACGACTCTGTGAATCAAAAATAAAGAATCTTCATACACAACTTGGAAGCAGTATTAGATTTTTTCAATTAGAGAAAAATACTAATATTATCACTGCTATTTATAGAATATCCAACAGAACTTTGTATAATTAAAATGTAGATTCTCTTTCAAATTCCATTTTAAAGTCAATATCTAAGAGGGAATTCCCTGGAAGTTCAGTGGTTAGGAATCTGTGCTTTTACTGCCAAAGGCATGGGTTCAATCCCTGGCTGGGGAGTTGGGATGCCACAGGCACACGGTGTGGCAAAAGAAAAGAAATCTAAGAGACTTTCAGTATAAAGATAATGGAGTAAACACCTTTCTGCTTTCGTTACCTTTCTTAAGTCACCCTAAGAACAGCAGGAGAATAAGAAACAGAAACACAAAGTCTTTCTTTGATGAAACAAGGAGAGATTTATATATGAAAACAGAGACTAGTGGAATGGTGACATGTTTAGGAGTGAAACCTAAGTGCCCAAAGAGGGATATACAAGTTCATTCACACAGTCACATTTTATAAAGGGAGGAGAAGGCAATGGCACCCCACTCCAGTACTCTTGCCTGGAAACTCCCATGGACGGAGGAGCCTGGTGGGCTGCAGTCCATGGGGTCGCTAAGAGTCAGACACGACTAAGCAACTTCACTTTCACTTTTCACTTTCATGCGTTGGAGAAGGAAATGGCAACCCACTCCAGTGTTCTTGCCTGGAGAATCCCAGGGATGGCAGAGCCCAATGGGCTGCCGTCTGTGGGGTCGCACAGAGTCGGACACAACTGAAGTGACTTAGCAGCAGCAGCAGCACAGAAGGAAGGGGTTTAGACTGCAGCTATTACAAGAACAAAGGTAAGTAGAACCCAGGCCCTACTCCCATGAAACTAGTTGACTTCTCTTTCTCAACAAGAATACTTATTCTCTGTGGAAAGTAAATCAGTGAAACTTAGACCAGGGAACTCTAGAAGGCATAGATATAGCAACAAACCAAAACATAAGTCTGAGTTTCTCACGTCTCTCATCCTCTAGCAGGCTAGCCCAGGCGTATTCACATGATGACAAAAAGGTTCCAGGAACCCCAAGGGAGGGCAAGCCCCACTGCACAAGATCCTTTCAAGCCCCCTGTTTCACCATGTTTGCCAGCATCTCATGGGCCAATCCAAGTCAGGTGGCTGAGCTCAGAGTCAGAATGGGATGTCACCCAAAGTTACACAACAAAGGAACAAGGATAGAGGGAGGGAGAACTTGAGACCATTGGTTGCAATCTACCAACATTGCTATAAAAAGAATCTGCCTGTACTAATATGGGAACATTATTACTACTATTAGTAATATAGGAAAACACTCCAGTACTAATATTTCAGTCACTTTTTCCCCTTCCTTTTCAATACTATTGTGTGGATGAAAAACATTATCCAAACACAGTTTTTCTGATACAGCTTTACTGGACTGGAGGAAGTCTCGTTTAGAATATTTTTCCCAAACAAGTTCTTACACGACTAGCTGTAGGCTCACGGGAACAGTGATTATCTTAGTGAGGAGTCTTGGACAATCCCCTTGGAGGTCAAGAGCTCCCCCTTCCCCGCCACATACATACCACTTTCAAACAAGGACAGTATTTTTATGATTACTTTACTACCCCTAAAAGCAGCTGAAATCTGCAGGCACAGCTGCCATGTGAGGTAGTTCTTGAGTTATAGTTCTTGAGTGCAAGGTGTACCCAGCATGAGAGTGTCCAACCAAGATGTATGGGGGCTGGAATTCAGCATGAACTCTGCTCACTAGGTTTCAAGCCATGCATGAATGCAACAACCAAGAGGGAAGAGAACTTTTTAAATTTTGAAGTATCTTTTTTAGAAATTCCATATAAGGGCCACCATCCAGACAAGTCAGGAGCTCTAATTCATCCTAACATACACAAAAGCACTGTTGAAGAGTTCAGCCTGTGAGCCTGAAATACACTACCCGGCTGCAGTTAATGATAGCACAGCAGGTCAATACTGTCCCTGAAGTCAAACACTGTGAGCAACTTACAGCTACATATTTTAAAGGTTTGGGAGATGTTTGTGCAGAGGCAGTTTCAGCTATGGAAAACCTGACCTCTATACCCAACTGGCCATATGAGAAAAAGCATAAAGGGCTATAACTCAAGAACAACAACAAAAAAACCCAACCCAATTAAAAAATGGGCAAAGGATCTGAATAGACATCTTCCAAATATACAAACAGTCAACAAGTACATTACAAGATGCCCAACATCACTAAGTACTGTGTGTGTCTGGGTGCACGTGTGCGCTCAGTCGCTCAGTTGTGTCCAACTCTTTACAACCCCATCGCCTGTAGCCTGCCAGGCTCCTCTGTACATGGAATTTTCCAGGTAAGAATACTGGAGTGGGTTGCCATTTCCTACTCCAAGAGATCTTTCTGACCCAAGGATCAAACACACATCTCTTCCATCTCTTGCACTGGCAGGCAGATTCTTTACCACTGTGCCATTTGGAAAGCCCCCATTAATTACTAAGGAAATGCAAATCAAAACCACAATGAGACATCATCTTACACCCACTAGGACATCAAAAACAAAACAGAAAATAGCAATACTGGTGAGGCCATTGAGAAACTAGAACCTTTGTGCGCTCTTGATGACAATGTAAAATGGTGTGGTCACTGCAAAAAAAGAGTATGGAGGTTCCTTAAAAAATTAAAAAGAGAATTATTCTATGATCCAACAATTCTATTTCTGGATATGTATCCAAAGAGGGTCTCAAAAAGACACTGATACACTCAAGTTCACAGCAACATTATTCACAACCGCCAAAAGGTGGAACCAGCTCAACTGTCCATCAGCAGATGAATGGATAAACAAAATATCATATATATACAGTGGACTACTATGCAGCCTTAAAAAGGAAAGAAATTCTGACACGTTAGAACATGGATGAACTTCGAGGACATTATGCTAAGTAGAATAAGCTAGTCATAAAAAGACAAAATATCATACGATTTCACTTATATAAGGTACCTACAGTAATCAGATTCATGGAGACAGAAATTAGACAGGTGGTCATGGCACCCCACTCCAGTACTCTTGCCTGGGAAACCCCATGGACAGAGGAGCCTGGTAGGCTGCAGTCCAGGGGGTCGCAAAAAGTCAGACACGACTGAGCGACTTCACTTTCACGCATTGGAGAAGGAAATGGCAACCCACTCCAGTGTTCTTGCCTGGAGAATCCCAGGGATGGGGGAGCCTGGTGGGCTGCCGTCTGTGGGGTCACACAGAGTCGGACACAACTGAAATGACTTAGCAGCAGCAGCAACATGAAATTAAAAGACGCTTACTCCTTGGAAGGAAAATTATGACCAACCTAGATAGCATATTCAAAAGCAGAGATATTACTTTGCCAACAAAGGTCCGTCTAGTCAAGGCTATGGTTTTTCCAGTAGTCATGTATCGATGTGAGAGATGGACTGAGAAGAAAGCTGAGCGCCAACGAATTGATGCTTTTGAACTGTGGTGTTGGAGAAGACTCTTGAGAGTCTTGGACTGAAAGGAGATCCTTGGACTGCAAGGAGATCCAACCAGTCTATTCTGAAGGAGATCAGTCCTGTTCTTTGGAAGGAATGATGCTAAAGCTGAAACTCCAATTCTTTGGCCACCTGACACGAAGAGTTGACTCATTGGAGAAGACTCTGATGCTGGGAGGGATTGGGGGCAGGAGGAGAAGGGGACGACAGAGAATGAGATGGCTGGATGGCATCACGGACTCAATGGACGTGAGTTTGAGTGAACTCCAGGAGTTGGTGATGGACAGGGAGGCCTTAGCGTGCTGCGATTCATGGGGTCACAAAGAGTCAGACACGACTGAGCAACTGAACTGAACTGAACACACTAGTATATGTAAAATATTATCCAATAAAACATTTTAATCCAACTATATTAAAGAGTTCATATAAAGTTTCCTTAGTCACTTCATTATTATGATAAAAGCAAATGACACTATTAATGCTCCAAAGAGGTGAAGCAGACTCCTTGACAATTAAATATAATTACTATTTTGCAAGCTTTTCTCTGTGTTTTTGCATTCAAAAGTTTGAATATCTCCTACAAGGATAATTAAGACACAGTCCATGCACTATAGGTGCTGATACAGAAGAGAACTACTGATTACAGCATAACATGAGAAGAGCTCCATCAGAGGCAAGTACATGAGGCTAGCAGAGTACAGAAGAGGGGCTGCCAACTCAATACGAGGCCAGGGGCTTCCAAGAGGGGAAAGCATCTGAACTGAGTCTTAATGAGAAAGTTGGCCAGAAGCATGAGAAATGGAGATACTTCAGGCACAGGCACCTGCATAAGAACAGAGGTGAGAAGCAGAGCAAATTATAGCTTCTGCAAATAGATTCTGGTATAACTGGACAACATGAAAGTGTGAAGGAGTCAAGAGGGATAAGGCTGGACAAGGAGGTATCACCCATGTCATGAAGAGTCTTGACCAATGTGCTGTAGAGTTGAGAAATTTCTGGAAGGCGACTGGGAATCTTTGAATGATTTTTAAGAAAAGGAGGGATGTGTTCACATTTGTATTTTTAAAAAATATACAATTTAGAGCATTCTGCTATGCAATGGGATTGAAAGTCAGAGGAACACAGTTTATACGAGATTCAGTTCAGTTCAGTTCAGTCGCTCGGTCGTGTCCGACTCTTTGTGACCCCATGAATCACAGCATGCCACAACCCAATTGTAATAACAAGAATCAAAACAGGGCTTCCCTGGTGGCTCAGAGGTTAAAGCGTCTGCCTCCAATGTGGGAGACCTGAGTTTGATCCCTGGGTCGGGAAGATCCCCTGGAGAAGGAAATGGCAATCCACTCCAGTATTCTTGCCTGGAGAATTCCATGGACAGAGAAGCCTAGTAGGTTATAGTCCGTGGGGTCGCAGAGTCGGACATGACTGAGCGACTTCACCTTCACCTTCACATGGTTAACATGATTAAAAACAGTTACTATTTACTTGAAAACTTTATGTCATTAAAATTTCTATTTCAACACTTGTGTTATAAAAAAAAAAAAAAAGAATCAAAACAAAAATCTTGGTGCTGAACAGCAGTAATTAACACAACAGTGTAATCCAACCAGACCTCAAAAATAAATTTTTTTAAAAATTTAAAATAAAACTCAAATGAGGTGCTAAAAAAAATCTTGGTACCAGAAAGCAAATGAATTCCTGAGATTAAGAAATAAAACCAATAGAATGTAGTGACTGATGACACTGGGAAAGTGCAGGAGAAAAGTGAGTCTAGAATGATGAAAGCTTTTTCTTTGCGTATGGTACCATTCATCAAGCCAAGGACAGTGAAAAAAGATTTAGGCTTGCAATGGCAAAGTGATGAAGCTGGTTTGGTACATGAGAAGGCCGAGATACAGATAGATTTAGATACCATTAAATAAAGGCTTGAACTAGGGATACAATTTGGAATCAACACTAAATGGCTGATAGCTGAAACTAGGGGAACAGAACTAAGGCAGGAAGGATATTTAGAGTGAGAAGGAGGCTGAAGAGAATGTCCACAGGAGTATCAACATTTAAGGAGAGAAAAAGAATGATTCTTAAAGAGATAAAGAAATGACTTAGGGGCTTTCCTGGTCGCTCAGTGGTAAACAGTTCCCCTGCCAAGGTAGGAGACACGGGTTCAATCCCTCATGCAGAAAGATTTCACGTCCTGTGGAGTAACTAAGCCAGGGCACCACAACTATTGAGCCTTCGCTCTAGAGCCTGGAAGCTGCAACCACCGGGCCCACGTGTACAGCTACTGAAGCCCGCACGGCCTAGGGCCCATGTTCCACAAGAGAAGGCACCACAACGAGAGAGGAGCCCCTGCTCGCTGCACCTAGAGAACGCCCGTGCAGCAGTGAAGACCCAGCACAACCAAAAATCAACAAATTTAAAAACAGAAAGTTAAAAAAAAAAAATTAAAAGAAAGAAACAAGTTAGGTATTACATATCAAAAGATACCTCTGCTGCTGCTGCTAAGTCGCTTTAGTTGTGTCCAACTACATGCAATCTCATGGACGGCAGCCCACCAGACTCCCCGGTCCCTGGGATTCTCCAGGCAAGAACACTGGAGTGGGTTGCCATTTCCTCCTCCAATGCATGAAAGTGAAAAGTGAAAGTGAAGTAGCTCAGTCGTGTCCAACTCTTCGCAACCCCATGGACTGCAGCCTACCAGGCTCCTCTGTCCATGAGATTTTCCAGGCAAGAGTACTGGAGGGGGTTGCCATTGCCTTCTCCAAAAGATATCTCTAGGGTTTTTTAAATATAGGTATTTACATTTAGTTCTTCTTAGATAAAAATTTACAGGCATATTGGTAATAATAAGTTTATAAAAGACTAGGAGCTGACCATGCCCCCAAAGAAGAAAACAACTTATTTTTAATGTTTTCCTTTTTTTTCAAAAAGAGGCAGAGAGAGGAGGGAGTAAGGACATGGTCTAAGCTGAAATTCCATAAGCACATAGAAGTGGTTTATTAAACTGCCCTCTTACTTTTCAGCAGGACGAAGTTCGCGGATAACGGCTAAGAGCTTTGACAGCACCTGCAGTTTTCCAGACTCTTTCTCAGTAAACATGATTGGGTTGTAATCAGCAGGGAACACATTCATCAAGCCTTCATAGAGATTTCTTTCTTCACTCTCATCCCAGGTTGAGTTGCTTTCTTTTTCCTGTTCAAAAGGATGATTGTCAACCCTGGTTCATGTTTTTTCGACAGGGAGGAAAAACTGCTAAAATTATGGGTAAAAAAACTGAAGCTTAATAGCTACCTGAAAAGCCCACTCTAATTGTTACGTAAATCTTTAAAGGTCACAATTTGGCCATGTTTGATTACAGAGCAGTTCTAATGATGTCTCCAAAATGCCTGCTCCCTGAACCCCACAAGTGCAGTATCATTGCCTATGTGTGACTGAGGGAGAGGCGGGCAGCGAGAAATACATGGGAGGAAAACAGAGGGCAGACAGTGCTAGGAAATCTATGCTCTCCGAAACCCTGAGGATCCTCATCACTGCTGCCTCATTTTCTCTCTTCTTCCCTCCTTCACTCCCTGCTGTTCTTTTCTCTCCTGATTTGCAGGCTCACACAACACCTCCCAGGTGATACTCAAACACACAATAGTTGACTCAATCTTATCCACTTCTTCTACAAGAAGGAATAATTCTGCCAACATGTTAACAGAGAAATTTACTGTTAGTTACAGTATTTTGGCATTTTTACAAAAAGTTTTTGTATATTATTCCAAAGAGATTATCACCACCTCCGAAATTCCCCCGCCAAAACTGACATGTGAACACAAAACTGGAGATTACATTTGTCAATGACTGCATCGCTTTTCTAGATTAAATTTCTGGGATTGGCAGTCTCCTCACTCTCTCCCACATTTACCAGATTTATCACTGTTCTTGAAACTTTGTTCAGCCTATGCCCCCTGCCTGGAACGTTCCATCACTTTTTTTTATTTTGCCCAATTATCCCACTCCTATAAACACTTGAGGACCCAATGCAAATTCCACCTGATTACTCACAGACACCTTTTTGGGGACATTGAGTCTTAAAACTTTATGGTTACACATTCAATTTTGAATTTATTTAGTTGTACAATTAACAATCTTTTAAATAATTCCCTAATGCTTTAATGTGTGTTGTAATCTTTCATTAATAATACTAGAAACATCTTAAGGGCAGTGAATCCTGTAGCATAAAATGCTTGGCACAAAGTACTAATTTTAACTTGGCCTGTTCCCAAAACATAGCAATATTTGCGTAACATCACTTGATTAAAAATACTTGGAACCCTAAGATATTTACATAACTGGGATATACATGAGAGGAGAGATGGCTGCTGGCTGCTTTGGGTTAGGTTTCCTACTCCAATGCCTACACCTTGGCAGAGTTATCAAAGGATGACAGACCCCAGGTCCAATCTGCAGCTTTTCATGTTCAGAAACTTGCATATGCTTAAGCTCTAGGGAAATGAGCCATACTAACCAAATTAAGAGACTAAATCAGACTATAAATTATATAAATTTATTGACCTATAAATGAGACCTGCCTGTTTAAACTGACTGGTCTATGTATTCTGTCCTATAAACGGTCCATGGGGAAGCCAAATTATTAGCACTAAGTTGTCTGGTGAACATTAAACCAAAATACAAGGGAGATGAATGATCCTAAGGCACAGGAGTTCTTAGCCAGGAGTACATAATCAGAATCACTTGGGGAAGCTTTTTCAAAATCTTCATGACTGGGTCCTACTCTCAGAGAATCTGAACTGACTCACAAGTGTCTAGAGTGGACAAATGTACTCTTAAGAGCTTCCCTGAAGACTGTAATGTATACTCCTAATTAAGAATCAATTAACAGATAACACCTTTATGTGCTGAGACAGCCTGATTCATGGAGGTGCATCACAGAGATTTACCAGTTAGACTTCCCAAATCAACTAGACAGGGCAATCTCTTCTCTGACTCTGTGCAACCCAATACTCTCCTTCTAAGAAGATACACATACATCATATATAAGAAGATACACAGAAATATACAACTCTTACAAGTTGTGACTTATAATATTTTTATTGGTTATATCCATGCACATTTCCTGAAGAGAAACCCACCATTTTGACTGAACTTGGGAAAACAATCTAGTTTCAGATGGAACACATTTATTAAGCCATTGCTTAAAGATTACTTATATGTGTGAAAGGCTCATTTCAGTCATTTTTTTATTGATCCTTACTCGCTATGACGTTAGAGGGACGGTAAATTATGTACTCTGTTTGAAGTTTGTAGTATATTCTGCCTGTTATTAGTTAAGCGGTACACTCCAGGCCATCATAGGTTTTTTCTTTTAAGGAAGAATTCTGGCTTTTTTGCTGGGCATCATGCTCAAAGAGTTTAATTTTTATCAATGTGTATAGAATCTGTTCCTTTAAAAGTTGCTTAATAAACTGTTATAATCCTGTTGACTGCAGAGTTATAGAAAGGTGACTTCTTCTATGATAAACTATGTAAATATAATCCACTGTAGGAATAAACATGGAGAAATGTGACAGAACACAACATCTCCTAAATACATAATTAACGACCTCCGCATAACATAGCACCCATAGGTTTTCTTTTCATTTGTTTGCAAATTATTTTACTGTTTAAAGAAAAATAAAAGAAGAAAAATTAAGGGTGAGTTGGGGATAACAGAGTATTAATAGTTACTATACAACTTCCATGACCAGGTATTCTGCTAGGTTCTTTCCATATTCTTTCATCAAATTGCCCCAATAACATTATCAGGAGGTTATTATTATCTCTGTCTTCCAGTTAAGACAAACTAAGGCTCACAGACACAAGTTGGCCATGGTTACACTTGCTTTTGGTTAAATAAGTAGTCCAGAAAAAGAAATCCAAGAAGGCAAAGTGGTTGTCTGAGGAGACTTTACAAGTATCTGAGAAAGAGAAGCAAAAAGCAAGGGAGAAAGGGAAAGACATACCAAAATGAATGCACAATTCTAGAGAATAGCAAGGAGAGACAACAAAGCCTTCTTAAGTGAACAATGAGAACAAATAGTGGAAAACAATAGAATTGGAAAGACTAGAGATCTCTTCAAGAAAATTGGAGATAGCAAGGGACCATTTCATGCACATAAAGGACAGGAATGGTAAGGACTTAACAGAAGCAGAAGAGATTTTAAAAGTGGTAAAAACATACAGAAGAACTATACAAAAAAGGTCTTATATGACCCAGAAAATCACAATGGTGTGGTCCCTTACCTAGAGCCAGACATCCTGGAGTCAAGTGGGCCTTAGGAAGCATCACTATGAACAAAGCTAGTGATGGTGATGAAATTCAAGATGAGCTATTTCAAATCCTAAAAGATGATGCTGTTAAAGTGCTGCCATCAATATGTCAGCATTTGCTGACCACAAGTGGTCACAAGACTGGAAAAGGTCAGGTTTCATTCCAATCCCAAAGGCAGGCAATGCCAAAGAATGTTCAAACTATCCTACAAGTGCACTCATTTCACATGCTAACAAAGTTACACTCAAAATCCTTCAAGTGAGGATTCAACCATAGGTGAACCAAGAACTTCCAGAGGTCCAAGCTGGGTTTAGAAAAGGCAGGGGGACCAGAGCTTAAACTGTCAACATTTGTTGGATCATAGAGAAAACATCTACTTCTGCTCCACTGACTGAGCTAAAGCCTTTAACTGTGTGGATCACAACAAACTGGAAAATTCTTAAACAGACAGGAATACTAGACTACCTTACCTGTCTCCTGCGAAACCTGTATGCAGGTCAAGAAGAAACAGTTAGAACCAGACATGGAACAAAGGACTAGTTCAAAATTGGGAAAGGAGTATATCAAGGCTGTATACTGTCCCGCTGCTAATTTAACTTATACGCAGAGCTGCTGCTGTTCTTCACTGGCCCACTCGTGTCTGACTCTTTGTGACTCCGTGACTGCAGCACTCCAGGCCTCTCTATCCCTCACCATCTCCCAAAATCTGTCCAAGTTCATGTCCACTGCATTGGTGATGCCATCCAGCAATCTCAACCTCTGACGGGCCCTCTTCTCCTGCCCTCAATCTTTTCCAGCATCAGTGACTTTTCCAATGAGTCAGCTGTTCACATCAGATGACCAAAGTATTGGAGTTTCAGCTTCAGCATCAGTCCTTCCAATGCACTTTGCATGACATGCAGAGTACATCATGCAAAATGCAGGGCTGGATGAATCACAAGCTGGAATTAAGATTGCCAGGAGAAATATCAACAACCTCAGAAATGCAGATGATACCACTCTCACGGAAGAAAGCACAGAGGAATTAAAGAGCCTCTTGATGAGGGTGAAAGAGGAGAGTGAAAAAGCTAAGAATATTTTAAAAACTAAGATCATGGCATCCGGTCCCATCACTTTATGACAAACAGAAGGGGGAAAAGTGGAAACAGTGATGATTTTCTTTTCTTGGGCTCCAAAATCATGGCAGATGGTGACTGCAGCCAGATAATTAGAAGACGCTTGCTCCTTGGAAAAATAACTATGACAAACCTAAAGAATGTATTAAAAAGCAGAGACATCACTTTGCCAACAAAGGTTCATATAGTTAAAGCTATGATTTTTTCCAGCAGTTGTGTAAGGATGTGAGAGTTGGACCATAAAGAAGACTGAGCACCAAAGAACTGATGCTTTTGAACTGTGGTGCTGGAGAAGACTCTTGAGAGTCCCTTGGACAGCAAGAACATCAAACCAGTTAATCCTGAAGAAAATCAACCCTGAATATTCACTGGAAGGACTGATGCTGAAGCTGAAGTTCCAATACTTTGGCCACCTGATGCGAAGAGCTGACTCAATGGAAAAGACCCTGATGATGGGGGTGACAGAGGATGAGATGGTTAGATAGCATCACTGACTCAATGGACATGAATTTGAGCAAACTTCGGGAGACAGTGAAGGACAGAGAAGCCTGGCATGCTGCAGTCAATGTTGCAAAGAGTTGGACCTGAGTCAGCGACTAAGTAACAACATCAGAGTAGGGACTGATACTTAGTTTCAACTCCAAAACAGAAAGTTCTCACTGTAGCCAAAATTGCCTTATGTTCAAATCCAAATGGACAGCTCAACTATGTGACCATTAAAAACGATATTTGTAAAAGGTATCTAATGTGGGAAAATGACTATATTTAGTTAAAAAAAAGATTTTTAAACAATAAGCATAGCATCATTACAATTAAGTTTCTCTAGAAAGAGACTACGCATGTGTATCTTTAAGCTCCTATTTTCTCACCAAAAAATGGGGATGGTAATTATACTTATTCCATAAAATTTTGTGAAGAATAAGTAAAATAAAATTTGAAAAGTACTTAGAGTTTGATACATGTAAATGTTTAAAAAGCATCAACTAAGATTATTATTATTAATACTAAATGTGGTTTTCTCTAGCTGAAGAGCTTTACCTCTTTGTAAGAAATTTCTCAAAGTGGTTTTGCCAGGCCACAAGTTACATAAAAATTTTAGGTCTTTGATACACATTACTAAACTGACTCCCAGTTGGACCAATTTACATTCTAACCAGTAGATGATTTTTATTTTCTTCTTTGTGATTTTCACAAATTTTGTACAACAATCATGTATTACTTCTATAATGACGAAAAAATAAATTACTTCTTAATGGTGGATTTTGTATGTGTCAAACCAAACAAAGTGAGTGGCTTTATTAACATAGAACAGTAAGGGAAACCAGGACCAAGCATCAGGTGAGGCAGCAGGGGGCATGGGACACAAAATCCAGAAGGAAGACCCTGAAGCCCAGTTCACCCCTCGTTCAGCTCCAGGAATAAGGACATGCTCTGAAGAACAAGCAGAAGGATGGAGGAGCTCCAGAGAAGAATCACACCGGAGAGGCTGAGCTTTTGGAAAACACACAAATGTAACCTCAGAGATCAGTCCCACCTGCCCTCTCGGGTTCATATGACATAGAACCCTCAGCTCATATTCCTGACACAGTCTCTCACACTACTTACCTTGATTGAGCCGAACAAAAGGCAGGGGTGATTGCACAGTTTTTTAAGAGCTCCGATACATATCAGATGAGAAGTATTTTCCAACAATCCTTGAAGACAGAATCTGACGGCCTGAGAATTTAACAGTTTTCTATAAAGTGCAATCTGTAGGGCTCCTGGTCGGCAAAAGACTACATTCTCTATTTTAGGAGGGAGATATTGATTTATGACTTCTTGGGTTCTTCTAAGGATGAAGAGTCCAGTGAGGCAAGTAAGTTCAGCTGCTCTTTGCTCTCCTAACTCCCGTTCTTCCTATGGAAAAATAGCAGACTTTTAAGTGTTTTAGACAAAAACAATACATGCAGTTAAAAAGAATATTAAACATTTTATCACGATCAAATATTTACTAATTGCTTCCCTGCAGATTTATTTTAAACAAACATTATTTGAAATACCAGGATTAGAACAGAAAAACCAACAATCATCTCTTTAAATGTCTGGCATAATTATTTAATTAAGTGAAGCCCCAGTCTTCTAATCCTTGCTTGTTTGGCTATTGCCACCACTAAGAACCACTGGAAATCAATAATCTACAAACTGAATTATCTGAAAGTAAGCTTTTATGTGAAGATATGATGGTACAATAGTCTTAAAATCATTATCAAAGCACTAAAAAAGCAAATTCTTGAAAGAAAATATTTTGACAAGTTGCTGATCCTAAAGATAAGCCTTTAAGAAATTACTGGCACAAGGCACTGCTGACTCTTTCAAAATCATTACACACTGTTTGTTCATTATATAATTGTACATCTTTAAAGTCAAAATACAGTATGAGTGAAATATATGTTTAAATTCTCTACCCAGAATCTTCTAATCTTCTACATTAGAATCTTTACAGTATAAGTACATATTTGTTTTTATATAGATCATGGAAAATTTCCCTTATATTTTAAAGCTATTTTCAATTTTTATTCCAAAAAAACTGGGTCACAGGTCAGAAAATACAGTGATGCAAAAATAAGAAAAAGCCAACTTTCATTAACCAGAAATAGCAAATGTTGTCAAAACTTTTTACAAATATCTTCAAAATCATTTTGTTTGCATAAATATGCAAATAGATGTTTTATTTTTATTTGTTACAAAAAACATGATCTCAAACGATAAAGCATCATGGAAACTAGAAACCAGTTGGTTTATCATCATAGTCCCCCATGTCTGGCACTTAGCATTTGGCCCACTTCAGGGATTTCATATGTAAATACTGGGAAAATAAATGAATGTGATCTTATTTTTAAATAATGTATCATAAACATTTTCCTTTCTAAGAAATATACGAAATAATTATTTTTATATGGTTCCTGGCTCATGGAAAATGCTCAGTAACTATCTGTTAACTAATCACAGTATTGTATTAATTCTGAGATTTCCTTTTTTTCTCACTTTAACTTCTCTGAAATAGCATGCTTTTACAATTGATGACTTCTTACAATTACAACTGATAGTATGTTTTGCTACTGGTACAAAAAATAATGGCGCATCCTAGAATTAACAGTATCCTAGATGCAATGAAATATACAACATGCAGCACCTAACTTAGATTTTCCTATCTTCAGAAATGTTTATTTCCAATTAGTTTGTTTCCTTAGTTTTATATATATATATTTTTTNATCAGGTGAGGCAGCAGGGGGCATGGGACACAAAATCCAGAAGGAAGACCCTGAAGCCCAGTTCACCCCTCGTTCAGCTCCAGGAATAAGGACATGCTCTGAAGAACAAGCAGAAGGATGGAGGAGCTCCAGAGAAGAATCACACCGGAGAGGCTGAGCTTTTGGAAAACACACAAATGTAACCTCAGAGATCAGTCCCACCTGCCCTCTCGGGTTCATATGACATAGAACCCTCAGCTCATATTCCTGACACAGTCTCTCACACTACTTACCTTGATTGAGCCGAACAAAAGGCAGGGGTGATTGCACAGTTTTTTAAGAGCTCCGATACATATCAGATGAGAAGTATTTTCCAACAATCCTTGAAGACAGAATCTGACGGCCTGAGAATTTAACAGTTTTCTATAAAGTGCAATCTGTAGGGCTCCTGGTCGGCAAAAGACTACATTCTCTATTTTAGGAGGGAGATATTGATTTATGACTTCTTGGGTTCTTCTAAGGATGAAGAGTCCAGTGAGGCAAGTAAGTTCAGCTGCTCTTTGCTCTCCTAACTCCCGTTCTTCCTATGGAAAAATAGCAGACTTTTAAGTGTTTTAGACAAAAACAATACATGCAGTTAAAAAGAATATTAAACATTTTATCACGATCAAATATTTACTAATTGCTTCCCTGCAGATTTATTTTAAACAAAAATTATTTGAAATACCAGGATTAGAACAGAAAAACCAACAATCATCTCTTTAAATGTCTGGCATAATTATTTAATTAAGTGAAGCCACAGTCTTCTAATCCTTGCTTGTTTGGCTATTGCCACCACTAAGAACCACTGGAAATCAATAATCTACAAACTGAATTATCTGAAAGTAAGCTTTTATGTGAAGATATGATGGTACAATAGTCTTAAAATCATTATCAAAGCACTAAAAAAGCAAATTCTTGAAAGAAAATATTTTGACAAGTTGCTGATCCTAAAGATAAGCCTTTAAGAAATTACTGGCACAAGGCACTGCTGACTCTTTCAAAATCATTACACACTGTTTGTTCATTATATAATTGTACATCTTTAAAGTCAAAATACAGTATGAGTGAAATATATGTTTAAATTCTCTACCCAGAATCTTCTAATCTTCTACATTAGAATCTTTACAGTATAAGTACATATTTGTTTTTATATAGATCATGGAAAATTTCCCTTATATTTTAAAGCTATTTTCAATTTTTATTCCAAAAAAACTGGGTCACAGGTCAGAAAATACAGTGATGCAAAAATAAGAAAAAGCCAACTTTCATTAACCAGAAATAGCAAATGTTGTCAAAACTTTTTACAAATATCTTCAAAATCATTTTGTTTGCATAAATATGCAAATAGATGTTTTATTTTTATTTGTTACAAAAAACATGATCTCAAACGATAAAGCATCATGGAAACTAGAAACCAGTTGGTTTATCATCATAGTCCCCCATGTCTGGCACTTAGCATTTGGCCCACTTCAGGGATTTCATATGTAAATACTGGGAAAATAAATGAATGTGATCTTATTTTTAAATAATGTATCATAAACATTTTCCTTTCTAAGAAATATACGAAATAATTATTTTTATATGGTTCCTGGCTCATGGAAAATGCTCAGTAACTATCTGTTAACTAATCACAGTATTGTATTAATTCTGAGATTTCCTTTTTTTCTCACTTTAACTTCTCTGAAATAGCATGCTTTTACAATTGATGACTTCTTACAATTACAACTGATAGTATGTTTTGCTACTGGTACAAAAAATAATGGCGCATCCTAGAATTAACAGTATCCTAGATGCAATGAAATATACAACATGCAGCACCTAACTTAGATTTTCCTATCTTCAGAAATGTTTATTTCCAATTAGTTTGTTTCCTTAGTTTTATATATATATATTTTTTTTACCCTTACAGCTAAATCTTTAAGCATTTAATAAAAATCTATGACTATTTCTTTATAATAAATTCCTACAGCTGGTACTTCTAGGCCACAAGATACATTCAAATTTAAAGCTTTTAACACATATTCACAAAGCATCTTCCAATCATACCAATTTTTATTTCAACCAGTAGAGGACAGTATTCTTAGGGTACATTTGCTATTACAATGCAAATCTAACCAACTAAAACATCAACAGAAAAGTACAAAAATCACTTCACAGTTATTTACATTTTTCAAAATCAGTAAAGATAAACATTGTTATATGTTTACTGTCATTTATAATTCTTTGTGAAGTACCTATCAGTGAATCTTTTTAAAGTGATAATGTCATTTTACAAAGTAAGAAATGCAAGAGAAGTTGAAAGATTGTGGAGAAAATAAAAAATTCACTCTACTAATTTATTTTTTCCTAAATTAAAATAATACCCAAGTTATGGATGATTTTCCTAGATAACTGGTCATTTTTAACCTACTTATTAAAGTAAACTATACCTCAGAAGCAGAAGGTTGTCTTGATAAAATAATGGGTTCTTCATATATTTTTCTATAAGCTGACAAAGAGCCTAATATTCCTGGATTTACAAAATCAATTAACGTAAAAAATTCTTGGAGATCATTCTGAACCGGAGTACCTAAAGAGATAAAAGTGATCAGAAGGTCAAGCTTGTGTTTTACAGTATCACTCGTTTAAAGAAATTTGTACTCTCTTCCCTAAGAGGACTACATATAAGCAAAGTCTCAAATTAAGCAAGAGCAGCTAAACAAAGTTTTTAAAAATTAATAATCATATAAATGTTTAACTCCGGCTGTAACTGTGAACTGAAGTCTTACTTAGTACAGCATTTTGGCAAAGTACAGGCTCTAGAGTCTCACTGTGCTGTGTGCTCAGTCACTCAGTCGTGTTCGACTCTTTGTGACCCCATGGACTGTAGCCCACCAGCTCCTCTGTCCATGGATTCTCCAGGCAAGAGTACTGGAGCGGGTTGCCATGCCCTCCTCCAGGGAGAGTCTGACTACTGGGGTTCAAATCCCACCTGTATCACTTACTCTCTGAGTAACCCTGAAAAGTTAATAGCAGCATAGGGTTGTGAGGATCAAATGAATTAATTCATGCACTAAGAACAGTGCCTAGAGCACAATAATGTTCCACAGCTGTTATTTGTTACTATTAGAACTATGTGACTCTGGACAAAGTTGCTTACGTTCTTTTAAGTTAAACTGGGGATTGTTTTTTCACTTAAAAAAGTAGAAAGATAATAATTTCCCAGTGATATTACAAAGAAAAGTAAAGACAAAGGATGTGAAGTGCCTAATGTTTAGTAAACACAATGAAAGGTACCTAATATTAATACATTACAAAGTAATCAGATAAAACTGGGATCTTCACTAATCCTGAAGAGTGACAGAGACTCTAATGGATTAATATACCCTGCACATACTACATGCTCAATAACTTTTGCCTAACTAATTTTCAGAGAGACACTAGCATGTTTCAATAATTATAATAATGTCAAATGAATATATAAATCAGCACAGTAAAACAGCATAATTTCAGATGAGTTTCAGACACAAGACTACAAAAAGTTGTCCAGAGATATAAATAATGTAAGATGTACATTAAAATGCACTTATTTCAGTAACAGACAACACGAACTTTTACAATGTTAGACAGTTTCACAATCACTTTCTTTGAAATTAAATGGGTACACTGAGGTTGGACCAATGATTACTAATTTTTTAAATACATCTAGTTAGTTTAAAAAAATTTTAGACACATCACAGTTAAAAAAATACATTTATATTGATATGCATTTTGTTAAGCCTTTAAAAGAATCCATGACAATGATTAATAAAAAAAGTGGGGGAACAGGAAAAGCAAGAAGGGAACAAAAGGCACTGTTCCTTGTGATTGGCTTCCAGACAGTTATCCAAATGATTAATCGAAGCTAATCCTGGTAGTTCTGCCCCCTTTGCCAACGACTGATGTTAAGAAAGAGTTTGTCTCAGACTAGGTTCTCAGAAGCAGAGCCTGAGATACAGATTAGCTACACATGATTTATGGAGAAATGACTCAGGAGAAAGGGAATCAGAAAACGCAGGGGAACAAACCAACAATGTAGCTTGAGTTAAATTACAGGGAGCCTTAGAGCAAAAACTGCACCATATGAAGTTGCTCCTGAAATTATCCTAAGGTGAAGGAGCTGGCATTTTCCACTTGCTGCTCGATATGAGTCCATCACTGACCGAGCTGCAAGGGAGAGAAGCAGCTTTCATTGAACCAATGATAATCCTCCAGATAAGGCAGGAGAGTTCTTTAACCAACAGCCCCAGCAGCTAAGGGGTGGGTCCAACAGCTCAGAAAAGGGAGCTACGGCGAGCACCAGAGCACCGACAGTGTCCGCCAAGAGTATGCAATCCATCTTGTCCAGTGAGACAGGAGGAAGTCAGGGAAAAAAGCCAGAGCCAGCCCCTGTTCTCCTTTAAACAGCACCACATCTAGCTGTGATGTCTGGGACTGCTCTGGCCACTTGTTACAAGCATAGGGGTGAAGACAACACCAAACATGGCACAGCAAAGAACAAAAAGAACCAGAATCCTTGACAACACTGTTGAGCTGCTGGGTCACCCCCGGAACCTGTCTTCACTCTAGATTTGCAGTTGTGTGGGAGAATAAGCACAATTAATTCACATATCTGTTACTTGCAGCTGAATTCACCCTGATACACAAGGAAAAGAGGTAAAAGCAAAACGGGAAAAAAGAAAGGTGGAACACAAGAAGGGGGTAGGAAAAGGATTTAGGGCAAAAAATAGTAAGGAAGTAGAGTAAGGAAGCAAAAGAAAAGATGGATTTCCCTGGTGGTACAGTGGATAAGAATCCGCCTACCAATACAGAGGATACAGGTTTGATGCCTGGTCCAGGAAGATTCCATACACCAGGGAGCAATTAAGCCTGGGTACCACAACTATCAGTGGAAGTGAGAAATAGATTTAAGGGCCTAGATCTGATAGATAGAGTGCCTGATGAACTATGGAATGAGGTTTGTGACACTGTACAGGAGACAGGGATCAAGACCATCCCCATGGAAAAGAAATGCAAAAAAGTAAAATGGCTGTCTGGGGAGGCCTTAGAAAGAGCTGTGAAGAGAGGCGAAAAGCAAAGGAGAAAAGGAAAGATATAAGCATCTGAATGCAGACTTTCAGAGAACAGTAAGAAGAGATAAGAAATCCTTCTTCAGCAATCAATGCAAAGAAATAGAGGAAAACAACAGAATGGGAAAGACTAGAGATCTCTTCAAGAAAATTAGAGATACCAAGGGAACATTTCATGCAAAGATGGGCTCGATAAAGGATAGAAATGGTATGGACCTAACAGAAGCAGAAGATATTAAGAAGAGGTGGCAAGAATACACAGAAGAACTGTACAGAAAAGATCTTCACGACCCAGATAATCATGATGGTGTGATCACTCATCTAGAGCCAGACATCCTGGAATGCGAAGTCAAGTGGGCCTTAGAAAGCATCACTATGAACAAAGCTGGTGGAGGTGATGGAATTCCAGTTGAGCTGTTTCAAATCCTGAAAGATGATGCTGTGAAAGTGCTGCACTCAATATGCCAGCAAATTTGGAAAACTCAGCAGTGGCCACAGGACTGGAAAAGGTCAGTTTTCATTCCAATTCCAAAGAAAGGCAATGCCAAAGAATGCTCAAACTACCGCACAATTGCACTCATCTCACATGCTAGTAAAGTAATGCTCAAAATTCTCCAAGCCAGGCTTCAGCAATACGTGAACCGTGAACTCCCTGATGTTCAAGCTGGTTTTAGAAAAGGCAGAGGAACCAGAGATCAAATTGCCAACATCCGCTGGATCATGGAAAAAGCAAGAGAGTTCCAGAAAAACATCTATTTCTGCTTTATTGACTATGCCAAAGCCTTTGACTGTGTGGATCACAATAAACTGTGGAAAATTCTGAAAGAGATGGGAATACCAGACCACCTAACCTGCCTCTTGAGAAATCTGTATGCAGGTCAGGAAGCAACAGTTAGAACTGGACATGGAACAACAGACTGGTTCCAAATAGGAAAAGGAGTACGTCAAGGCTGTATATTGTCTCCCTGCTTATTTAACTTATATGCAGAGTACATCATGAGAAACGCTGGACTGGAAGAAACACAAGCTGGAATCAAGATTGCCGGGAGAAATATCAATAACCTCAGATATGCTGATGACACCACCCTTATGGCAGAAAGTGAGGAGGAGCTAAAAAGCCTCTTGATGAAAGTGAAGGAGGAGAGCGAAAAAGTTGGCTTAAAGCTCAACATTCAGAAAACGAAGATCATGGCATCCGGTCCCATCACTTCATGGGAAATAGATGGGGAAACAGTGGAAACAGTGTCAGACTTTATTTTTTTGGGCTCCAAAATCACTGCAGATGGTGACTGCAGCCATGAAATTAAAAGACGCTTACTCCTTGGAAGAAAAGTTATGACCAACCTGGATAGTATATTCAAAAGCAGAGACATTACTTTGCCGACTAAGGTCCGCCTAGTCAAGGCTATGGTTTTTCCTGTGGTCATGTATGGATGTGAAAGTTGGACTGTGAAGAAAGCTGAGCGCCGAAGAATCGATGCTTTTGAACTGTGGTGTTGGAGAAGACTCTTGAGAGTCCCTTGGACTGCAAGGAGATCCAACCAGTCCATTCTGAAGGAGATCAACCCTGGGATTTCTTTGGAAGGAATGATGCTAAAGCTGAAACTCCAGTACTTTGGCCACCTCATGCGAAGAGTTGACTCATTGGAAAAGACTCTGATGCTGGGAGGGATTGGGGGCAGTAGGAGAAGGGGACGACTGAGGATGAGATGGCTGGATGGCATCACGGACTCGATGGACGTGAGTCTGAGTGAACTTCGAGAGATGGTGATGAACAGGGAGGCCTGGCGTGCTGCGATTCATGGGGTCGCAAAGAGTCGGACACGAGTGAGGGACTGAACTGGACTGAACTGAACCACAACTACCACAGCTGGAGAAGCCACCGTAATGAGCAGCTAAGGATGGAAAAGAAGAGTAACCCCTGCTGACCACAACTAGAGAAGGCCCACTCACAGCAACAACGACCCTGTGTCGCAAAAGAGTGATAAACTTTTTTAAAAAAGAAAAGAAGGGGCTATAAGCTAGGCAATACACTAGGATAGTATCATTCCGAGAAGTTGTCACAAATGTCTAGAAATGCTTTATTTCCCAGCTCGCTGCTTTTAGTGTTCCTTTCTGATTCTAGACTATGTAGAGCATGTAGAAGAGCTAAATAATATAATGTTAATAAAAGTTAAGCAGCAATGTCCAGTGACAAGAAAAAAGGAAACACTAAAGATTTTTCAAGTTTGTGTATTCACTAAAATTATTTTCAGAGCTATGGAAGTGAAATTAAGAGAACTTTCTCTTCCCCTACCTCTATCCCAGCAATAAAAGCTTTTTATTTCATTGTTTACTTTTAAGGAGACATAAATCTACCACCCAACCCAAGTACAGGAACACTACCAATAACCTACAGCTATATCCGTGTCTCTGATCTCCATAAAAAGGCGTAAGAGCTCTTTATACACTCCTCTGTGTATTTCTCCTTTAGGTCCAATTATTCCACTTTTAGCAGTCTACACAGAAAAAAGTAAGTGCTTGTAGATATTCATCACATTTCAAAATAATGCAATATAATAGAAAAAATGTTTACATTAAGTGTATTTTGATGTGCATTATGTGTGTCAATGAATAAAGATGGATTTTGTATGTACTGGATTGGCCAAAAAGTTCATTTGGGGTTTTTCCATATGATCTTACGGGAAAACCCAAACAAACTTTTTGGCCAACTCAATATATACAAAAAATAAAGAAATAGGCATGTATGTTGAGTGTGTGTGTGTGTATGAATAATGAAACATGACAAAATGCTAACAGCTCATTAAGAAACTGAGACTGAAGGATGACTTCCACTCCTAGTTTCTAAGCACGCCATAATACAGCAGTACATATATGTATCTGTATGTCTGCGTATATTTTTAACTTTCACTCTTCAATAAGAATTTTGCTTCAAATCTCATATTTTTCTTTTTTATTCTATAAAGGATATCTAATATCTAGTGAAAGGCTATTTGACATAATGAGATGTTATGAATTGACCTGTGTCCACTCAAAATTTGTATCTTGAAGTCCTAATTCCCAATGTGACTATATTTGAAAACAGGCCTTTTAAGGAGGTAAAGTTAAAGAAACTCATAAGCGTGAGGCCCTAATCCAACATGACTTATATTCTTTCAAGAAGACACACAGACACAGGGATATACACACTCAGAGGACAGGCCATTAGAGGACCCAGCGAGCAGGTGGTCATCTTCAAGCCGAGCAGAGAGGCCTCAGAAGAAATCAAGCCTGCTGATAGCCTGAGACTGGACTTCCAGGCTCCAGAACTGTGGAAAAATACATTTCTGTTGTCACTGAAGAAATGTACCACCCAGTCCGTGGTATTTTGTTATGGCAGCCCTAGAAGTCTAATATATCTCTATTAAATTTTAATTTAATTTTAATATTGAAACTTTCCAGGAAATATTAACTGAATATTCTTCACAGCACTGGGCCAGATAAGAGCAGGAAACAAAATCAATATCACTTTCACTGCATTCTTCAGATAGCTCTTGAGCACCTATTATGTATGCAGCACTGCACATACTCATAATCAAGTGTTAACTTCATAAGAAAACACAAATCACCTTGGGAGTAAGATACCCTGCCACTATTAAAAAGAATTTATTCAGGCAATTCTGAGCAGATAAAAACCAACCATAAGCATTTCTAAATATGAGAGCTTACCTAGTGCTAGTTTTCACCTGAACTCACAGCTCAGGAGCAGCAGCGACCGGGACAGGAAAGCAGAAACAGGAGCCTCTCGGGTGGTCGAGTGGTTAAGAAGCCACCTTGCAAGGCAGGGGACCGAGCTCGTTCCCTGGTTGGGGAACTAAGACCCCATATGCCACGGAGAAACCAGAGAGCCTGCTTGCCACAACAACGCGACAACAGCAACAGCAAAAAAAGTCCCACGTGATGCAACAAAGATCTGCAACTAAGACCCAATGCAGCCAAATAAATAAATATATTTTTAAAAAAGAAAGAAAGCAGAAACAAGGTAAAGAAGACAAAGCACAAATAGAGGGGGCAATGCTAATTCCTCCAAGGAAATGACCTTATTGGTCATCACTGGCACAGTCCTTCTGAATGCAGTCCCAGAATCATTTTCTACTGAAAATATTAAATTTATTAATCTCCAAAATATATAAGCAGCTCATATAGCCCAATATCAGAAAAACAAACGACCCAATCAAAAATTGGGCAGAAAACCTAAACAGCTATTTCTCCAAGACATACTGATGGCTAATAAACTCATGAAAAGATGCTCAACATCACTATTAGAGAAATCGAATCAAAACTACAATGAGGTATCACCTCACACTGGTCAGAATTGTTTCTGTTCAGTCACTCAGTCATGTCTGACTCTTGCAGTCCCGTGGACTGCAGCACAGCAGGCTTCCCTGTCCTTCACTACCCCCCCGAGTTTTCTCAAACTCATGTCTACTGAGTCAGTGAGCCCATCCAACCATCTCATCCTCTGTCACCCTCTTCTCCTCCTGCCCTCAGTCTTGCCCAGCATCAGGGTCTTTTCCAGTGAGTTGGCCCTTCACATCAGATGGCCCAAAGTATTGGAGTTTCAACTTCAGCATCAGTCCTTCCAGTGAATATTCAGGGTTGATTTCCTTTAGGACTGGCTGGTTTGATCTCCTTGGTGTCCAAGGGAATCTCAAAAGCCTTCTCCAGCATCACAGATCAAAAGCATCAATTCTTCAACACTCAGCCTTCTTTATGGTCCAACTCTCTTTGACTATATGGACCTTTGTCAGCAAAGTGATGTCTCTGCTTTATAATATAGTCTAGGTTTTAATATGATGGTCAGAATGGGCATCATCAAAAAAATCTACAAACAAAAAAGCTTAAGAGGAAAGGGAACCCTCTTGCCCTGTTGGTGGGAAAGTAAACTGATACAACAATTATGGGGAACAATATGAAGATTCCTTAAAAAAAAGAAACCAGGAATAAATCTACCATATGACCCAGCAATCCCACTACTGGGAATATACCCTGAGAAGACCACAATTCTAAAAGACCCATGTACCCCAATGTTCCCAGCAGCACTATTTACAATAGTTAGGACATGGAAGCAACCTAGATGCCCATCAAGAGATGAATGAATAAAACCATGGTACATAGATACAATGGAATATTACTCAGCCATAAAAAAGAACACATTTGCGTCGGTTCTAGTGAGGTGAATGGATGTAGAGCCTATTATAGAGAGTGAAATACGTCAGAAAGAGAAAAACAAATATTGTATATTAATGCATATATATGGAATCTAGAAAAGTGGTATTGATTAACCTATTTTCAGGGAAAGAATAGAAACAGATACAGAGAATGGACGTGTAGTCACAGTTGGGTAAGGAGAGAGCAGGACAAATGGAGCAAGTAGCATGGATATATATACACTACTGCTAAGTCACGTCAATCATGTCCAACTCTGTGAGAGCCCACAGACGGCAGCCTGCCAGGCTCCCCCGTTCCTGAGATTCTCCAGGCAAGAACGTTGGAGTGGGTTGCCATTTCCTTCTCTAATGCATGAAAGTGAAAAGTGAAAATGAAGTCGCTCAGTCGTGTCCGACCCTCAGCGACCCCATGGACTGCGGCCTTCCAGGCTCCACCGTCCATGGGATTTTCCAGGCAAGAGTACTGGACTGGAGTGCCATTGCCTTCTCCAATATATACACTACCAAGTCTAAAACAGATAGTTGGTGAGAAGCTGCTATGTAACACAAGAAGCCCAGTCTAGCACTCTGTGACAATTTAGAGGGGTAGGATGAAGGGAGGCTCAAGAGGGAGGTGATTTATGTATAATTATAGCTGATTTGCATTGTTGTATGGCAGAAACCACACAACACTGTAAAGCAATTTTCCCCCAATTAAAAATCAGTATCAGTTCAGTTCAGTTGCTCAGTCATGTTCGACTCTTTGCGACCCCATGGACCACAGCATGCCAGACCTCCCTGTCCATCACCAACTCCCAGAGTTCACTCAAACTCATGTCCATCGAGTCAGTGATGCCATCTCATCCTGTGTCATCTCATCCTGTGTCATCACATCCTGTGTCATCACCTTCTCCTCCTGCCCTCAATCTTTCCCAGCATCAGGGTCTTTTCAAATGAGTCAGTTCTTCACATGAGGTGGCCAAAGTATTAGAGTTTCAGCTTCAACATTAGTCCTTCCAATGAACATTCAGGACTGATCTCCTTTAGGATGGACCGGTTGGATCTCCTTGCAGTCCAAAGGACTCTCAAGAGTCTTCTCCAACACCACAGTTCAAAAGCATCAATTCTTTGGCGCTCAGCTTTCTTTATAGTCCAACTCTCACATCCATACATGACCATTGGAAAAACCATAGCCTTGATTAGACAGACCTTTGCTGGCAAAGTAATGTCTATGCTTTTTAATATGCTGTCTAGGTTGTTCATAACTTTTCTTCCAATGAGTAAGTATCTTTTAATTTCATGGCTGCAGTCACCATCTGCAGTGATTTTGGAGCCCCCAAAAATAAAGTGTGCCACTGTTTCCCCATCTACTTGCTATGAAGTGACGGGACTGGATGCCATGATCTTAGTTTTCTGAATGCTGAGCTTTAAGCTAACTTTTTCACTCTTCTCTTTCACTAAGAAGCTCTTTAGTTCTTCTTCACTTTCTGCCATAAGGGTGGTGTCATCTGCATATCTGAGGTTGTTGATGTTTCTCCCACCTTTCTTGATTCCAGCTTGTAACTCATCCAGCACGGCATTTCTCATGATGTGCTCAGCATATAGGTTAAACAAACAGGGTGATAGCAGACAGCCCTGTGGTACTCCTTTCACGATCCTGAACCAATCAGTTGTCCCAAACAGGTTTCTAACTATTGCTTGTAGACCCGCATACAGCTTTCTCAGGAGAGAGGTAAGATGGTCTGGTATTTCCATCTCTTTAAGAGTTTTCCAGTTTGTTGCGATCCACACAATCAAAGGCTTTAGTGTAGTGGATGAAAGAGAGGTAGATGTCTTTTGGAACTCCCTAGTTTTCTCTATGATCCAGCGAATGTTGGCAATTTGATCTCTGGTTCCTCTTCCTTTTCTAAACCAAGCTTGGACATTTGGAATTTCTTGGTTCTCATAATGCTGACACCTAGCATGTAAGATTTTAAGCATGATCATACTAGCATGGAAGTCACTGAATCAAACTGTCCGACTCACAAGAGTTGGACACAACTGGGTGACTGAACAACAACAAAAAATAAAATTTAATTTGTAATGCTAGCTAAATTGGTATTTTCTTATAATTGAGAATAGTAGTAAAACTGTTCACTTTTGCCAAAGGCCATTATCTGATTGTCAAATAGAAGAGAATCCGTTTTTTTGCACTGGGTCTGGGTCTGCTGCCACGTGTGGGCTTTCTCTAGCTGTGGTAAATGGGCTACTCCTTCTTCATGCCGTGCCAGCTTCTCACTGTGACAGCTTCTCTCACTGCGGAGCACAGGCTGTAGCCAGGCGTCAGTAGCTGTGGCTCTTGGGCTCTAGAGCCTGGGCTCAGTAGGTTTGATGCTCGGGCTTAGTTGCTGCACGGCATGTGAAATCTTTCCAGACCAGAGATCAAACCCGTGTCCCCTGCATTGACAGGTGATTTCTTATCCACTGTGCCACCAGGGAAGTCCTTTTTTTTTATTCTTCTATCATTATTATCCAAAAGTAATCTAAATTTCTCACTCTATTTTTGTTTTCCCCCTTGAATACCAATCTTTTTAACTAGCTTTTTAAGTAGCTATTACTACTATTTAGGTAAGCAATATTGACACCACATTGAGCAGTAAAAAGAAATAATCTCTGCTTTACTCTTCCTACAATGTAACTAAATTCAGCTAAATCTTTTTTTTCCATTGCTTTTCTGGCCCCAAGGATTTCAAAATCAAAGGCTGGTCAAGAAGTATATAGAATCCACTTTGACTAAATATGAAGAATGTAAAGGTCATTTAACAGTTCCCCAAATCATTTCTAAAAAGCATATATAGTCTTAAAAATCACATTTGATAATGGTAATACAATCCTTCTACACAAATTGGAAGTCAAATAGCCATAAATTATTTAAAGGTGGGCACCCTCTGTAGCCCAACTCAGTGAGAGCACAGCAGGAGCGTGGTTTCTCTGTTGCTCCACGGCACACTCCTACCCTGAAGATGTATATTGGAGGAATGAGCTGTTGGTCACACCGCTTCTTTAGAGCTCTGACATGCATAAAGGATACATGAAGGACACAAAGACGTGGGATATAATGCAACAAAAACAACCATGACCTGCCCATCCTTTCTAAAAGGATAAAAGATGATCAGCAAAAGGAGTCTTGAGCAGAAAACAGAAGGGAGGTAAACATTAGTAATGACAACTTTTTTCTCCTGCTACCAAAATGGTAAGTTCAAAGCACCACACAAGACCAAAATGAAGTATGGGAAAATAATTCCTTCAAGTTATTCAGGCCTAATTTTATTTTTTATTTATTTATTTATTTATTTTTTAGGTCTAATTTTAGTCTAGGCCTTAAGCTAAAAAGGATAAGGCAGAAAACTATTCTAATATTTATGTACAGTCTATCCCACTTTTCCAGACAACCTGGGCTAGAAGCTTTGGCCAGCAAAAAACCATATGCATATAGCACAAACATGGAAAAATAAAGGATATTTGTATTAAACACTTATCATGTACGGGCAGTGTTCCAAGAACTTCACAAGAATTAACTCATTTGACCCTCAAAACAGAAGGAATCTATTTCACACATAAGAAAAGTGAGGTATGGAGAAGTATAACTTGCCCAAAGTTGCACAGCTGTCAGACCTGGAAACCAAGTTCAAGCAGTCTAGCCCCATCTTCTCCTTTCTTTACCATGATACCATCGTGTTTATTCCTCAAAGAATCCAAAATCTGGGAAACATTACACAGGAATTTGATAATTCAGAATCCTACAGAGACTCAACTAACCCAGGTTGATGAGTATGAATTCCACTCAATGTCATCAATTCTTTGGACGTCAAACATCATACTACAAGTTCTGCATATTCATTAGGCAAAATTCCATCATATCTCACCCAAAGCAAATACAGACCAGTTAAAATTATCCTTTTCTCACAGGAGAGGCTAATGAGGGCTGTAGTTGTCTTAATGGTACTGTTCTTCAAACGATGCCCTTCATCACAAATTAGAAGATCAAACTTTACACTCTTAATTTGATCCAGGGAACGAAGTAACATTTCATAACTGATGATAAGAACAGAATAAAATGGAGATGTGGTGAATTCTTCTACTTTGTGGTCCTAAAAAAATAAAAAGGTAACCTTTAACAAATCATGGGCAAAAACTGTGTGAAATTAAATAAAAGCAGCATATTCCTGAAAACCATTATCTAAGTATTAGAATATATTAACTCATAACCAAATTGTAAGGCAAGATTCCATCTATCAGAGAAAAGAGAACTACATACACTTGAAAAACTGCTAGATAGACAGTGAAAGCTGCAGCACTGATTTAAAAAGCTAGAGATTTAGTAAGTGACCAAATCTATATGTTCAAAAGTCTCTTACCGGATCAACAGTAAAGATCTTGATCCTTTCGATTCCTAGCCATTTTTGGAATTCTTTCCTCCAATTATTCACCAAGCTTCCAGGTGTGACAATAAGTGTCTTCTTTACTACTGGCTTGCCTCCATAGGGTCCCTGACACTGTAGGGTCCAGATAAGCGAAATACATTGCAGTGTTTTCCCTAAACCCATTTCATCGGCAAGAATAGCTCCACATCTGCCATTCACCCTGTTAGAAATAATTATATTTCCTTCAACTACAAAAGGAAAATATTTTATGCCCCTAACATCATCACCTATTAGTCAAAAACCAGAAGCTGATATTTTGTAATTAGGATGAATTCTAGCCCCCACTAAACACATTTTCTAGCTCTTTATTCAGCTGATTTATGACATTTTGCATCTGTGCCAATTATATTCATTATATATTTACTGTCAACTAAATTACTAAAACAAATTGAAATTACAGTTGAATCTAAATCTGTTACTATAATGATTCCATATTTAGAAACTAGAAATGAATGCCAATTTCATATCTACAGTTAAATAATTTAACTATAACTGTGCTTCTCATCACTAACAGCTGAGCAGTTTTTAACAGTTTCAGTATTAGATATCAAAACACTTTAAAATGTAACGAAACATAAACCAGAAAGACCTAGTGATCTGTATTTATGATTTTCTTGCAATAAATGAAGTCCTCAACCAAAAAAGCTTCTTGACCTGTAAGAAAAATTAAACACTATTTGATCTAATACACATCATTTAGTAAAAATCGTATCCTACAAGTCCACTTGGTTCATGTAATTTAAAATTAAACATTATAAGGAATACTATCAGTAACTGGCATTTATACCCCTTCATAGTTTTAAAAGCTCTTTGACAGGTATTAGATAAACACTGTAAAAGTTACAAAATCCAAAGGAATCAAGGAAATATAAGTATAGTTTGTTTATCCATTCTGTTTCTTACAAGTAGAAATAACAACCAAAAGCAATTTCATTTATGTTTTCCACTTCAAAATGTAGAGAAAAAATTACAATATGAATTATAGCCACTATTATTATTTTAGATTATTATAGCCCTTATTATTACTTTAGATTATTTTAGATTTTGCCATTGCAAGATGCCAGCTAAACGAGATATAGTGAGTGGCAGAGAGAAAACAGTGATCCAGCATCCAGGTATAGCAAAGAGAGCAGGAAGGCTTCCCTTGAAGAAGATGAACCTTGAGCAGAGTTTTAAAGGAAAACAGGAATCCACTACTTTAATCAGTATTAACACATCAGCACAGCTGGGGCTTGAACTGAATTCCAAGCAAAGAAATACAAGGTTAGGAAGCTGGTAAGATTGGTAGAAGACAGAAGATAAGGATACTTGCCCTTGAAAGCTCAGACTGTATCTGGTAAGTCAGTGTCTCCCCAACATCAGTCTTCCATGAATGACTACACTGCTTTGCCATATACGTGATATTTTATGTGTTACTATTATTTTTCTCTAAATCAACTCACTTTTTAACTTAGATTTATTTGAAAAGAAAATAAATTCTTTCTAAGCATAATCTACTTGTGAAACCAGAAGTTTGATGTGCTATTTCTTTCCAATTATTCACTAACTAAATATGCTATGATTAAAAGTAAAAAATAAAGTTTGTCCATGTACACCTAAAATAACGCTATACACCACCCAAGTGGAGTGCATACCACAGATTAGGAAACATTGCTCTAAGTTCTGAGAACTGCAATCGTTTTAAGCAAGGAAATGCCATGTTCAGAACTGTTTCCAGAAACATCGAACTGGCAGCAATAAGTAGAAAGAATCTGAGGAGCATCAGAAACAGACACACAAGTTAGAAGCTGTTCCAATAGTCCAGATAAAATATAATTTTATGACACCAGTTACTAGAACTGCCGGAAACAATTAGGTTCAAAATGGTATCTGGGAAGTCAAAATATTCAAAAGTTTAGGTGTGATTAGATAGAGAAGGTGAGAGAGAATAAAAGATGATTCTCAGGCCAACTGAGGTAAGATCTCCAAAAAAGAAGAGCATATTTGAGAGAACATGAATCTAGAAAGTTTCCAGGAGATAATTTTCCCCTTGTCATCATTCACGGAGTTCTTTAGAGCTTGGAGGAATTTACATTCCCAGCTTCCCAGTAACTGAGGCATACTGAGTGGCAATGACCAATGTAAAAACCGAGGTCCTATGCATTAAAAACAACAAAAAAGGACTGGAAGGAAATGTACTAATATGTTAGCAGAGACCTCTGATTCTTTTAACCCTCTTTGGTTTGAATTTATGTGTGTGTCTTCTACTTCAACTGTATTTTGACTATAATTCTTTAAGAAAACTCAATTTTAAAAGAGGAAGAGGGACTAGTGTGTGTATGTGTATGTGTGTAAACAGAGGTGAGATAAGAAAACTTTTTTGCAAAATCCTCCTAAGTTGTGTGTCCAGTTCCAAGCAAGGTGTTTAGC
The DNA here is from genome assembly GCA_006410675.1 of Oreotragus oreotragus. Classification (NCBI taxonomy): domain Eukaryota; kingdom Metazoa; phylum Chordata; class Mammalia; order Artiodactyla; family Bovidae; genus Oreotragus; species Oreotragus oreotragus. The sequence continues at coordinate 1,741,631 of SJYX01001462.1, forward strand.
ACACAGTATCCTTCAAGAACTACCTGTAGAGATTTCCCTGGTGGTCCACTGTTGCTGACTCTGGGCTCCCAATGCAAGGGGCCTGGGTTCAATCCTTGGTCAGGGAACTAGATCCCACATGCTGCAACTAGTCCACATGCTGCTTTAAAAAAAAAAAAAAAAAAAACCCCACATGCTGCAATGAAGATTAAAAATCCTGCCTGCCTCAACTAAGACCAGGCACAGCCAAACTTTTTTTTTAATAAAATGATTTATTTAAAAAGAACCCACCTGTGGAATAAAACATACACATTACCATTTGCCATTTCTATCAACTAAAATATATGCTGCATTTATTGAGACTCATTATATATTAGGCTCATCCTAGAAAACCATTAGGTTACAGGTAGATCAAAGCTCTGATTAGATCAAACAAATTATTTTCCTACCTCATTCCCATCACACATTCATAAAGGAATACAACCCCTTCTTTCTGATGTGGTCGAAGGTAATATACGAGGTGAGGATCTATCACTACATCCACAACAGGAAAACAGTTCTTATTGAACAGCCACTGGTGATTCTTATCTGGTCGGAGCATAACAAGGGAATCTTAAGAAAAAGGGAAAAGTATAATTATAAGTGTATTCTACTGTGTCAGTAATTACATTATCTTGCTCTAATTATTCAGAAGATACAACTGTTAGCAGTCATTTGTGACAAAAAAAATCAAAAACTTTGAAATTCAAAAAGAAAAAAAAAATTAAAAGAATAATTTTGAAATTCAGTAACATCAATGCTAAGCAAAGGTACAAAATTTTAAAAATAAAATCTCATGCCTTATTGATGTAAGATTCATGCAAAGAATGGCAAAGAGCTTTCCAAAGTTCATGCGCAAAAGTGCTTTGAAACCACTAAAATTCACTATTGTTTCATAAAGAATTCATTAGGCCACCACACTTACTAGTTCAGTATTCAAAGCAAAGAGAACTATTTCCAACTGAAAGCACAAGTTGGAATTTTGCCAAGATGGCCTTTATTAATACTCATAGCTTCTTATTCTGGAAAGGCTTTCCAAATTTAATATAAAGGCTTCCTTTATTTTCATTCCTATGCCTACTAACAATGTCTATTACCCCTATTAATCAGAAGAACTGAAAAAGAATGACAAATTTTCCATTGACTTCACCACCATTATTTGCTTAAAATGAATTACTTCATTCATGAAATGTAAAATTCATGAATCTTGACAAAACAGCATGGAGTAACTATCAAATAACAATGTAATTCTTTAGAAATATGGTAATACAATTTAAAAGATTTATTTAAAATCACTCAAAAAACAAAACCAAACGTAACTAGAAAGCTCCTATCAATTGATAAATCTGAAATCAGATAATAAACTCATCAAAATAATTTTTTTGATATACTTTTATGTCTGTGTCATGGTTAAAAAAAGTAAAATAGTTTTTTTTTAAATATGAAAAAAGAGAACAAAGATGAGAAAAGGAGATTAAAAAACAATAGGTTCCAGGAGACTAAATATGGGAAATCCCCTGGTGGTCCAGTGGTTAAGACTCAGTGCTTTCACTGCTAAGGACACTGGTTCAAACCATCTCACGAGCTGTGTGGGGCAACCAAAAAAAAAAAAAAAACACAGGGGATTTAATAAATAACCCTCAGTGTAGAAATATACAGTCACAGAAATGACAGTCTGATCATGTTTACTGATATTAATTACCTGGAGGAAGATTTTCTGTGGATCTTCCCAGGTTTCTGAGCAACCAAAAGAAACTCATTTTGGAGGTGAATTCCTGGCAGGTATGGCACTAGGGAGTGAAAACGGAAAACTCAGCCCCTGAGTTTCCTCCATATCCCAGTAGTAAAGAAGAGTGTATGTCTTGTGGATTTCCAACCAAGAAATGGTCCCATTTTTCTTTAAAAAAAAGAACAAAAAGAGGATCTCCCTGGTGGTCCAGCAGTTAAGAATCCACCTGCCAATGCAGGAGACACGGGTATGGCCCCTGGTCCAGGAAGATCTCACATGCCTCAGATCAGCTGAGCAAACGCCCTGCAATTACTGAAGCCCGTGCGCTTTAGGGCCCAAGTGTAACAAACAAGGAAAGCCACTGCAATGAGAAGCCTGCTCAGCAGCTCGAGTAACCCCTGCTCACTGCCACTGCAATGAGAAGCCTGCTCAGCAGCTCGAGTAACCCCTGCTCACTGCAACCAGAGAAAACCCACACGCAGCAACCAAGGCTCAGTGAAGCTATGAATAAATAAAGATTTTTTTTAATTAGTTAAAAAGGACAAAGGCAATTTAAAAGAAAATAGAAGTAAAGACGATTCACAGCTCAAGCAAGGACCATAGACTCATAAGTCATCTAACAAAGCACGAAGCTTCAAGAAAAATAAAACCTAAAGCACTACAGCAATAGGACATCAGTTTAAATCTTTAGATGCCCTTCATGATCATGAAGCATCATTTAATGCTAACAAAATCTCTCTTGCTTTAGTTTTAAGTCTACAACTTAGTACTACCTTTAACAAGATTGAAAAAGAGAGAGGATAATCAAGTATCTACCACTTATAAAAAGGGCTTGCTTTGTGTGTGTGTGTGTGTGTGTGTGTGTGTGTGTCATGTACACATATATACAAATTATCATAATAAAATTTTTCATTTACTCAGTTATCAAATATTTATTGTACACAGTATATACCAGGCACTCTAAGTCTCTATGGTAGTTATTAAAATCTACATTTTACATGAGGCAAAACATAGCAAAGTAAGTGACTACCTCAACTGGTCGAAGAACCAGTAGTTTAGTGGCAAAAGCAGGACTCTAACTCAGGTCCTTGACTAAGCACAGTGTTCTTTTCAGCTCACGACAACTCTCTACTACGTAACAGGAAGGTGAAGAGAAAGAAGCATAAAGGGCAGAAGGAAGCTTATGAGCCAGTGTGACAGACAAAATATTCACACAAAGAGAAAAATCAGAAGCAGAAACCCCCACTCTCTAAATTTCAACTAAGTCTCAAATGAGCTAGAATAAAGCAAGGACTTTTTAATTTGGGGGTTTTAATCCAAATTATGCCAATACCTACTTTAAGCAAGTCAGTTCATCTTTCTGGTACTCAGTTTCCTCAAACGCAAAGTGAAGGGATTGGTCTAAACTATCTAAAAGGTCCTTGTATTTCAAAAATTCTGTTTCCAAAATGGCAAGAGGGGAAAATAGTTATTTTAATACTTTTTGCAAGCATGCATGCATTCTAAGTCCCTTCAGTTATATTTGACTCTGTGACCCGATGGACTGTAGCCCGCCAGGTTCCCCTGTGCACAGGATTTTCTGTGCAAGGATACTGGAGTAGGTCACCACGCCCTCCTCCAGGGGATCTTCCCAGCCCAGGGGCTGAACCTGCGTCTCTCATGTCTCCTGTATTGGCAGGTAGACTCTTTGCCACCAGAACCACTTGGGAAGCCCTTAATACTTCTATTTATAGCTATTTTAAGAGTTATTTTTATAATCATTTCAGTATTTTTATTATCACTATGAGAAAAGCTTACTCTATTCTCCAACTTCTACATAAGAAAACAAATTCAATAGGAATAAGTCTTTTCAAACAAATGCTGAATTAACTGGATATCCACATGGAAATAACTTCCCAGATGGCACAGTGGTAAAGAATCCACCTGCCAATGCAGCAGATGCAAGAGAGGACAATTCGAACCCTAGGTTGGGAAGATCCCCTGGAGAAGGAAATGGCAACCTGCTCCAGTATTCTTGCCTTGACAATTTCATGGACAGAGGAGCCTGGCAGGCTGCAGTCCACAGGGCTACAAAGAGAGAGACACGACTGAGCACATCCACTGCCTCACTCACTGCCACATGGAAAAAGACGAACATCAATCATTAACTTACCCTGTACACAAAATTTTAGGCAAAATGATTCACAGACTTAATATAACTCAAATTTTATGTCTGTCACGCCACCAAATGAGAAGCTCTGTGCTGACAGTTTTACCTCTGGGCCCAAAGCATAAAAGGAACACAAGAAATACTTTTGACTGAGCAATCAAATCTTAAAAAGTCATAAACAGACTAGGTTTTATTTTTGATGCAATTTTTAAATTAAATTCATTAATGTGAAAATTAACTTGACTGGATTGCATTCTCATGAATAAAATCTGAATTCTTTACATGAAATCTCACCTTCCAATATCTTTTTTCACCTTTCAATATTTTAATACTCAATTAAGTCACTAATTACTAATAGTTGTGATCAAAGCATACAGTCTTCAAAATGAAAGTTCAAAAATATTTCTAATCTATAAATTTACTAATTTTTCTCCCTACAAAAGATATCAGGTTTTGTTGAAATCATACCCATGTATGTGTGTATACATCTATAATTTGCACAATTTTCCTTCAACACATGCATTCTGGTTACTATACTCTGGCAACTGAACATTTACTTATGAAATAATTCTCCAACTATATTATTATTCAACTTCAACATTATCCCTTATGTCAGACTATATATCTGAAAAATGATACATACTTTTACCTGAAAGTGTCAAAACAAAATTTCAACTTTAAATTCACATACCAAAATATCTTTAGACAGTGAAAACAGAAAACTCAAATTAAGTTTTTAAATCTTACTTGGCGCATATGGGTCATGGCGTGGTTTGCAATTTTGGAAACTGTTCTGTTTATTTTCCTTTGAACTGAGTTTACAGACACTTTTCAAAGGGTTAAACAAACACTTCTTGGCAGCTTGAGAAGAACTTAAGACAGCAGAACATTCTCCTCCAAACTGAAAACACCTTCCACTGTTGAAATCATCTGGAGAGATGATACCCATGACTTCTATTTCTTTTCCACCAATCATCACTGTTTGACCCTCTTCAATCTTTTCAAGCTCTTTCAATTTATATACAGTGCCTTTAAATTGAGAAGGAAAAAATTAATTTATTGACACTCTAAGATGACTTAATTAGTAAAACCAGAGTCTCTTCTTAGAACTGTACAGAGTGAAAATTACTTTGAATGCAAATAGCCTCACATAATAACCCACTAGCCAGAACAAAAATATGATTTATCCTTTTAGTAAAAATACACACATGCAAAAATCAAAAGGAACAAATAATTATATAGTTATAAAAATTAGGTAAGGTTTAGCGAGCCAAGACTTTTTTTAAATTACTTAAAATACAGTCTACTGTATTCATGGTTTTGCCATCTGCTGTCTATAGAAAATCAAGCGAAGAAGGGTTTTGGTAGGCTCTGTATGGCCCCTCCTTTCTTGTGAACAATCTAGACAAATGCCAGGGCAGCTCTATTTCCACTTAGAAACAAGTGGGAATGTGAAGAACTAGCAATAGAAGCGATTTCTACCGCAGCTAGTACTGTGCCCGTCCACCTGCGATAGCACAGTAAAACTGCATTTGTCACAGATGCTGCTGAGAGTCAAGTTCTCGCTCTTGAATAAAAAGCAGGATATCTTATAATACAACGATTGTTTGAATTATTATTAATTCAACAGACATTTATTAGGTGCTGCCATGTGTAAGGTGTTGATGCAATATAAATGTAAGTAAGTTATCACGGTCTGCTTAGAATGAACTCTTTAATCAGATAGAGTGAGGGAAGTTTATACTCCTCTGCTTCGAACATTAAATGCATGCTTTTTGTGCCACTGTGAGGGGCAAAACTTCGTATACCAAAAACTTTAAAGTTTCTAAAAACAAAAAATAAAAGATCATCATATTTTAGATAACATTACATGACCCTTTTAAACTAGCTGGAAAATTGCTACAATTCCCTATTAACTGTGGGCTAATAATCACAATTTCTGACAACTGGGAACTACATAACATACATTTTTCAATTACTAATGATAAAGCTCTAAGATGAAGCCAAATAGTTATTTGGCTGGTGTTCTTAAATGCTAAAAGACCCAGCCCTCCATTTCCCAAGCTGTTTCAATTCAACAGCAGTCCTGACCTCTCCATATTAATGAAGATAACTATTTTATCTTCATATTGAATCCAACCCTATTAATCCAACTACCATTAATTACATGAAAATGGGAGATAAGAATAAATTTAACTTTGAGGCATCTTGAAGAGGCTCTGCAACTGCAAAATCTCTCGTTTCACTTTGCTCCCTAGTGATGACCGTCTCAAACATCTCTACATCTCCAGAAGACTTTCTTTAAACTCGTGAACTCTGTTTCCCACACTTGTTCTTTGCTGGGTATGTGCAATAAAAATCAACTGAATCTGACTATATTATCACAAGCTATTAGCAATTTCAGCATTCCAGCCTTCAAGTTTCTTAGGAGTGTTTATTCTTATAGTAATATAGTAATATTTATGACCCAGCAATCCCACTGCTGGGCATACACACCGAGGAAACCAGAATTGAAAGAGACACATGTACCCCAATGTTCATCGCAGCACTGTTTATAATAGCCAGGACATGGAAACAACCTAGATGTCCATCAGCGGACGAATGGATACGAAAGCTGTGGTACATATACACAATGGAGTATTACTCAGCCATTAAAAAGAATACATTTGAATCAGTTCTAATAAGATGGATGAAACTGGAACC